>JAEIFJ010000424.1:600000-1013133 GCA_018903435.1 Leucophenga varia | reverse complement strand
TATTATTTGCTTTGTTTTGCATTTTAATTTTCAAATTTAAAAAACAAATCGAACTGCATGAAGCAAAATATTCGTACAATTTTTCATTGATAAGAAGAATTGGTTAGGGCCGTTTTCTAAAGTTGTCTTTAACTATAACTGAGATAACTTTGTCGCAGCGATTATTTATAGATATGTAGAAGAGCACCTGAATCGACTCCGAAGAGAATACTAATTGCGCAGCGAAATAGTCAACTTGCGTGAAAAAAAAATTGTCTGTATACATTTTTCTCAGTAGAGGTGACGTCCGCTATATTGCAAAATAACGCTGTTATAGTCGTTTGTATGAGCTCATATGAATATATAGCTATTTGCTGTAGTTGATCGAGCTTCCTATGACGAGTTGATCAATGTAGCATCTCTATTCATGATTCAAAACGCTATAGACTCATCACTCTCATTTTGATAAAATACTCAATTTTTACATTTTCTTTGGTTTGGATGCGTGTTAAAGATCGATTATATATCAACTTATTTTCTTTTTAAACTGATTGGCCGAGAACGAATTATGTTTCAATTAGTCAGCCGTAATCTTTCAACACTAGTTAGACAAAGACTACCAATGTCGATAGGGCGTGTCTAACAAGTGTTGAAAGGTTACGATTCTGTTACGTTTAGAAAAAAAACTATGGTGTTGAACAATTAGAAAAAATTTAGCTTTTCTCTAATTTTTCAGACATCTTATTCAGGGCTTATTCAGTTGCATTTCCTGGAGATTATATTATTGAATTTTAGATAAGATTTGAAGCCAATCAAAAGAGATTTTGTGTGACACACCTGATTATGTCAGAAAATTAATTATGAATAAATTAATTTTTTCTTTTCTTTGCTTTCAAATGTCGTATTATTGTGCATATTATTTCAGCAAATTAAAAACTTTTGACCAAAAAAAATGCTTAAAAGTGCTTAAAAAATATATTTCAAGTGCACAAAGAAATCAAATTCAAGTGATTTTCATGACAAGTGTTAAAAATGAAAGTCAATTTTTTGTTTTTTTTTTTTTTTTTTTTTTTTTTTTTTTTTTTTTTTTTTCTTTTATTTTTTGGAATTTGTTAAATTTTAAGCGTGAAGTATTTCAACAAAGTTTCATCAATAATCCTTTTTATCATTTAGCAAGGTACTTATCCAAACATTTAGCATTTTCTGTTCTAAAGCTTTTAATTCTGTTAGATAGAAGTGACTATGGGACACTACCGTTAGGACCTGCTGCATCAAGCTGGTAGTGCCTACTACAAAAACAGGAAAGAGCGTAGTTTAAAAGGGCCAAGTGACAGCGTCCGAGAAAAGGCATTCTGTGTGCGTTTTAGTTTCATCTTCTTCTTTGCCGCTTCTGCAATATCAATTTAATGGGATCCTAATGTGGACGCATGTTTCCCCAGTTCTGCAGTAATTTTTTGAACGCTTTGCATCTTACCTTGGCCCAATCAAACTATCTCTCCGATTTCTCCAACTGTTTGTGGCCGAAATGGCGAAGTGTTTTTTGATGGCAGAGATTTCTCTACTTTTTGGGATCTCCAACTGGAACGGTGGGAAGTAACAGGCTGATTTCTCTCTGGTTACAGTAGTGCCTAGAGCCTGACTATCCAAAAAAGATAAATTTATTAATTCTTTAAATTATTTTTATTTAAATAAATCAAATATTTTATTAAGAATGATATAGCAAATCTATGTATAGAACATATGTATGTATTGGTATGATTGTTCAAATCCCAATAGCAATGAAAATGTGCATATGTAGTAGTTATCTCCACTTACATATGTAAATGTATCTACAAGTCTGTGCATGTGTTGCTACACACATAAAATCGAGATTGCAACAGCCACAAATTGAGGCAAATATACAGAAATGTGCAAATATTTACATTGAAGAAGATGCTTAATAGCTGAAATGGAAGAATAATGTTTGAAGATGCCTTCTCGCATCAGAACTGAACTGATTAAGAAATAAATTTGTCCCAAGTTGAAAATAAAATTTTATTTTCTTTACATTTCTCATTTTGTGCTTTTAATGTTTTATGTGCAATACACATACACACACACACACACATACATATGTATTTATTTTTTAATGTGTTTTTCTTTTTTTATAGAATTTAAAAATAAATAAAAACATAAAATTCTTGGTATTTGGTATAATTAAAAAACAAATTTTTATATATTTAAATATGTTATCAGAAGATAAAAGAACAGCACATTAAAATCTTAATCTTATTAAACAAAATAGTAAAAATGTTTCTATGTCCGCTATGGACGTTGAAACTATTCAACCGATGAGTACCAAACCAGTTTCATTTGAAAGGTTGACAATGCAAGTAGTTAAAAATTCAATTAAAACAATGCATTAGGCATATTTGGTTCCCTTATGAAGTCGATTTTCCAATTTTCCCATACAAAAATGTTGTGCTTTTTTTCTGTTTTTATACTAGCCCCAACAAATTGTGAGCAACGCTGCAATCAAACAAAACACAAAAAAAAAAAAAAAAAAAAATAAGCACAGGTTTTTTTTAGTACTTTTTGTATGTTTTCATGTAATTTTAAATTGGTATTTTTTAGGATATTTTCATACTAGCCCCCAATACAATTTTTAGCTAATAAATTTATATCTTTTTTTCATTATTATGTTTTTTAGTGGAATAACTTCATAAATGTAGCTTCGACCTTGTTCATACTTTAAATAAAATTTCTAAATTTCATATCGAATCACAATTTGAGAGTCACAAATACAATTGTACAACAAAAAAATTATATCAAAAATATATGAGATCGTAAAGGTATTGGAAGGTGTATGGTATCTACTCGACTGCAGCGTTTGCTGTTATTTTTATTCAAAACAATTTCAAATTTCGAAATGTAAAACTAAATGTTTTAATTATTCAAATTTTATGTGTAAAATAACTTTGTTTCTTTGTTCAAGTTCAATTTGTATTGTTTCAAGTGTCGTCATTTTATTTACATATCGAAAAAGGAATTTAAACAAATACAGAAGGTAATATAATAATCCAAATAAAGTACTCTGGCAAAATATTAAAATAAAATTTAAAAGAAACAATGTAAGCGTGGGTAGTTTAGCAAGTAATAAGCCAAAACTTTTGTTAAGACATGCAAATATTTTGAATGAAATTTATTTGTTTTTAATTTGAAAAATATCGATAATTAACAACGAATTATCTCTAGCATCGATCAAGTATTTGAGTACTTATACCAGCGCAACTCTCTACAGTTTGGAATATCTGCTTAAATTCATGTTTTACATAAATTTTTCAAACTACTCTCGCATAGATTTGATTTGCAAAAATTTTACGTTTCATTATTTTAATAAAAAATAACCTTAATAATCTAAAGTATAAACTTAAAATAACAAAAATATTGCAATTTTTGTAACTCCTTGAAAAAGTTATGCATTTTGAAATGAAATAAAGTCAATTTTGAAAATCATTTTTCCGCACCGTGGTTTGATATTCATCTAAAATTTTTATTTTCAACTTATTTAAAAAAAAAATTTATAATTTGAAAAATAATAATAATAATATATAAGCAATATATAATAAATTTGGGGAAAGTTTTTTTTTTTGAACGTCGACAAATACATTTTTATCCATTTGTATAAAATGGGTGTCCCAGAACTAACGCAAGATTTGCAGTAAAGTGCTGGCAACCCTAAAAAATATTGCGTATTCTTGCATTCTTCTTCTTTTTGTCGCACAGTGTTATTTGAGTAACGCTATCGTTTCTTTCGGCTAATAATATGCAGATCTGATCTCTGGCACACGCTGTTCCCACCAAGTACAGAGCTTGGATTCAAAAATTTTCCGTGCTGCATACGATGCTGGCCGGGCTTAATGTACGCGTGATGTTTTCTCGTTATGAATCGTAGATCCTTTTTTTTTATCCAGAACTAACAAAATCATCTGTCAATGTATCCTTCAGCATCAATTCGATCGTCTTTTCGATCATGTTAAAGGCTTTTAAACACCGAAAAAGGGTTACCCGGTCAATCCTGTATGAATCTGCAAGTCCTTGTTGCGTCTGACATGGGTCTTAATCGAGGTTTTCTTCACTTTGAAACTTTTTTGGGTGATCTAGACTTTCTTTCAGAATCAAAAACCAGAAGTGTCTGCAACCATTTGGAATGCTTCGATCGCAATTTTCTTTGATACATTTTTGAACCAAAGCTGCCTTGGCGCCGATAATGATGAGAGGAATTGTTGTCAGATGGCTAAGCTCAAAATTTGACATTTTTGATCAGCTTTTGAACTGCGGACGCCATCTATGGGCAAAAAAAAAAAAAAATGCGCACAACCAATAAAATGTTTTTTTTTTTTTTAATAAATTATAAATAATTTTGCTTTTAAATAAAAAATTGTTTATAATATAAATAAGTTGCCTTTGCCTTTGTAATATTTTTAAAATCATTTTTAATAATTTTATGAAATTTGTTTTACAGTGCAAAAAAAAAAAAAAAGCTTATTGTTGCCTGCTTGAGTTGACTGATTGGTTTGCTGCTTGCCTTCAATCAGTGTTCACAAGAGGCAAGCAAGAGCATTAACAATTGAAGTGGATTATTTTTACCAGTGTCAATAGCTCTTTTCTTTTACTCATTCTATTTTTATTTATTTATTTATTTTCTTTTTTTTCATGTTGTAAAATTGAGATGTCCCACATTGTTATTCTTGTTGTTTTTACTCATTTAAATTGTTTTTGTTGTTGTTGTTTTGGGCTCTATTTTATTTATTTGAAAATTTATTTTTATTTATTTTAATTTTTTATTTATTATTTTTTTATTTATTATTTTTTTTTTTCACATGAAAAATATTTTTATATTATATTTATTTTTCAATGTGCAAAGGTTGCTTAACACAGAGAAAAAAAAAAACAATTTTCAATTATATACAATAATGTTTTTATATACATAATAATGTATTTATAACATATAGTATATAAGTAAATATGTATGTAGATGCATGTATGTGGAACTATATAACATTATTTGACAACAATTATTATGTTAAAAATGGTTTTTATTGTGATAATTCTTATTTAATTTCTTTTTTTTTTTACTCGTTAAATTATACAACAATAAAAATGAGAAGTTCATTATTTTGGCTTACTTTAATTACAACAATAAAAATTATATGAAACTTTTTATATACTTTTTGTATTATTATACATAATTGTGTATATAAGCACTAAATGAGCTAACATCGAAGGGTATTGAAAATATATTTAGGAATACCTTGATAGTTGCAGTCATTGCCATCTTGGACTTGTTCTAATGGCAAAGTCGTGAAGTAAGAACTGTGCTAAGGACTGGTAGAACCGTCCTTAGGTGGTATATCCATACAAATTTAACAATGTACTGCAAAACTGACGTGTCCGGCATTGCAACAGCATGGGACAAGCAATGGTTTGCATTGCGGAAATAACAGTCTTTCTTGTTTAGATTTTTTGATCTATAGAGAATCTCCTAGAAGCTTTCATTGGCCATTAATAAGGAATCTGTACAATTTTTTTTTTTTGAATAAATTCTGATGTATTCATAGATAGAGAGATAAAGTCTGAGAGGGGAATGAAGAATGAAGTTTAATCTATTGGCTACATTTTTCTACCTCTTCTAGATTTTAAGATGAAAGTTCCTTTACTCGTCTCTCCCAAATAGCCCTTTCAGCGCATATACAAACATTCAATTTACTCCACACACAATTCTAAACAAAAATTGTAGGTAAGATAGTAAACTTCAGTTCTCTTATTGTATATGCGTTAAAAAAGACTATTTTGGAGGCTAGGCTCATCTCATACTAAATTAGAAACTCCTATAAGCCATGGATTACGCCTAAGATGATCCCAAATAAAATATTTAAAAAAGGGTTACCAAGGTCTAAAACTTAAAGTAAAATAATTGTTAGTTTCTTTTGGATTATCATAGATGTAATCCATACCGAATTTGGTGTTTCCAGATTGAGTAAGAAAAAAATGTTTTCATACGAAAATTATTTTGGACTTACCATTAGTTTTAGTATGAGCACTACTAACGCAATTAATGGAGATGTGAAAAAAAAGCGTCGAGTACCTAGCTTCAAAATAACACCAAAATCGTGACCAAACTTATTCCCAAAAACCAAAGGAGTTCTTCGAAAAGAAATGTGCTCCGATTATTTGACTAAATTTCTGTAGAAGTTTGCTGGAGTTCCGATTTATAAAGAAGCTTTGAATTCAATGAGTAAATAAGGTTTGAGCAGAACGACTGTAGCTCAAATTGTAAAAGAGATAGGTCATTGCGTTCTTAAATAAAGACGGTCTAGTCTTATGTTTCCGCTGGCTTTAGCTTTCGCGTACATTTATTGCTATCGAAAACAGCGCCTAATTTAGCAACAGCGTAACGCGAACGCAAACGCTAATACCAGTGAAAACATAACATAAGCAGCTTTTATTTTTATTTTAATGAGTTCTCGTCGGAGTTAGTAAAATACCAATGGTAAATGATTTAAGTATTTATAAATTAAATATAAATATTATTTTGAAAAAGCAGCTAAGCCTTTTCAAATGATTGACATTACCAAAAAATATTAATTAATTTATTTGTATATTCAATATTGTTTCATTAACAAATTAGTTTTAATGCATGTCTAAATATTAAAATGCAATTGTACAGACAGACAGACAGACGGACAGATGTGATATATATTATATAACATAAAATTGACCTTGCATAACAAAAGTTTATCTAAATATAAATGTACAAATATACAACATTATGATCTCTTTGCCATATTGTTTGGAGTGTTATAAAACTTTGAAACTTAATTAATATAATATAGACCTATTTACTAGGTTGTATGTGTAATGTAAAAAAAAAATCAATGCCAAATTAAATTCAAAATGGACGTAAATATACAAAAACAAAAACAATAACATACAAAATCAAAAAAGTCAAAAGTTCAAGTAATGCCATTAAATATTATACAGTATAAAACATACTCATTCCCATAAATACACCCACCCACTCACTCACCTAAAACAAAAAAGGCCAATTTCAGTTTGGCTGCCCAAAAAAATACCAAAAATGCCAAAATGCGATTCGTCAATTATTTAATGAACCCGCAGCAATGCTACAAAAAAGGATGAGCACAGGACACATCAAATGGCGTAGTAAATGTAATGAATGAATGAATGAATGAATGAATGAATGAATGAATGAATAAATTCATTTGTTTTGGCATAAGTTAACTGCTACTCGCCACGCCGCGCTGCGCCGCATCATGCAAATTCTATTTCATTTCAATTTAATTCAACTCGATGCAAAGCAAATCGTTCAACTTGTGCCGAGTTGAGTTGAGTCGCAACAATAATAAAAGACATAAAAATTAATTGAAGTAGCCATAAACAAAGCAGCGCGCAAGGTGATTAATTAACTGGAAATTTATATCAAAAAAGCATTGAGTAGGACGAAACGAAACCAAACCAAACCAAACCAAAAGTGTAAGAATGAATACAAA
The DNA here is from genome assembly GCA_018903435.1 of Leucophenga varia. NCBI lineage: Eukaryota > Metazoa > Arthropoda > Insecta > Diptera > Drosophilidae > Leucophenga > Leucophenga varia. Next base: position 1,005,601 of record JAEIFJ010000424.1, on the reverse strand, counting down.
TAGAAAGTGTGAGTGCGAAAGAGAGAGATGTATAGAACTTTGAGGCATATATTTCGTCTGTCCAGCGCGGTAAAATATGGAAAATGAATTCATTCATTGAACGCGACAGACAGACAGACAAATCTTTTCATTACTTTACATTTTCCCCATAGAAGTCATCATCGTCATCCATCCCAACTGAATTCAGTTACTTTACTTTGGTTTTTCTCATAATTCTCTTTATATTTCTTTCTCATTTGCTTCTTTTAATTAATTTTATTAAAAAGAAAAAGAAAAAGAAGAAAAAAACCCAACTAAAATGCGCCGCTGCCTAAGCATGAAAAATACATTGCCTTCCTTTCAGCCTCCCAGCCTATCTGCCTGCCTGCCTGAAATACTAGTAACGTTTCAAAATGAGCTCAATATGCCTCAGCTTCAGCTTCACTTAAAGACTAAAAAAACTAAACCAAAGTAAACTGAAACTGAAAAACAGAATGAAATATAATTGAGTGAAGAGAAAGAGAAGAAAAAACAAATAAGGAGAATGAGTCCGAGAAGTTTGCGTATTTTGCGACTTTTGTTATAGGTTTGGCACTTTTTTCTTTTATTTAGCCAGATTTTATTTTGGTTTTTATTTTTTTTTTTTTTTTTTTGCAAGTTGAAAATTCTTTACATTTCTAATTCTAATTAAGCGTATTTGATGAGGCACGTCGCAAAGCGCTTTATAACAAGTAACAACTTTGAATTTCATTCGAAACCGAAGCTCAAATACACAACAAAAGAAAATTCGAATAGCTTACAAAACGAGCGCACACCGCGTAAAAAACGTAAGCGACACTTTTTTTCGCGAAATTTTTAGTAAATTTTAAAATACATCAGCATTCCAAATATACTAAAACCGTTTCTGAGTTACATGTAAGCGACACTATATATTTTTGAGCTATCTCGTAAAAAATGTAAGCGACACACTCAAGCAAAAATAACAGTTAATTTACGTGAGAGCAGTTGAAGATTTAACGGAATAACAAAATTGATTTAAAAGCGAAAAAAAATTTTAATACATGTCTCACGTAAATTTGAAACCGTTGATTGGGAGTCAATGTTGCGGTTCGATCGTAAAAAAGAATTATCTTCCAAAGCACAGTGGTTGTTTTTCCCTCCCTTTTTTTTAAGGCATAAACTCTTAATGAGAAGATATTTGTTCCAAATTTGGTTTATACGCATATATTTATTTACAAATTTCGGTCCAATTTGGACTATTCTTTTTTATACTAGCTGAACTATACAGGGTCTGGTACTCGATTGCCCATAACTTCGGCTTGAAAAATGATTTTTATTTATTTCAATAGAATGTGTAAAAATGAGCAAAATTTCAGAAACAATTCACTTTGGCTCAGCGCGAACCTTGCTCTCCATAATGGACCAGAGAAAGTAATCCATTGATTTCGCGACTGGTAATTTTGGGAGCCATTGTGTAATCGGAATGAAGTTCGGAATTTTGTTTTTCACTTATTCTTGTTGCACTCGAGACGATCCTGAGTGTTGTTCAAACGTCCATGCCAAACTGCCAAACTTTTTGTCTGCCCACGGCTTGAAAGCAGCCCCAGAAAACTTTGCCGAAGAATGAAGAACAGTGGCCCAAACCTTTTTTTGTACCGGCTGTATGGCTCAAATTCTCGCATAAACGTTCGGTCAAAGTAAACCCAATCGTTTTGAGAGTTTACAAATTGCTCAAATGGAAAATAGACCGTTTTCGGTCAAGCGTAGCGGCTCCATCGCTCTCTCGTATCTTACTTGTTGCAGCTTCGGTGCAAGGCTTGACCTTGAGCGCATTTGTTTACAAGTTTGTTTGGACTGAACAGCATTACTTAGAGTTCTATATGATCCCGGGAATTTGTTAACACAAATTGGAGATTCCAATCTGACGGATGTTTTACAAGATCTGTTTCTACCAATGCAGCTGCGACGGTCTGTAAATATTTTTATAAAAACATTCAATTTACAGAAAAGAATTGCAAAAATTATTTTACTTCATTACAAACTGTCCGACCGCATAAAAATGCTCTTTCTTTCGAAAAATTCTCTAAAAAGTTAAAAAAAAATAAAATTATTTAAAAAGAAAAATTATTTACCCGCTGGAATATAAGAAAAAAAAAAAAAAAAAACAACTGACAAACAAACTGACGGATGAGTAAGTCTCCAAAAAAAAGACGCTTGGAGTGTTATAAAGTTTTGGTATTTGTCGCCGACGACGCCGCCGTCATGGCATAACAAAAAAAAAAAAAAAAAAAAAATAAACTCAAAATATATTCATTGTCATTGTCAAAATAAATTTTTCTTTTAAAATCCATTAAGGGTTCCATTTCACGTTGAAAGTTGTAGCTATGTGCATCAAATCCTCACGCCCTTTCTCCCTCGCTCCCTTCCACTATTTCCGGCTAACGTATTCTTTATTCTAAATTCACGCATTTCTTCAATTGGCAATGACGCCGGAGACGTACGACAATAAAAATTGAAATTATTGCAAAACTTTTGTGATTATCTGATCTCATTGTTTTTCTTCATCTTCTTCTTTTCTATACCCCAAATGCTAACTTATTTTATTATTATTTTATTTATTTATTTTATTTTTTTTTTTTTGTCTTTAAATAGCAAAAATCACAAAAGTAATTTGACTGCTAAAGCAGTCAGTTTCCTTAAAGAAGTTAAATTTTTTTCAATTTTTTGGAAAAAAAAAGGGAAAAATTTCAAATATATGTCTTCTATGGTTTTTAGGCCCCCATTGAGTTCCTAGCTAATATTTTCCAAAATCTCGTCTAAGTGATAAACTATATCGTGTTTTGATAGATACATCGAGGTGGCTGGATGGCAAAACCCACGCATCTGGAACACACTGCAGAGATCCGGCAGCAATCCATCTTAGACCCGTCGATATAAAGTGACAGTGACCAGCTTCACTTTCCAGCAGCTCCGCTATCCAGTCTTGCTGTGAAGGTGTTGTAGTTTTAAAGGATTTACTAAAATCCGAAGTTTCAGAAAGAAAGTTTGGGCACTTAAATCTGTCGTGATTTTGGATAAAATAGTGAAGAACACAAGCCTTGTGCTTTTAGTCGAAGAGCGCTTTTCGAAACCATCATCTTGATGAATAAATCCATTGGCAACAGGTTTTATCATTGCATTCAGGGCCTCGGAGAGAAAGGTTTGATAAAATCTGTGTTTTGTGTCTATTGTTCGATACCGATTATCTAGGAGGCCATAAACTGAATACGTAGATTTCGTAGAAACTTCAGAATTTTCCACTTCATCCAGTTGTAATTCAATAATATTATTTTAATTGCCGCTGTTAATTCGATGTGCTCCCAATTGTTATAATTTGAGCAACAATCTTCGAATCTAAATAAAAAAAACAATTCAATTTTTCATTATAAACGCTTTCACTACACTACATGGTATAATATTATTATCGTATGTTATGCAATATTTTATAATATTTGTACAAACTTTAATTTTGCGTAAAAATGTGTTCAGAATGAACAAAAGTTGGACAAGACAAAAGGCGAGACATGAAATCTATTCAGTTATTATGCAATTAAATATGAAAAATAATTAAGAAAAAAAAAAAACAAAAATTTAATGTGGCATAACCGAAGCTTTTGTACGCTTCAAAATTGAAATTTGAAACCGTTTAAGACTGAGACGCAGACTGACTGACTAAAAAATGTTACAAAAATGATAAAAAATGTAAAACACTCTGTTTGAAGAGTATAGAAACTAACTTTATTTAATTCATTAAAGTTTAAATACCAAAAATGTTTGTGGAAAAAAATAAAACATTTTATTTATGTATTTCCAAGAAGAATAACAATAAACAACAACAAGAACAACAAATAAAAAACATTATTTTGAACAAAACCGGTGCAGAAAATTTAAAAAAAATAAATAAATAAAAAATAAAAGTGATGAAAAGTAATAAATGAAAAAAAAGATAAAATACAGCAATATGCAATAGCTTAAAAGCTCAAATAAAAAAAAAAAAAAATAATGTGTAATAATAATATAGAAAAAATATTAAGTTTTCAGTTTTTTTTTTCAACTAGTCGGATAGTTTGTACCGCAATAAAGGAGTCATAATGTATACAGCTGTGTCCAATTTATTTTAAAAATTCTTTAATTCTTTCAAATAAATTTCATCGCCCTTAAAGTATTCTTATGCCAAAGGATTTTCCATTTAAGGAATGGCTTGTATTTGCTCTATCGTCTGAAAACGATAGCCCCGAACCGGTCTATTGAGCTTGTTGAATAGCCAATAATAACTCGACTCGAGATCAGGTGACAGTTGTGGAACGATATAAGTCGAGTTTTGGCAAAAAAAAAAAAAAAATGATTTTGGTACCGGTCGAGATTTTGAGGCCCCAAACATTCTTCAACATTGTCTTTTCGATATGCGAATATTATCTGAAAGTGGTCTTATTGTAATCGACGTTATACCAACACCAAATCTTAAATATTTTCGACGTAATCTTCGTCGGTTAAGATTGTTCGTCGACCAAGATGCTCTTCGTCTTCGACTCGTTTATGGCCGGTTTGGGACTCACTATTCTCTCATTTTAAGTTCAAATTTTACATTTTGTTTATGGACAGAGTAGCAAATATTCTTGATAAGCTTGACGAGGCAAATCGATTCTTTCATGACAATTCGATCAAACTATTCCTCTCTTACTGTCCGTCTGTCTGATTACTTTTTATCTAATATTTTAAAAATTTTTGAACATTTAAATTAAATAATCGTAAAATCAATTTGCTGCGCTCAATTAAAGCAAAACAAAGTTTCCATACAAAATATTTTCCAATTAGGTTCATAGTCAGGTGGCAGAATCGTTTTACTAAATTTATTATTTATTATTTGTACTTAGGGTAAAAGTTCACAAAGAAATTGATATGAAATACAATCAACAATTAAATAAAAATCAAAATAAAAATATAAAAAAAACTTAACAAAGAAAAATGCTGACAACACTTATAATTTTTTTTTTGTTTTTTTTTTGTTGTGTGGTAAGAATTGTGAAATGCTTTGCCAAAAAAAGAAAAGAAAACATGTTCAGTCAAATAGCTATTATGACACAATGGGCACATTTCACTCTCTTTGAACTTATAACCTAGTCGTTGCCATAAAAATAAAACAATATCTTTATATCTTCATGAAAAGATCCAAGCAACAAACAGACGGACAGACGGACAGACGGACAGACGGACAGACAGACGGACATGTAAATCGATTCGTCTCATGGCTGATCAAAATATTATACTTTATGGGGTCTCCGATGCCTCCTTCAATGCGTTACAAACTTTTGACAAACTACCGTTCGGTATAAAAAAGCACATTCAATAGATACTGAACGCGTCCATTCAGTCATTCATTTATCTACAACAACTATCTATCCATGGCATCCATCCATCCATCCATCTATTCGCTTCATATTTCATACATACTATCCATCCATCCGTCCGTCCGTCCGTCCGTATCATATCATCTCAGGGCAACATCTTTCTATTCATGCAATTATTAAGTCGTTCGAATACGAATACAAAACTCTTCAGAAATACAAAAAAAAAAAAAAAATGTGCAAAATCATTTCAATAAATTCGAATATTGTAATATGTAAGTACGTGTCTTATAGCTCAAAAAAAAAAAGGAGAAAAAGAAGACCTTCTTTATTAATTACTTTTTTTTATGTTTTGGCTTAATACTAGCAATGATTGTAATTGTCATCATCATTACAAACAATATCATTGGTTTTTATCTACACTTACAATACTATAGATACTTTTTATATAGATAAAGTATCTCTAATCAGCTCAATAAACCTTTAAATACATATTTTCATATTTATCTTTAGATGTATGTGTTTTTGCATGAAGCTACTGTATGACACGATTTCGAAATTTAATATTCTGCAACTTTAAAAGTTATCGAAATACTTTTAGTACTCAAATGCCGATAGGTCTTAAAAATTGGTAAACATGAACCCGACTCATTGTCGTGGGATCCAAGTAGTAATTATTATGCAATACTTACTTAAAAATAAGGGAAAACTTTAATTCAAAAACCCGTCACACGACTCTTCAAATAACTTATTTTTGATCAACGGAAACGTAGATAATATTTCGCGAAGGGGTTTAAGCAGAGTCAATGGGTCAAAATAAACCAAGCTGAAAGACTATATTTTTAATACATATATAAATAATAAATAAAATTTATTAATAATTTAATTACTCTGGGGCTATTTGATAAGATAAAAAAGCTATGATCCGAGTAAAGTGCGATTCTGTTTATCGAGCCAGTCCAAGAGCACATATACGTTACGATCCAAAGGGTAAAAGGGTATATTAAATTAAGACAAGATAGACTCTGGCATGTAACCTCTGTAAAAGCTATCATGAAATTATTAAAAAATAAGAAAGAACAGCTAAGTCGAGTATGCTCGACTGCAAGATACCCTGTACCCAATCTGTATGTACCTTAAGTTATGTTCTATTTTACTACCATACCTTATTGAATTGGATTTCCATAAAAAAACTTAAAAATCGGGTATATCTTTGTATGGGGACTATACCTAAAATTTTGTTGGTCCTACCCATATTGGGGATATTTTGTTGGGACTATCATAGACATAATTTATACTGAATTTGAATTTTCTCGAATAAAAAACAATGACGATTTTATGTAAAAATCCAATATTTTGGGGTAAATTTGTATGGGGGCTATACCTATAATTTTATGGATCCTACCCATATTGGAATATTTTATTGGGACTATCATAGACATAATTTATACTAAATTTTAGCTTTCTACAAAAAAAATGTGGGGGTAGATTTGTAAAGGCGTGTAACCCCTTAAAATGGGGTTGTAGAAAAAACGTACTTATTTACAGAATGTATATATATATTTCTGATCAGCATTGATAGGAGAGTTGATCTAGCTATGTTATGACGCACTATCTCGGAAACTACATATAAGAAAAACCCCAATATATTTGCAACTTAGGCTTTCCGGAGCCGATAACTGGTCACTTACAAACGGGTTTCTCTAGTTTCTCTTTGAGGAGTACCCCTACACAAATCGAATCCAAAAATAATTCTTTGTTTCTTATTCTATGAGCTCTGAATTTAGTATAATATGTGCTTATGATAGTCCCAATGAAATATTCCAATATAAGTTGAAGAGTCTTAGTTTCAAAATAAAGAAACTCTACCGAAATAAATGTTTTTCATACAGCAGACAGCTGAGCGGGACGGACTAGCAAACATAGCTAGTTCGACTTCACTTTCAATTCTGATCAAGAATATATAATAGTTTATTGGGTCTATCGGTATTGGGTACTGGTATAAAACTTGGGTTGTTCGGTTGAACTCTCACTTTCTCCTTTCCGTTTACCGAAGCAAAGGTTTTGGAACCAAATTTTCAACCAGCCATGATTTCTTAATTCAAAAAGTTCTTATAAATTCTACGCGATTGTTCATAAATCTTGTTCGCCCATAAATATAATCTATAAAATATTTAATTTACGAATTTATTAAATATTAAAGTTTTTGCTGTACAATTACGCAAAATAAATACAATTTTTACTTCGATTTTATTTTTTAAATTAATACATATAACGACATATATGGTAAGTACGTTTATGTATATATATATATATATATATTTTTTTTTTTTATGGAAAAACTTTGCCCAAAGTAAGTAAAGCAAATCGACGCATTTACTGTGCAAAGATTGCATCTATAGCGCGTATTTTTGTAACATACTTTGAGGCGTTGAAAACGATTACATATTTGTTTTTTTATACGCTTCTCATGTTCCATTAAAAATGGTAACTACATTTTTTCAGAAAATTTGTCACTCACTAAAAAGAAAAAACCATCGGAGTGCCCATAGTAAAGGGTTGTGAGACCCAATATAAGCTGTTATATTTGGATATTGATTTGGAAATTTGTTGAAGAGTTGAAGAAAAATTATTCGAGTATATAACTCGTAGAGTGTTTCAAATTCTGTTTAGTCCGAAGTTCACTTTTTTTGTTTGGTTTTCTTTTATTTTTTTAAGCAATTGCTTGCAATATGCATTCAATCGTATTCCGTTCGTTTACTGGCTACTTGTTCAATTTTGAATGACTTTCCCAACAATTTCAATGGACTGAATATCACAAAAAAAAAAAAAAATACATATAAACTTTTAAAATGTACACACATGCATATGGTACATGCATATATACAGCAACGACCCAGTAGGGAAATTTGGAAGGCTTTTCTTTTCTCGAATGATTTAGAATTAACTTTAAAAATAAGCTGTGTGAAATGTTCTATTTGAAGGAGTAAACGAAAATTAGAATTAAACTTATACCGAATTCGGTTTACGATTTAAGATTGGAAAATCGAAAGGCACAAAGAAAGGTCTCCATTCTACGAAAAATATGACAGCAAGAAGTGTTTTTCGAAGCACACATTTCTCTACTTGGGATAAATGAGTATGAGTGTATCTGTGTGTGTGTATGCGTGCAGATAATAATTGTGCAAATTTGTCATTTCAGTTAGCCAGAAATGAGAAGTGTGAGCGAACAAACTCAATTGAGTGAGCAGAACAGAACAGAATTGAGCAGAGTAAGTGTGCCGCGCTGCGCTGCGCCGAGTTGAGTTGAGTTGAGCGAGTTGTCAGCGAAAATGTAATTTGCTGCAACAATTGCCAAAAGTGGTATTTTGATTAATCGACGTTTTACATGCAATTGTGACTATACGCCACAGCCAGTGTACAATGTTCATAAACAGGGTGATTTACAAAAAAAATCAAAAAAATAAATATTAGTATAAACTTAGTTTATCTTGAATACAGAAGTAGCCTCTAAATATAGAACTTCTCCCAACATCAACTAGCAACCCTTACAAATTTAACCAAACACATATTTAATAATGTACAGAAATGGAATAATTTTACGGTAAACGCTTTCATCTTGTATCCTTAATGTTCCTTGGCTCAGTCTTTGAGTGTTATCCAATTGGAATTTGTAGCACGAATACACATTTTATTGGCTTATAAAGCATAAAGCTTTGTTCGCTTCGGTTTTGTAAAAGTAAAAGTTATTGCTCGCTTGATTTCTAGAAAGGTTTTTCTTGCAACACCCTGTTTAAAACACTTTCAATATAAAAGAAATCCTACCGCGATAACGTTTTGATTGTGCTAAAATACCAAATTTATCGGTTTTTTCCACTACGTACAAACTTTTTTTTTACTTCCAAGAAAGTTATTATTTTATTTGTATTTAAAGCTTAAAGTTTATGAGCCCCCTTGATGCCTGCACCGTTATTCAACACAGAAACAGAAATAAAATGCAAAGTGTTTGTTGTTTATGACTTTGCCTATGCCTGCAATGTGTTTGTTGTATTTTGACTCAAGCTTATTCTTTTGAATCGAAACCTAAGCAATGTGTTTGTTGTTGTATGACTTTGATATGCCGCTGTGTGTTTGGTGGGTGTGTTTTTGGTGGGGCCTTTCCATAGACTCGATCTGTGCACACCGTTGTCCGAAACGAAAACTTTATCGTGAATGTTACTAGCCATGGGCATCATCTACAACGTTAAGACCCTTTTTCCGCTTTTGAGTTCTTGTTTCACGTGGCGCGTTAATTCTTTTCATCTTTTTTTTTTTTTTTTTCAAATATTTTATTTTAGATTATTGTTTATTGCAATTCATAGCGCTGATGAGCTCGACAGATTTTTTCGTGCTTAATTGTTTTTTTTTTTTTTTACTACATTTTTTTGTTTTTTTTTTTTGGCATTGGGAGATTGTTTAGTCCAATTGTATCTAAAAGTATTAATTTCTTTATTGCTTTCATCCTCTTAACTTTTTAGGCTTTCTATCCCTATATATAGTATTATTTTTTTTTTTTTTTATTCTCTAAAGTTTTATTTTTTACTTACCGACCTTGTTTTCTTTTTATTTTCTTTGCAGCATTCTCTTACTCTCATCGTGACTGTTTTCTTTTTTTTTTTTTTTTTTGTTCTTTCTTTGGTGATTATAGTTAATTGGTACACACAGTGAAAATACACAATTTTCCACTTTGTACTAATCAAGAACTCATTATCCTTCATTATGCTTTCATGCTGCACTCCTTTTCGAGTATTTTAGAAAATCTCAACAACAACAAAAACAAAACAACAACGTCGACGTCGACGACGACGACTGTGTCAACATCGAAATCGTCGTCGCCATTATTATATATATTTGCCTTGGACAATGTTTTTAAACATTATCAACGTTTTTCTTCATCATCATCATCACTTCATGATTATCGCTATCATTTACCTAAAGGGCATCATCATCATCATCATCGTGAGCGTCATTAGTTAGTTGAACGTCATAGTTATAGGTTAAGTTACCAGCATACAAACAGATAATGCAATCCTTTTCAAGGAACACCACTGACTAACTGACTAACTGGCTGCATTTAAATCCTTTGCATTGGAAGCAGCTTTAAATTCTCAAAAAAAAAAAAAAAGTGTTTTAATTTATTAAATTGACTCTCATCTTAAGTTAAGTTGGTGTGATAGTAGCAATATATAGAGTGCTTTTTACTCTGGATTGATTAGAATCAGCGTTGCTAGAGAACGATTATATTTGCAAGGCATTTGACAGTTCTCCTAGATGACAGCATTGCATTCTTCGAGGAATTTCAGTGTAAATGGCACAAATAAATCGAGGTCTTTAAGCTAATTTTTCTCTGGGCAATCCCAAAGCCTTAAGTGTATTCTAGCTGTCTTATTATGGTAGCCTAAATCCGGAACGGGTGTTCATTTGGAGCATTCTGACAGAGAGGAGATCTATATTCTGAAAAGATATTCCTAAGATTGAAGTTCCCAAATAGTACAATAACATTAATCATTAAGTTATAAGCACTATGCTGTGTAAAGCCCCGATCGGCAGGTACATAGACGGGCATGCTGCATGCGAAGCATTTTGATAAGCTGATTACGCAAGTCGACTTCGTAAATGATTGAAGTATCGGTCTAGTTTTATCTTATAGATTTTTTTCGCTGATGAACCTAAGTGGAGCAAGGCCGAGAAATGCCAGTATCAACTTTTTCTGACTACATTTTCAATATGTTTTGCATCAACAAAATTATTCTCTATATCAATTTATTCTGGAAAAGATAGAAGTGAGCCATAAATATTTAAAGATCCCGCTTACCGAATAACGAAGAAGAGGGCTCACTTCTATTACCGAGAAAAGTAAAAAAAAATAATAAAAGAGTTTTACTAATAAAAGGATTTTAAGTTTTAACCACCCTGCTCTTGTGGCGGAAGGTTCAAGTTGTCATTTAAGCCGATTTTGGGGATTTTTATCACCGTTTTTTCCTGTTCAAAAGGAAAAGTGCTTAAGTCGACTTAAGCTAAAATTGAGATAAGAATACTACGCTGATCTCCAAAATGGAAAGTACCTCCATGCAAAATTTTTATTATTTTTAACGATTTATCAGGAAGTTAAAGACAAATTAATCTTTGCTAAATCTCACTTTTGCATACAATTTCAAATTATTTGAAACTTAGAAAGTGCTCTCCTGCAAAACGATAAAATCAGACTTAAGCAGTTTTTCCTGTTTTGTGTTTTTCAAAAACACATTTTTTCGCAAAATTTCGTGGTAATGGGAATTTTTTTTTTCCCCTAATTCGCATGCATTTGCGATGAAAATCTATAAGACAAGTTTGGTCCGGTTTGTTTTACGAATCTATGTTTTGGAATACATATCTTTCGAAAACTGTTGGTAAGAAATCACCAGAATCATATGCATTAAAGAATATTTACAACGAATGTTATCATCCACAAATATTCACGTACGTTTTCACATTTGTCAACGTTTTGTTAACAAACAATGTACAACCATTTTGCTTCTATGCATTCATATAACGTATTTGAGAATCAGAATGAGAATGAGAATGTGTGAGAGGAGTTAACGTTAATGTTTTATTATTTTCTAAAAGTCATGTCAATGTGCTTTTAATGAACGTATTTATGCCAAATGCGACCAAACATGAAATTTAATACATGTGCATACGTACTCGTATGTGTACATACGTGCATACTTACGTACTTACTTAACATAATACATAAACCAAACCGAACCGAACCGAACCAAATCATAGTAAAGCAGAAAACGTAAAGTAGACCAGGAACAGCGAGCAACATTGAAATGTGTGTGTGTAAAGAAGTAGGGTCTGGACTGGACTAGTCGGGTATGTATGTTCATGCTGTCGCGTCCAGTTCAACGCGTAATAAAGCGCACTTGCTGCTAAGCTGCTGCTGCTCCTCCTGCTCCGTGTCTTCTGTTCGGTTGTTGCTGCTTACGTTACATTTCTTTACGTTATTACGTATGATGTACGTTATGTTATATTCAACTTTACTTTACTTTATTTTATTTTACTTACTTATTTGCTGTGACTTAGTTTAGCACTTAACTTCTAATGCTGTTCGCTGTATAAGACGCATACACGTACACTTTATGCATATGTGTGTGTGTGTGTGTATGTATATGTATGGAGTACCGAACAAATGAGCATAAAGTACGAAAAAACGTTTCTAATTTTGGTCTGTCGCGCATAAATCTCAAGTATTTGAAAGTGGCGCAATGGGACGTATGACCAACATTAATTTAAGAAACATGTTGCTAAAAACACACACACAAACACACAAACACACATACACGTACATATTGTATATTCATGTATAGCTTACATATATTGTTGTTGTCTTCGTTATTCGTTTTGAGGATGTTTTGATAAGTTTTAAAATAATTTTTTGTTCTTTGGTAGACCAAAGGTTTTTAAAAAAAAATTATCAGTGATGAGCAAATACATATTGAGACTTGCCATATAAGTTGCAAAAACTAAAAAATATCAGAAATATTTCGGTCTTCCATCAGGGTTTTTCTCTTACATCAACCAAATCCAATATAGTTCACCAACTTTCGGGTCACAACGGCAAAACTTTTTACAATATTTTATGAACGCCTTTCAGCATACATAAAACTAGCTAATACCCGACAATAGTACCCTTCGACATTTTTAAATGCAACCAATATCAAGTTTCTATGTATTCTCATTTTATAGATATGTTTTTTCGGTTTTAATCAAATCTTTCCAAATTCATGGCTAAGTGTTTACCTATTTTATACAGAAAAATTATAAAAAAGACTTTAGACAATTACTCAAATCTCGTTTCAAATTTTTAAAATCCATTTCAAACATTTCAAGTCACTACGTCTTTTCATTCCAAAGATATGGGCAAAAATTTTAAAAATCACTGCTTACTTGAAATCTTAAAAAAAAAAAAGATTGGATTTGGGTTCCAGGTCGAAATTGTGATAGTTGCTTAAGTACGTCTAAAATGTTTTTTAACTACCTCTCAAATGAGCCTTAAATATCAAGGTCTTACCATCCTAGAAATATGGCTATTCCGGTTTCAGGTCCCTGGTTAAAATTTTCGAAAAAAATTTCAGCTTTTAGCCGTTTGAGGTGTAGTCGTGGCTTCCATCAGTCAGGTGATAGAGACTTATATACATAAATGGTGTAAGCATTTGATGAATAAAGTACTTCTTAGGTTCAAAAACCCAACAATTTTGATACTCTAAATTTCCCTTTACTTCTTCTTCAGTTTAGTTAATTGCAGCCTATTTTTTTTTTTTTTTTTTTTTTTTTTTGTAATTACAGTCAACAAAAAAAAAAAAAAATCTTCCAATGCTATTCACAGAAGTTTTTCAAATTGACCCTCGTTTGCTCGTTTTCATTTCCTACTGCTCATCTATGTTATAGTATAGCATGAACGTTCGTTCATATTACGAGCGCAAAAACCTGTTAAAATTATTGTTATTGCTTGTGTGTTTGTTAAAATTTGCAATTAAGTTCCCAGTACTTCGATATTTCAGCTATAGAACGAGTACGAGTATATAGCCTGCCAGACAGCAATAGAGTTCCTCTTTGTCACATGTGTTGTGTTGTGTTTGTGTTGTGCTGTGTTGTTGTACCCATAATATTGACTCTTCTTCTGCTTCTTCTCTTACGCACTCGCAAATTTTGTATACGTTTCGATCATGTTTCCCCATCGTCATCATCATCATCATCGCCTTCGTCATGCATTTATTCATTTCATTTTACTTAAGTGACCTTTTCCTATTTCACTTCAGTTGGGACCTGACCTCAACGTATACGAATCACGTCTCCGGCTGTGCGCTTACAAAAAAAAAAAAAAAAAAGCGCCCGTCTGCCTGTCGCTAGATTTGCCGCATTTTGAATTCTGGCACTGCGGGGCGTGCCGCCTCGTCCAACTGAGAGTCGATTGTAACGTAACGTAACGTAACGTAACGTAACGTAACGTAACGTAACATAACGTAATGTTAACTTTAACTTCCTATTCGCTTACAGGACGTCCTCGTCCTCGTCAATGTTACTTTTAATGACTACACGTGTGTTTGCTTTGGAACGCGTTGAAAGTCCATGCAATTGTGTGTGTGTGAGTGTGTGTGTGTGTGTGTATATGAGTGTATGTGACATGTACACTTCATTAAATGAACATATAATTTGCAATTTTTACAACAGCGCAGCAGCACGTTTGTTAAGCTCTGTGCAGTCTTTTTTTCCCCGGTTTTTTTTTTTTTTGCAATTTTTGCAATGTGAATACTCTAGCCACCAGCAAAATTCTTCTTCCTCTCATTTTGTAACAAATGTAATAAAATTTACATACATATTTCTGTATTAAAATACCAGATTTTTTGCTTTTTCTATTGTAAAAAATAATTCTAACTTTTCACATTAACGCTGTTTTATTTTGTGCTCAATTTTTTTATAGTTTCACTTCACAGCTAAATAATAGTTTCTAATTTTTCCATAAGGATTTGTTCGAATTCTGTTAGTTTTCAAGGAATCTCTGAAAAAAAAAAATAAACTCTTAAAATTCACAACTCAGCTAATTATTAAATTACTTTTGTGACTAGAATTGTTCTACTATTATTTGTAATCTCCAATAGAAGACTATAAAACAGTTCTTTAGGACATCGAAACTTGTCCCAATTGATAGTCTTTTGAGAGTTCTCTTTTTAAAAAAAAAACCTTCGGAGTTAAGCGCAGTTTGCGGATAGCGAATGACCACCAGGCCGGATTTGGAACGAGCGCTCACTGGTTTTTGGGCTAGGGTCCAACCCAGGAGTCAATTACTGAATCTGGTGGGTGGTTAACCTCTAAATAAGCGAAAGCGAACACTTTTAGCTTTAAATCTTTAAAAAAAAAAATGGAAAAAAAAGAAAGACTTTCAACGGAATTCATTTTAATTTTGTTAATCAACAGATTGAATGAGTGAGCAGCTGCGGTTTTGGCTGAACCTTTGTTATCCTTTTTATTTAGCACCTTTCTTATTTTCCTTTCTTTATCCTTATTGTTGTTCTTTTTTAATGATGTCAAATAAAAATTGTAAAATATTTCAACGCGCATAATAAAAAACGAAAAAAAAATCTGTTTTTTTTTTTTACTTTTTTGAAGCGTTTTAATTGTTTGCTCTGCGCTAAAAGACGATGAAAGGAGCATCGGCTGACTTGGTAATGGCCGCTTGTCACTTTGTAGATGCAAATGTTTATGGGTTTCGCTTAGTTTATACATTGAAGGGGTCTCTTTTTCTTTCTATTTTTCACAAATGTTATTCATTGCTGAAGCGGAACAAATGCTTATTACATTTTTAATTGCGAATTTATGTCAAGGATAGCAGTGTTGCGCTTAATTTATAACAACAATAAACATGCAAAAAAAAATAGAAAAAAAAAAAAAAAAAAAAAATAAAAAATAGTAAATAGCAAAGCAGTTAAAATACTATTTTTTATTTTTAATGAAGCAAAAAAAAAAAAAAATATATATTTTGAAAATAAGTTGAGAATTTTTTTAGGGTGTTCAACTAAAAGAGGCGGCTATTTAGTAAATGGTTTCATGGGATCCTTTAAATAAATCGTTTTTTGATTTGGTTCGCTAACGTTTCGTGCAGCATATTTTATTAATTATTTTATGTGAAATAAGACGAAATGGATGGGCAGATTTTGTTATCTTAGCAAGCGTGTTGAGGCTTGAGGTAGCATCGTGGCTGATAATGAGCGAACGTTTTACTGCAGCTTTACACACTAGCGAAATATGTTATAGTGTGCATGCGTGCGTGTGTGTGTCCATCACTGCATATGAGCCGATTTGATGGCACGGATTTCTCATGGAACTATTTCCATGTATTTTAGAAGGTAGATTCCAAAATGGTCCCAAAAAATGGCTTTTTGAGAATATCTTGAAAACAGTTCTTTGAAAAAATAAAACATGGCGGCCATTCCTAGAATCTACGCTCAAAAAAAAAAAAACAAAAAATAGGAAAAGGTCCATAAAAAACCAAATTTCGAGAGGTTGTAATCAAAATAAAAATATAAGAGTTAAAAAAAAAATTTTTTTTTCTTAATTTTGGTTTAGTTTAAACTTTGATAATCCCTACGACACATCAAAAATATTTTTAAACCATTTCTTAAGTTTCTAGTCCTTTCCGTTACCGAGTTTTTGGCTTTGGCTCTCCCAGTGGGTTCTGGTTCTGAGTATCTAACAACATCGAAACATCGATTTTCAAGTTTCTTTGTCTACGTATTCCAAAGATATGCTTAAAGTCCAGTCTCGGTTTCAAAGCCTATATTAGACCCTAGCAGATAAAATCTTCAAAACAATAGCAAAAAAAAAAAAAAAAAAATCATGACGAGATACTTTTGTATCTATCTTCAGATACGACAAATTGCCTTTTCATATTTCTGTGTCTAGCTGCATCAACTCTTTTTAACGTCGATTAAATTTTTTGTATTCGTTTGTATCCTTTTTCAAAGTAAATAATGCGCAAGGATGTTGAACTTTCAGTTCAGTTTCTGTTGTGTGTGCTGCGTTTTGTGCGCTTCATATACATTTTTTGGTTGCTTACATTTTCCGCTTTTTTAATTTTTATGCTTTTTTAGTTCTACACAAAAAGCAAAGACATCCGCAATGGCAGTGGCAGCAGTAGATGCTGAATTTAATATGGAAACCAGTTGAAGAAAAAATTTTTTAACAAATATTTTTTTTAATTTTTTTTAAAACTTTTTACAAATGTTCTAAACAACAACAAAAACATTTAAAAAGCTGGAAATGGCTTAAAGTTGTCGAGAAATTAGCTTCAAAGAAATTTACTTGGACAAGTTACAAAGTTGAATGTTGTGTGAAGGGTATTTAGGCTTTGGTTACCAAAAAATTATATGTTTTGTTTTTTTTTTTTTTTTTTTTTGTGGATTTTGTAAATTGCGCCTTGCATAAGACCAGTTTTTTTTTGTTGTAGTTAAGAAAAAAATACAAAGAGGGACAAAAGGACATCTCAAAGTAGTGAGTGTGGATTGTCAATTGCTGTTGTTGCTGCTGCTGCAATAAAACGTTTAAGGATATTTGCTGACGATAAATTAACATTCTACCGAGCGAACTTAATCTCTTTATGGTCACAACACACATATAGGGGCGTGAGGGTGGCGTGGAATGGAATAGAATGGAATGGAGTATTATGAATATAAACGGAAACGAACAGAAGCGACTGGATTTTGTGTTGCGTAAAAGAAATTTAATAATTTGTCCAACATTTTAACCACTTTCACTTTCGGTGTCTGGTGTACTCCGGTCTGCTCTGTTTATCATTCCCATAAATATTCCTTTTCAATGCTTCTTCATTTTGTCCTTTTGTTTTACTTTTTTTGGCTTGGGGTGGGTGTGTGTGTGCGAGTGTTTATTTGTAACACTGTCATAGGCAGCCGCCAAAAGAGCCTGTAGCCGTATTTTTTTGTTGTTTTTTTGCTATTGTCACCGCTTCAGCGCTTTCAATTTATTTGCGCTTGTTTTGTGCTAATTATAACAGGATTATTAACTTATCCTTATCCGCACGATCTGCTTGACTGCCATCGAAAAAATTGCTTAAACAATTTGTGTAAATGAGCGCATAAATATAACGGAAAAGTACAACAACATTTGTGCTTGTGTGTGTGTGTGTGTGTTTAGAATTGTGCATGTGGGCACTGTGACTGTGAGCAGCTTTGATATAAATTACGATTTTTCTTTTTTTTTTTTTTTTTTGATATGCCACATGTGATACACTTTCGGGGAACGCGACTTAGATCTAATTCCGGCATTCCCAAAAAAGGAAAAAAAAAAAATAAAAGTTAATATAAATTTCAGAACATTTGGTATTCGTAATATAATTAAAATCAAGAAAGAACACTGAAGTTTAGTGTGCTCGACTACAAAATACCCTGTACCCAATCATTATGTACCTTTAGTTAAGTCCTTACCTAGTACCATAATTCATTGTATTGAATTTTCATACAAACATTTAAAAATGGGGTATATTTGTATGGAGGCTATATCTAAAATTTATTTTGATCTATTTCATTGGGACTTTATTTGTACTAAATTTAAACTTTCTAGAATAAATTTATGGGTTAGATTGATATGGGGGGTACCTCTTAAATTGGGTCTAGAGAAAGACCCTCTACAAGTGCATACTTGACGGCCTAGGAGAGTCTAAGTTTCAAATATGTTAGCTCTATCTCTTATAGTCTCCGAGAAAATCGTTTTCATATGACAGACGGATGAACATATGGACATAGCTATTTCGACTCCCCTAGTTTTATCTCATTTGGCCAACGGTTATTCTTGCGTTCACAGCGAATCAGAATAATTGATAAGAATCGCAGAACATGCTTCATAACTCGCCGCGATTTTAGAAAACTCCAAAAATCTGAGCTAACAGGCAAAACTTGTCGATGATTTTGGAGGTTATGCAAATCCTTTATCATTTTGACAGTACTCAATTAGAGACTCTCAAAGAGTTGATTTTTGCGTTAGTTTTGAGCCCCAAACAAAGCGTGCTTCAAAACTTCCCACTTTCCCCAAATCAATTTCGAATTTGGAGAGAAATGTAAAATTTTTGATAATTTAATTGAAAAGTAAATCACTAGTTTCGAAAATAGGTGCCTGATTGAGAATTTTCTAGAAATATTTTATTTAGAAAAAGGAATATATACATACGTGTTCCCTGGACTGGTAAAAAATGATCGATTGGAAAATGGGCGGGGGCGTGGTCATTGTTTTGCAAGTATTTGAGCACAGAATTGAAACGCAATGTACATGATAAAAGGAACAGGAGAAGCATGATTCATTGGAGAGATGGGTGGTGGGCGTGGTCCCATATAAGCAACAAACAATACAAAATATACAAAACTGGTATTAAGAAGCGGAAAATATGTGATTGTTTGGAAAAGCGCTCGTTGGAATAAACTGTTCAGTGCCACAATTTCGTCAGGAATTTCGCTAAGAATTTTTATAAAAGATTAAACAAATACAGGAGCCATTTGATGAAGCCATTCGAGGGATTGGGACAAAAAAATCACACTCCCACTAGAGCATGAGCACAACCAGATGATTACCCAATAACTATAATATTTTGAGCTTCAGAAAATTCTACAGAATCCAAGTTTAAAGTTTCGTTACATTATCGCTTTTTACTCTCCCAGCTAATCTGTTTTTAATTCGTAAAAAAAAAAAAAAAAAAATGACTCGTTGACCAGCAATTTTTTATGAAATTAAAAAGTGAAGTGGAAAATTATAGCACACTTTAGATGCTTTAACACTTTTGTTGACCTAAACGATAAAAAAATGTTTAATTTTTTTTTTCACATTTAACTGATTATTGTGATGAACGAGTTGATGGATGTTTAAAAAATTGTACTATTCAATTTTTTTGCGTAAATTGCTGTGCAGCTTAATTGTAAAAAAGTTAAATAAATAAAAAAACCCATAAATAATAATAGAAATTGTATATGCATAAAAATAAAAGAACAAAAAAAAATGAGAAAAAAAGAAGAAGGATGAGACAGAAAAGCACAGACAATATTTACATAAATTTATAGTTAATTTATTGCGAACAATAAAACGCATAGTTAATCCGTCAGTATTGATCAGCGTTATTAATTTTAATTCGCTGCTCGCTTGCGCTCATGAATCAAAATGAATCCAAACGTATCGTTTCGTATCTTTGCGCTTTTGCACTATAAATATTTTGTGGAAAAATATTTTGAATTTATTAAAACGTTTGTGTAACTCGGCAAAAAAAAAAAAAAAAAAAAGGAAATGGAAAATCGACTTCAATATTGGACCAAATGTGTCTAATGCATTCTTTTTGTGGTCTTGAATCATTCTTGCATTATTGTCTTTCAAATGAGACTGGTTTGGAACACAACGGTTGAACGGTTTCAGAGTCCATAGCGGACATAGACACATTTTTAATTTTTTATTTGATTTATTTTATTTATTTTTGTTTTATGTAGTGAATTCTTTCCGAAGAAGCACATTAAAGTTTCGTTTAAACCAAGGCTTATGTAAATCTTTATTTTTTTTTTTTTTGTGTTCGTGACATATCCTTTGCTACGCCCTCTTTAATTCAGCTTTTTATTTGCATGTCGCCCTATATTGCAACAACATACATGGATGACATTTAGTATTGATATTTATTGTAAAAATATTAAATGAAATGGCGATTAAACATTTAAATTGACGCTTAACTAATTAAGTTAATATTTGTATATGGTGAATCTTTGTTGATGAACATCGAATTTACTTAATTAATATCGACAAAAAAAAAAAAAATGGACTGTTTAATAAGGACATTTTTTTTTTTTTTTTTTTTTTTTTGAAAAATCAAATCTTTAATCTGTAATAAAGAGCAGAGTATCCTTTAAATAAATTACAATAGCATTGTTAGGAACAGTTCATTTGAAAATTTACGAATGTTGTCACGAATTGTGAAGATTCCAACTACCGTTTTCGTCAGAAACGACGAATGACGACTCCCGGAAATGTACACGTTCCGACTAAAGAGAAAGATTATTTCGTTGAGCGCATGGAATGTTTCTATTAGCGCTGAACCAAACATCTTATTCAAACTGTTATTGGTGTTCAAATTGAGTGAGATGAGGTCTTTTGCGCAACCAAACGACAATTTAGCCTTTATAATGATACCACCAATATGTAGCACCGTGATTGTGTGTACAAGTTTATTCAAGTATTTATATATGTACAGAAAAATATTAAAAAAACAGAAAAACGCAAACGATTACAATTCGTTTACCATTTTTAAACTTATAATACACAACAAGTTTATGCAGGAAATTCTTTAGGTGAATGGTTGCAGTAGGGAGCCGTTATATAAATTTATTTTAGTTTTTTTTTTTTGTTTTAGTTTTATATTTGCTTTTTTTCTCCTTTGCTTGTGCGCAGTGTGCGTCAGTGTTAAAAACCGTTAAATTTTGTTTGATAAAAATAATTTCCAAAAATATTTGAATTAAATTAAATCAACAAGTCTTCTTGATATAATCTTGGCAACACGTTTTTTTTTTTTTTTTTTTTTTTTTTTTTTTTTTGATACTTTCACTTCAGGCACGGACACCATATAATGTATTATATCATTTTCTGTATTTCGCGATATAAAAACCAAATTCCAAACGGGAATCAGAAAAAATCGTGCGGTGCCAGTATACGTTGCCACTCGACACAATCTCCAAAGTCCAAATGTTTTTCTTGAAGCGAGACATTCTTCGATATGAACGGTCTTGACATAACCTACAAAACGACGCTGTTCATGATAGATGTTTGGATACTGCGTTCAAAAGTTATAGACGTGTAAACATGGAGTTTACTAACGCCGAAATTCGCGCTATTTTGAAGCTTTCCTTCGTTAAAGGCAAATCTGCTAGAGAAACGTTCCGTCAGATTAATGGTGTTTTGGAGGATGGTACTCTATCACTTCGAACCGCCGAGGAATGGTTTCGACGATTTAGAGCCGATGAAAACGATACCATGGATAAGCAAGCCGGCGGAAGACCTGTGACAACGAAAACCGATCAAATCATGGAAAGCATCGAGTTAGACCGGCATGTGACATCTCGTGACATCGCCCAGGAGATGGGGAGTTAGTCACTAAACCATTTTAAACCATCTGCAAGAGGCTGGATCCAAAAAAAAAAAACTTACTATGTTTGGGTGGCGCATGATTTGAAGGCAAAAAAACTTTCTGATCTTTTTAAAAGATATGGAAAAAAGTAACCAAAAAACAAGGAAAAGTGGGGGAGGGGGGGGAAAAATCCCAAAAGGCAGCGGGATTGACGCCCATGAAGGTTTTTGCTTTGTGTTTGGTGAGATTGGAAGGGAATCATCCATTATGAGCTGCTCCTATATGGCCAGACGCTTAATTCGACCATCTACTCCGAACAACTGGCCGCTTGAAACAGGCGATCGACCAGAAACGTCCAGAATTGGCCAACATTTAGTGTTCCACTAGAACAACGCCAGGCATCTTTGGTGACTTTTATCGCATCCACCATATAGCCTGGACCTGTTCCATTCCATGGCGAACGTCCTTGGTGGTGTAAAGTTGGCCCCAAAACAGGTTTGTGAAAAGTGACTCTCCGAGTTCTTCGCAAATAAGGAGGGGGTTCTACAAGGGGGGTATTATGAAGTTTCCGTCTAGATGGAAACAGATTATCGAACAAAACGGCGCATATTTGAACTAAGTCCGATCGCTGTAACACTTTTTATAAAGCATTGAATAAAGAGCTACCTTACACATATCCTGATACTTACGGTTCGTAACTGATTTGACTGTCAAAACGGAGCTGTCAAAACAAAACTAAGGGGAGTATCGGACTGAAATTTGGCATGTCTGCCTAAATATGAACGGACTATTAGGCACCAAGGAAGTTACTTGTCACCCCACCTAGAATTTGAATATAAAAGGCAATTCAACGGTTAATTTTATTTATTTTTGAAAAAATGTGTAAACTAATTGCGAAGTATATTCCATATTTCATTGAATTTAAGAAGAGATTTGAAACCATTACAAGAGATTTTATGTGGCACCATTGTATATATCGATACGTCCATGTGAAAGGTATTAAAGCTTCGATTCAGTTCATGTTTTCCTTGTTCGTTGTTTTTATTAATTTTATTTAAGTCGAATTTGTAAAATAAAATTTATTTTCTTCCAAGTCTTTAGATAAGTTCCAACGAAGAGAATCATGTGGCAAACTTTTTTGTTTTTGTGCCTCAATAATTGGCTGAACACTGAATTTCTGGTAGGCAGAATAATTGTTTTCAAGACTATCTGCTTTTTTTCAAATGATTCGCGTTGAGCGTCCAGAAAAAAAATGATAACGTCTCCCTCAGAGTCCTCAGAATTGTGCTGCAGATGTATACCAACGAATCTACAAAGATTTCAGCTTCATAAAAAAATGTATTTTTCTTACACTATTTTTGAAAAAATGTTATTTAAGAAAAAAAAAAACAGAATTTCTTTTTATTATTTTTTTACACTTTTATTGAATTTATTTCCAATTTGTTTTTTTTTTTTTTTTTAAGTTTTGTTTTTGTTTGGTTTCAATACATTTCACATTTATCTTTATGTCTCAGTAGCTTATAAAATAATTACATAATTTTATAATCCTTTTTTTTCTTCTTATTTATTTATTTATTTTGTTTTGTTTTTTTTTGTTTTTTTTATTTTTTATTTCGGTTATGGTTTGCTTTAATTCAATTTTGAAATGTTTCAGTTTTTCTTAACATTTTCCAAATGTTTTTATTTATTTTTTTTTTTAATTTAATTTTCTTTTATTATGGCGTAAAGTTTTAGAATCTTTACTGAATAAATCTTATTTAAATGGTTTTTCTTTCTGTAATGTTCTTCTTCCTTCTTTTTTTTTTAATCAAAATTATGCTACTCTGAATGCTTAAAAACTTACCGATGTAAGATTTAGTAATATATAAATTTTCTAACACTCTTCACACGTAGTTTAAAAAAACCCTTCAGAAATACAAGTTCCAGGTCCCATCTATGTCATAAAACCCCAATGCTTTAGTTTTTGAATTGAACATTATCGTCTGTCTGTCTGTCGGTCTATTACTTCATCCATTTTTACATCAATTGTATTTTTTAGAGCACTCAAATGTTTTCGATCAAATAATAAACTGACTTCTTTTTAGTGTGATATGTCGTCTTTGCATAGACATTCGGTTTATTATTTTAAACAATTTTTACTTTTAAAAGCAGCTTGTTGTATGTTTAATATTCTTTGATAAAATTTCTTCTTAATGTTGCGTGTGAAGAGCATTAAAGCTTCGGCTCAATCGAAGTTTATTTCTTTTACTTATATTTTGCATTAATATTTATTGATATATTTATTTATTTATGCTACGAAAAAAAAAAAACAGTACAATACATTTAACACCTTTTCAATTAGTTTATTTTATTTTTTTTTTTTTAATTTATATATTTTTTTTATAATTATAATTTTAGTTTTTTATGTAAATTTAAATTATTTTTTTTTGCATAAATATATAAATGAAGAGTATATTAAGTTTGTAAATTTCTTTTTCTTAAAATTTATAATTATAAAACAAACAAAAAAAATTATTGAAGTCTGTTCCCATATTCGATTACTTTTAAAAAATACATTCGCATCATTTTTATGTTAGGTGCCACCGATTTTAAATGTTTTAAAATTAAATAAACACAAATTTTATTGTAAAAAAATTATTATTATGCTAAAAAAATTAGAATTAAGAGAAATAAAAACAATAGCTATAAAATGTTTCAAGTTAGAAATTAAACGTAAAGAAATCGCGCGATTTTGTTAAAATAAAAAGTAGTGAATTGCGATTTTTTTTTGTTCCCCCACAAATCTATCTTAATAATTTTTTTTTTTCAAGTATATCAATAATACTAGAGACGTTCAAGCAGCCGATTAAAAATCGTATTAAAAACGATTCAAAACGATTATTAAAAATGTAGCTCAGCAACATTTGAAATCGAAATACAGAACTGACGCAAATAGAGAAATTTTTCATTGCATACTTTTAGTTGCTTTTCATTTTAAATTGCATTTTTTTAAAATAAAATTAAAAAAAATATATAAAATTAAAAAAAAAAAAAATCTTTGTGTATATGTAAGCAACTGTCAAGCATTTCTTAAATTAATGCATTTGCCGCAACCTAATATACGCTTCCATTTAAAAATATGCAGCAAAAATCGTGAAAAACGATTTTTAATTTTTATCTTAACTATTAAATTTATTTTTTTTTATTATTATTTCACTTTTAAATTTTTCAATATAAATAGTTAAATTATGCTTACTTAACATGGACATTTGATTTTTTTGTTTGGTTTCAAGTTTTATTTTTTGTTTATTATTATTATTTTCTTTTTTTTTTTTTTTTTTTTGCTTGATAAAATTTTATTTTATGGGATCTGTAGTTGCTTAATTTTATTTATTTATTTTATTTTTTGTCCTTGATAGATGAGTGCATTTTACATACATAAATACATATACATGCATTTTTTTATTTTTTTTTTTATATTTTTATAATTGAGATAAACTTCTTTTCGTATGATTTTTTTTGCTTAGCTGCGTTCAATTTGAAATTATTTGGTCTGAAATTTTCATTTATTTTTTTTTTTTTTTTGCCTAATTTTTTTTTCTGTTTATTTTTTTTTTCTTAAATATTTTCATCACATTTACTTTTTATTTGAGTTACACAAACACGTACAACAAAAAGCGAAGCGGCAAGAATTTATTAATCAGTTTGAATAAGTCTGCAGTAATTTTTTTTTACTTTTATTATTATTATTATTATTTTGTTTTATCAATATTATAATATTTTTTTGTTTGGTATTGGAAAGTATTTCAAAATAGTAATAAATATTTAGTATACAGTTACAGGGTGATACATGTAGAGAGGTATAGAGTGTGTGTGTGAGTGATTTTAGATGAAGTTGTTCTTTCTTTTTTAATTTATTTTTATTTTTTTTTTTAGAGTGTGATTTTAGCCAAGTGACTTAAAACTTTGCTACTAATTAGCCTAAAAATTGTTGTTTTTTTTTTTTTTTGGTTTTTTGAAGAAAATAGTTTGAAGTAAAAGTGAAATTTTTTTGTTTTTGCTATTGAATATTTTTTTTTTTTTTAATGATAATAATCTAACAACATTTATTACATATGTATATATAAATATTTAATATTTTCTGAATATTATTAATTTTAATATATTAAAATTTTTTATTATGTACAAAAGATTTCATCTTCAACTGTTTTTTTTTTTTTTTTTTTGGTTGAATGGAATTAAATAAATTAAAATTTCGTACTTGACAATTTTTTTTGGCTTTATTTTTTGCTTTATGTGCATCCGTTTGGTTGTTCTTATTTTAATCAAAATATTTATTTTTGGCGGTTTATTTATTTATTTTTTTTTTGTTTTGACTCTATTCCATGCACATCATACGCACCGTTGCCGTTGTGTACCTATTTTACTTTGAATATTTCATATAAATACTTTATTTAAATATTATTTTTCTTTTTTATATATAACAAAAAGTTCAACTTTAAATATACTAAATTACTTCTTTTGTTTTTCTGAAAAACACTTAAATATTATTTTTGTTTTTTTTTGTCTTCATTTTCTATTCAATAACATTTATTTTTATAGAGTTATTATTTATTTATGTATATTTAATAGTTTTATATACTAATTGTTAGTTTTATATATAGTTTTTCTGTTATTAAAAAAAAATTACTACATGCATTTTTATTCACAATTGAACTACATATATATGTATTTATATTGCCTTATATTACTAGAGTCTTGGACTTTTCTTTTTTGTTTTTTTAATTAAAAAAAAAAAAACTTCTTAAGTAGTACTTTACCTAATAGTATTTTTATTATTAATATTATTTTTTTAATTTTCTAAAAAAAAAAAAAAAAAATCAATACAATATATAAATATATAAATTATTATTTACAAGTTTACTTTTTACATAAATATTTTTTTATAAATTTTATTTTTTGTTTTAATGAAATTTATTATTGGCACACGTAAAGAGAAGCAAATTTATGGAGCTTTAAGTTTTTTGAGATTTAATAAAAAAAAAAAAAAATTGAGATTTAATAATAAATAATAAATAAATACAGAAATTCAAAAAAAAAAAGCATATATAAAGGGGCTAAAAAAAGCATAAGTTTAAAATTTCAGTTCAATATTTTTAAAACTTTTTGAGAAAAAATGCATTGCAATAGACAGACGGACAGAGTGAGAGAGAGAGACAAACAGAGAGAGACAAACAGAAAGCAGACAGACAGACGGACAAACAGACAACAGAAGAAGTAAAGGGACAAATTAGAAAAATAAAAATCTAAATGGAATCATAAAGAAGAACGCGAGCCTAGATATCCCTTTTAACATACACCATAAATGGTTTTATTACCCTGCACCCAGAGGGGGTAGATGGGTATGTTAAGTTTGTGCGAATGTATGTAACAGATAGAAGGAAGCATGATAGACCCTATAAAGTATATATATATTCTTGATAAGCATTGAAAGGCGAGTCTT
This sequence comes from Leucophenga varia, assembly GCA_018903435.1. Taxonomy (NCBI): domain Eukaryota; kingdom Metazoa; phylum Arthropoda; class Insecta; order Diptera; family Drosophilidae; genus Leucophenga; species Leucophenga varia. The sequence goes on along the minus strand of JAEIFJ010000424.1, from coordinate 978,075 downwards.
CTCTCTCTTTTCGTCTGTGACTGCTGTCTGCCGTATGAGAGAGATTATCTTAGAGAGTATAAGAGATAGGGCTAACATATTTGAAACTTAGACTCTCTAAGTCGAAAAATTACGACTGTCGATACAATGATCAAAATTAAAGGATCTGCTCTACTTAAATATGGTCCTTTGACGAGTTTTGCTGTTGAACAAAAAAAAAAAAACAAGTAAATAAATACAAAATGAATGTTCTCTTTGTTGCCAATTATAGGAATCTTAGCTATCTAATAAAAATAAAAAAACAACATTATTTTCTCACACAAATTTACTTTATTTTCCTTTTACTATTTCTTTATTTATTTATTTTATTTTATTTATTTTTTTTTTTTTTTTTGTTAAAACATTAAATCTAACATTATGCATAACACTAGAACATCAAACAACAATTTTTTATATTTTTGTTTTATTTTATATATTTTTTTTGCTTTTCTTTGGCTTAAATCCTTTTTTGGAACTGTTTGCCTGTCTGTCTGTCTTGAATGTGTCTTTTAATTTTTTTTTTTTTTTTTGTTTGTTTTTTTTTTTGTTTAGTTCAGTGTATGCTCCTGTTTACTCAAGTTCATGTTTTTTTTCTTATGAAATTCTCACAATATTAAGAACTACTTGCTTGCTTATGTTTAGTGATAACAAGGATAATTTTATTTTGTTTAGCAATCATCCTTTTTTTCTCAGTTTAACTCAATCACCACAAAATTAAAAAAATGTTGCAGCAATCCTTTTTTTCTTCTATTTTTTCTCAGAGTCTGACTTTATTTTTTTTCTTCTTATTTTTTGTGTTTTTTATCTAAATAAGTTTTTGTTTTAATCTTTTTTTTTTTTTTTTTTTTTTTATTTTCTTTCATTTTTTTTGTGCTTCTCTGTTGCAGCTTACAGTTTAACGTGTCAAAGACTGCGAATGGAATAGGCCGCTGCAAAGCTATGTTGTCGGCAGCTCGGTCAATCTAAGCCGTTGTTGCTGCGATTCGTGTTGTTGTTGTTGCATACTGCTGCAGGATACAGACGAATGCGACAAGGATAATGATGACAACAACGACGATGACGACGACGACGACGATGACAATGTCGATGGTTTTGTTGTTGATGTTGACGATGACGATGACGACAATAATTGCAATAGAGACTGTTGTGAATGTTTTTATTGAGAATGTTTCGCATTTTCCATGGGCGTTTCTGTTGTTGTTGTAGTAGCAGCACGGCAAGCGTTAACAATAGCAATGCCGCTGTTGGTGGCTGCAATTGCATTGAGTGTCCATGATGCATAGCCGCAGGATGTTCGCCTGGAATGGTAAAAAAAAAAGAAAGAGAAATTGAGAGATAAAATTGTAAAAAGCAAGCTTACATATTTTACAATACGTTTCGTAAATAGCTTTTTATACGCGTCACAAGCATTCACGGAGACAACGTAGACCCCATAAAAGTATTGCATATATTTATATTCTAGCCGTGTCCGTCTATCTGTCTGTCAGTCTGTCTAAAGTTGAAGCGCATTGCTTCATGATCAGAAAATGATCCATGATCCATGGAAATGAGCGGAAAGAGAACGAAATATGTTAATCAGATCAAACATTTCATGTTTCTCATGAATATCAATCCCAGAGTAGTAGGGTGAATAGGACGGTTTTATTGGGAACCGATGGCGAAATTTTTTCAATATTGTCTAAGACCTTTCCGAAATACCGAAGAGCATATTTTTGGGAAAAATAACCAGCTGTCTTCGCTTAGGGATAGTCGTGAAGATCATTGGGTACTCTTTACATCAACCGTGAACAGCCAGCTTAGTTGCCCCTTGTATGCCTCTTGTACGCCAGTGATGATGAGGATCGTAACTAAACTATTTTAAGTTAAATACGAGTAGTACAGGTTTTAAAGTTAAAGTTTTTTTTTTAATTTATTTTAATATTGCACCTTTGCAACATTGCATCCTTAATTTGCGACAGAATGTATTTTGCTGCTGTTGTCCTTTTAGCAGCTTGTTTCGTTAGTTGTGGCCATTAAAATAAACTAAAAGATTGAAAGCAGTTTTCAAGCAAGCAAACAAGCAAGCACACAAGTCATGTTAAGAAATTCAAAGCTTTATTGCCCATTAACTTAATTGCCAGCAATAAAAATGTCCAAGCAGAAGAGCCAACACAACAGAACAGAACAGAACACAGAGTTTATACCGCGAAAAAAAAAAAACAAAACAAAAAAAATAGCGCAAAACAAAAAATATTCGAAGAATCAAGAGATTTAAGCAAAAAGAAATGAAGCTACAAGTTGCACAGAATAGAACATTCAAGAAGAAGAAAGAGAAGAAGGAGAAGGAGAAGAATGATGATATTGATGATGCAAGTAAAGGACTCGCGGCAACAGACCGCGATACATTGAAACTGAGATTTGGTTTTCTCTCTGTCTGTCTGTCTGTCTGTCTGTCTTATGTTCTTTGTTCTGCACTTAGCTGCTATATTTATTCTTAAGACTTCCATGCCGCCGTCTGTCACAAGTTTACTTATTGCAGCAGTATCCTACAGATACAAATACAAATAGTACTGAAACTTAACAGAACAAAGAATATGTCCTTTCGTTTCTTCTGTCTGTCTGCTGCCTGCCTGTCTATCTAACCATGCCGCTCTTTGCCTTGAGTAGAATATATTTATTTTGCAATAAATTGAAAAAGACAGACAGACAGACGGACGGACAGACATTGTGCGTAAAAAGGAAATAATTCAAAGCCACACAGCAACATGCTGCTCTTCTTCTTCTTCTTATGCGTTACTTGGTCGTCGTCGTTGACTATTTGGCTAACTGGTTTGTTTTGTGGCAGCACACACAAAATTCTTATTTGAAAAACCAATTTTTTTTTTTTAAAGCTGTTTACAAAATCAGCGAAGAGCGTAATTTGCAATTGTCTAATATGAATATTGTTTGTGTGTGTGTGTGTGTTTGTGCGTGCGTGTGTGTTAAAAATAAAAAGTATCTTAATAAATACGAAGAACCTAAAATCTGCAACGTTTAGAATGTTCCAGTTACATAACGCTGCTTTAAATTCATTGGACTAGAGGACTTTTAGGATAAACCATTCCTTCACTTCCCCTTCTGGATTCGCAACTGAAAAGAGTTGTTGTCTATAATTTTTCAATTGCCGTTCTATTTAAGTTATTCCAGATCATGGTGACCCAATAAATTTATCACATATTTGTAGCTATTTTTTATTTAGCTCCAAATACAACTTAGAGACTATAACTATGGTTTGCTAGGACTGCTTTCTCCTTCTTTTTCCTGTTATATGTATTCGTAGCTTTAACTTGTTTTGCCAATTTAAAAAGTTCTTTAATTTTTTTATGTAAAAGTGAGGTCGTAAAAAGTCTAACGGCCACAATGTAACGTCCGCAAACACTTTTTCGAGTTCGGGTCAGCCCACTTAAGAACTCTCCAATTTTCTTCTTTTGATTATGTTCTTGATTAGGTTTATGCACCAAAATTCGAAGAAATTTGAAAAAAAATATGCATCCAATAAATGACTTTCTGGTACCCATCACACCTAGTTTTTGTAAAAATGGCTAAAGGGCCCCAAAATCATGTTTTGAAAATTTGTTATCTTGACTTGAACTTCTTAAGTGAGAAGAAGCCTTAATGAAGGAACAAGTACTATCCGGTGATACTGTAAATGAGCAATATTGTATAAATAAAAAAATATAGATAAAAAAAACAAGAATTAATAAAAAAATAAAAAATTTAAGATATAAAAAAGTATGTAAACACTACACTATGATAATGGAAAAACTGTTTGCGAATTATAATAAATAATGACGAACGCCTAACAAGCATGTCGCCATCAGTGTTGATTCCTAACTTTTATCTATTTTCATGTGGTAAGCTTATATTTCGATTTACTTTAAAACTGGGCGTATGAATCAACTCGTAACAGATTCACAGGAAGGACAGACGGGCGGACATAGCTAGATCGAGAATATATATACTTTATAGGGTCTAAGATGTCTCCACTAATGCGTTACAAACTTTCAGACAAAATGACAGTACACTTCATAATATTGTATGTGACGTATATAAAAAAAAAAAATATTGCCTACTTTCAGGCTCGTACCTTTATCAAATTAAATTTAGTGTTTAATACTAAGTTTAATATTTTAAATAAATAAATGTGTGACGGAAATAATCAAATAATCATTTTTAACGATAAAAGACTGTCCCTCTGTTTGCCATATAAAACAAATTCTTTCGGAGACTATTAGAGTTGCAGCCATCATATTTAGATTCTTCTGAGCCTCAGGTATGACTCACTAAACGCAGAATATAACTAACAGCCAAAAAAAATCCTTTAAATAGTAGAAACAAATCAAGTTTATTAAATTGGGTACAGTGCGCTCTTTTAAGCAAATACATGTGTCAGGGCCTACATTTGTGATACAAAATAAAATAAAGTCAAGGTTTAAGTAAATAAAAATAAAAAAAAAAAGATATATAATTTCTGAATATCTTCTAATTTGCTTTTGTATGCAAGCAGCTTTATGCACGTTTACATATTTATCTTTGTGTGAGTGTGTGTGTGCGTGTGTGAATAAATATACTATTTGCTCAATTTCATTTAATTCGTTGCATTTATGACTTTGGTTTTACTATTTCTTGACGTTTCATTTTAAGTGCTCCGAGTTAAGTTAATTCGTTTTGACATAATTAATTTACTAAGTAGCAGCTCAGCTCAATATGATGAACGTTTAGAGAGAGAGAGAGAGACGTAAAAGAAAAGAAAATACAAAAAAAAAATACATAAAGAAAAAATAGAAACGAAAAAAAAAGTTTTGTGGGGGAGGCGCAGCAATTGATGTCAAACAACAACAACAACAACGACGCAAGTCAGTGAAAATGTCACTTATGACAATTTATGCCGCTCATCAACAGCTTAAATAGAAAGTAGCTCAGCCAGCTCAGAGCAGCTAAACAGGCAGACTGAAAGACAGATGCTGAGACAGATTGACAACTGAATTGACAGAATTAAATGAAGGACACGAAACGCTAAAACGCAGCACATTGTCCTTAGAGTTTCTTTAATATTTCGACGAGTACACTTTTGCTCGTTGATATACAAATAAGAAGAAAATGCAAAAAAAGAAAGAAAGAAAGAAAAAACACACAGATGCGCACAAGTATGTATCTAGATAAATGAAAGTAATAAACTTTTTGCAGAAGAACTTGATAAACCGAAGTACATAAGTTGTCATAAGTAGAGAGAGATACATATGTATATGTATGTGTAAGTAATAAATACTGAAAGGAACATTAGGTATACATATATACCACATAAATGTGTGTGTGTGTGTGTGTGATGATAAATGAAACCAAGTAAATTAAGCCGCGTCACAAAATGCAAGGTAGTTTGCTCGGTCGGTCGGTCGCTCGGTCGGTCGATCAAATTCAATGGTCCTGATCTGATGTGTTCTGGACTTATGTGTGTGTGTGTGTGTATGCGAAATAAAAGATAAATGCCCCATAGAAACTAAAGTTAATTGGATTGAAGTCAGTGAAACGTGTATGAGTGTTGCACAGAACAGAGCGCGAACAAAGAAGTTAACGAAGAAGAAAGAGAAGAAGAAGAAGGTAAAACGTTAAGTTATTTAGTCAAGTCAATTTAAGTCAAGTTGAGACGCATTGTGTCGCATCGCATCGCATCGTATCGCAACGTATCGCAACGCATCGCGTCGAGTTACTTCAAGTCAACTGAGTGAGTAGCTTATATAATTATTTGAAATGCTGCAACCATTGCGGTCGAACACTGAACTAAGACCGACCGACCTATTGACATGAACGCAGTCGACGTCAAAATAACATCTCAACTCAACTCAACTCAACTCAACTGAATGTCGTCATCGACGACACTGAGCATGATTTGTAAGCGTTGCGTGTTACATATTAACAGAGCAGCGATAAAATCTAAGTGGACATGTGGGCGTTCAAGTGCAGTTAAGTAGTGTTCGTATGTGTGTGTTAGATAACGAAAGCAGCGCACCCTATTTGTATGCTACACTATCGCACATGTTGCCCATTTACCATCTTTGTGGTTTTTTGTTGTTCTTTTATTCTGTTTTTGTTTTTCGTGCGCCAAAGGTTGCTCACAGTTCAATTAATGAAAACTTAACTTTGTGTTGCTTTGTTGTTACGCTAAGCGGATTGTTTATATTTATGTACTTATGGCACACACACACATACACATATACATGTGAATACAATTATTGTACATAAAATATGATAAAGATATTAATTTCTGCTATTTATGACAATAATTCAATATGTTGTATACATAGGATAGGCATAAACAGTTATGAAAGATTCTGAAATTTTTACAAAAAAAAAAAAAAAAATATAAAGTTACACAGCTGATTTATTTATAAATGGTAAACGCATAGGGTTCTACATAAGAAAAATAGCGTTTAAAAACAAGCAATAAACAGCTAAAACACATATTGTGCAACTATGTTTATCTATATACGTATATGTGTAATATGGGGGTCACATGTGGGCACCTAACTAGTTGTGGGCACCCATACATATCCTTGGACAGAAAAGAGAAATGTAAATTTTTACTTTTTTGAAGTGTGACAAAAACTTCGATTTTACCGATTCTTTTACAATAGAAATGCTTGTGTTTGTGTATATATTTGGCAAGTGGGACTTTATTATTCAATTAACCGATTTATTTAGTAACTTTGGAAAATAACTCTCACTTTCTATCTTTGTCTCAAAAAAAAAAAAAAAATGGAAATTAGCACAAGTGATGGAGGCAAATAAATATTGTATTTATTAAATAAACAACTTGGAAAAATAGAAATGAGCGGCATCTTTTGAGTCATACTAAAAGAGAGAAACAAACCAAAAAAAAACAAAAAAAAAAAAAAAAAAAGTGGCATAGTAGCGCCTCAAGGGGCCTTTGGCAGCAAAAATAGAACGGCCTTTGGCAGCTGATAAAGAAATGTGAGAAGGAAGTTGTTATATCCTGCGGCGCTGGTGCAGTTAGGAACAAAAAGAAGAAGAAGAAGGAAGCGCTAAAAGAAACGAAAGCAACTTGTGTTAATTACTTAAGTTCGAGCAGTTGTTTCACTTAGTAAGTTGTTCTACTTATTATTATTTTTCTTATTGTTGTTGTTGTTGTTTTTGTAATTGTCTTTTACTTCTTCATTTTCATCTTCTTCATAGTACAACAACCTCAACAACAATACAAACTTTCTTCTTTGGTAATTTTTGTCAACTGCGTCTCTTTTCACTTTGAAGCAAATAAATACAAAAATATGCAAAATACCCACATGAGCAATGTGTTCAGTTTTATTATTTTTTATTTTTTTTTTTTTTTTTTTTATTTTTTTTTTTTATATACACTAAAATAAATAAATAAAAATTTTAATATTGTAATGGAATTTTGCAGAATTTTTAAATAAATTTAATTTTTAAAAAAGCGTCTAATAGCATTAAAAAAGTTGACGTTTGTTACGTATTGTTTTATTTAGACAATTTTAATATGATTTTGGAATAAAATTTCTAATGTAAAGATGGGCTACAAGGAACACCTCATACAAAAAATCTTTGTCTAGACTGACTAATTCATTATTGATTAGAAATTTTCGCCAGAGATTTGAAAACTTATACCTAGAGCCTAATGGGAACCTTGAATTTTGCCTATGATGCCCCCATAACAAAATGCATACCAAACTATGAGTTTCTGAAGGTGCAATGGTGCTCAAATGAATGTCTTTGTGAGTTTGACTCACACCAATAACGAAAATTTCGTGTAGCCAAAAATACGCCTCATCCAAAACCACAATTTTTCGATGAATACCGGAGTCGCCTTGCATCTCTTGCAGAGACAAAATCTGCGAAATTACGACGTAATTAAGGATCTGTTGGCTTGAGTTCTTGTGCTAATACCAACTAATATGGCTGCAGACCGAGATCCAAGATTCAAGGCTGCCAAGGATTGCGATTAATCTAAATTGCCAAAGGTAGCCATTTATGTTCAAAAAAAGTAGAATAAACCATTTATTTTTTTGTATTTTCCCTGACATTTCTGTGCTTATAAAAAAAACAATACAATGAAGTGTATAACAGCTTTGTATATTAGTTTATTATTTTTTTTTTTTGTTATTCATCTAATATAAAATTTATTCCAAAAATATAAATTTTTTTCACCAAAATCTTTGTCTGCGTCTTTTTCCGTCCGTCTGTCTGCCTGTCTGTCTGCCTGTTTGTCCGTCTGTCTGCTGACACTACTTACACGCCAAAGTCATTTGCGCTTAAGTTTTTCAAGTGTTTTTGTTTTTTGCTTTGTAAGCGCTTTTTTCCGGCTAATGTGTTGCTGTGCGCTTTTAGTCTATTTCTTTCTTGTTTCTTTCTCACTAAGTTCCAAAATATAGAATAGAACATTGATGTGTTATACACGAAGAAGAAGAAGAAAAAACAGAAGATGTGGAACAGTTTTTTTTTTTTTTTTACAGTTTTGTTTTATTTGCCTTTGGGGCGTGTGCATAGGCAGGGCGCTTTGAAAACTTGCGAAAATGTTTATGTTCAAACTTTTCAACTAATTTTCGTCTTTTTGTTTTTTTTTGTTTTTTTTTTGTTTGAATTTTTTTTTTTTTTCCTAGTGCTTCCACCAGTTTTGGTGTTTTACTCTTACTTTTACTTTCAACTCAGTTGTAGCACATAGCACATCCGCTGCTCAAAGCTGCTCGTGTAGCTGCCATTTTGCCGCATTCGTTGCTATTACTGACGCCATAGGCCAAACTAAGTTTCCGTTTTCGAGAGAGTTTGCTAACTTATACATATATAATATATGTATGTATATATATGTATATTGTTTATGTACGTTTGTATTTAAATTGATAGACAGTTGTATACGTTTTGCGGAAATCATTTCTAATTTTGAAGATTTTCACTGCTTTTTGATCGCTTCATTGCTTCATTGCCTTTTCCCATTATCATTTCTAACTAATTTTGCTTGGCTTTTTGATTTGCACAGTTTGAAAGTATTATTGACAGGCAACATGCTACACGCTACACGCAACTGCTACTTGTATTAAAGTTTGTTTTGATTCCATTGAGATGTTTGCTAATTTGTTTATTTTTCTATACAATTTATTTTTTGATGTTTTTGATTCTTTTTTTTCGGAAACATTACTTATACGCTTAGTAAAAGTTTACAAGAAAAAAAGTGTGTAAATAGTAAAACATATAAAATAAAAAATAGTAGAAAGCAAAACTAAAAAAAAAAAATAATGCTAGATTTTCCGCCATCAGCTGCAATTGTTAATAAAAAAAAAAAGCTAAAAATAAGCCAGATTTGTCAATGTGCAAAAAAAAAAAAGCTACTCACTACTGAACATCTTCGTTGCTAGAACTATACAACGGAAATTTAGCCTATCTCCATTGTTGCGAATAGTTTGTTTCCTATGCAGATTGCATTTCGGATAATCCATAAAATAAATGGCTACCTTGAGAAACTCCATCGATTCTTGAACTCAACATAAGAAATGCCATATCATGCAACGTGCTATATCACTTAAACCGGAGGCTCTAAATACTGCTCAAGTAAATACAGTGATTGGCTCTCGGCCTCCAAAGATCAATGATTATGAATTATGTTGACAATGCTACTGGTTTAGCGCAGATTTGGCTGGTACAGCAGCCTTTTTAGGGCTCAACGCAGATGTAAAAAAAAAAAAAAAACCCATGTCACAAACACTACTCACAACAGAGATATGAAAGAACAATATCAATGTTGTGGTAATACGAAACTTTGTTTTTTACATTTACTAGTCTAGTTTCTCATTGCAAAAGCAAAAGCATAGGCTTTTTTGTTTGTGGTAACAGTTTAAGTAATTTCATTGTAAGAAGTGGCAGTGGCAATATGCAAAATTTATTACAGCAGCAACAGCAAACACCAAAAATAACGAGACAACAACACACAACATGTACACCACAGTCTACGTTAGCAACATTTTACGCTACAACACCAACGGCATTAACAACATCATCATCATCATCATCATCATTTACCACATCAGCTACAATAGCAGTTTAGTGAATGTCCCCGTCCCCCGCTCTAATGCTCTAACTGAGAACAATATCCTCCTGCTTTATCGACTACGAACCCAGGACGCTGTTGCTGCAGCATCAGTTGCAAGTAAAGCAGCGTTTGATCTTAGTAGTAACTGCAACCGTAGTCATATATGAAGCAGCACCGATGCAATTGAACTGTCACATCTAGCGATGACATTGTCAACAGTTATGAAAGGAAGAGTTTATGTTGCGGCATGTAAATGTTGCTGCTAACTGCTAACCAGACAGCAAAAACTCTCCTTTATTTCCTACTAAACGAACGAGCGTATACAATCTTAGTACAAAATGCTTAATACAATTGTGTGCAGAAGGATGTTTTCTTTGTTTCGAATATTGAAATTAAAAACATCAAAAAATATATAAAAAATTCCGACTATATAGATTCGCTCATTCGAATGTTTAAGTGGAGTAAGGTGTTTATTAGGAATGTTTCGGAATAGCAACACTGAATCAAAATTTGTTAATTGATTTGAAGATAGATTTCGATTTCAAATGCACTCAGATAATAGCAACACAAGAGTATAAGTTATCACAATAAGTACACAGCGTGTACAACTGAATGCTTATTGCATACTTTGCGTACTCATTTCGCATTATACGCTTTGCATTCACTCTTACTCTTCGCTTTTGGACTTAGTCTTTTGCCGACTTTTAATAGCCATGCGGAAATGTGTATAGATCGTTAAGAATAACAATTTTTTTTCAGAACGATGACATTCTTTCTCTTTTTCAAAGTTATATTCAAGTTTTTTTTTCAATTGAATAATTTTTTAAATTTAATTATATTCGCTTCAAAAACAGATTTCAACAAATCAATATGCCGGTTTAAAAAAAAAGATTGCCTACTTTCAGGCTGATAATTAGTTTAGCCTGAAAGTAGCAAATCTTGTGAAAAAGTGGTCTTGCGCAGTATTAATTTACAGTGCCGGTAGAAATATAGGTGCAGATTTGTTAAAAATAAATATGAAAATATTATTACAAATTGAAAAAAAAAATGCTAAGAAACGTTTACGATAAAAAAAATTAATTTGAATTGCTTTAAATAAATTAAATATATAAATACATAAAAAAATTAAATTCCATAATTATGTAACGCTTATTGCGAATATTTTTTTTATTTTTTTTTATCATTTTTTGTAAATTAAAATAATTAAATTAATAAAAATATATTAAAATATTTTTATTTGATTAAAACATCTTTGTAGCTAATTTTTATATATTTTTTCTTTTATAAAAAGGACGATAAAATAAAATATAAAAAAAAAAAATTAAAAAGTAAAAACCATTTATAAACATTGTTGAATATTTTAATACTGAAATTTAAGCAAATATTTTAATATTTTTTTTTTTTTTTCATTTTTGTGTGTACATTCTTGATCGCATGTCAATCAATTCTCCCAAAAAATTCTGTCCACTTGCGTTGCATCATGCATAAATTGATTGGCGTTTGTTGAACAAAAAAAAAAAAACAAATCAAAAAACTAAAAACAAAAAAAAAAAAAGCAGGACAAAAATCAAAATCAACTTTGGATGCGCACATTGCATCATTATGTATGAACTTTTTAAAATATTTGTTTTTGTTTAGCAGATATTTCGCTTTTATATTTTTAGGGGAACATCGAAATTACTTTTTATTTTGTCAGTGAAGCTTTGCTACCCAAAATTTGTACTTTCGGTACAACCTTCGCCCATATAAATTGCCGCGAGTTTAATGCGCACAGCAACTACAACTACAATAAACTACTCATAACATAGTGTAGTGGTAGTAGTAGTTACACATTCACAATACTCATATTGTTTGGTATACCCTTAACCTACAAAAATAGATGATTGACTCGCTGACTGACTCTCAAATGCATGCATTGCTGAGCAAATAGCAAACGATTTATGCCAGTAAAATTCAATGGCGCAGCTAAAATCCAATTCAATACACTTCACCGAGCGCCGAGCGTCCCGAGCGTCCGAATCTACATACGTTTTATTCGGACACTATTCTATGTACATTGAGTATATATGAGTATATATGAGTATATTTAATGCATATATATGATTCGATTTGCATCTTCATTCGTTCATTCAATACTTACCATCTACAATGTGTACGCGAACCGATGTCGGATTTGCATTCGATGGTGTGCAGGTATAAAGACCAGAATCCTGTTGTATGGCCTTCTGAACAAGCAGACGACTGGTGGTCAGTACACCCTTCTCGGTGACTAATGATATACCGCCGCGAGGTGAATCAAAATTTATGACCTGAAATGAATAAAAGGAAGATACAGATACACACACAAACAAAAAGTGATAAAATGGCAAAAAGCTGTTTTAAAAGTTGTTGTGTGTGAGGTTGGAACAAGCAAAACTACAAACGAAGCCAAAATCTGTATTAAGTGTACGATTAGATTAGAGGCGCTCGTGCGGTGGTGGTGGTGGTGGTGTTGGTCCATAACTATTTTACGTATTCGTAGCCGTATCCGATTTAACGAAAAAATACAATAATAGAAGAAAAGCAAGTTTAATCGTCGAATCGAAGTTTAGCACAAATTTTATGATTAAAGACTTTTGTTTTGTTTTTGTTGCTTACGAGTAATTTACTTGTACGCTACATATCCGTAACTCTGTTTTTTTGCTTTGAAGAAATATTGTAGATTTTCTGCAACCCGTTCTCCTTAATTTTTCTTAGTTATTATTTGATCTGTTAGACTGCCGAAAAGCAGCCTACAATCACTCCCTGTGAAGCTGCAACAGGCTCTGCGACAGTTGTTTGTTAGGTATTTTATTTTGGATACTATGCAGTCATATCTGTTTCTACTATTTTTTGTTTTCTTTTATTTCAAATTCTTTCGAGGCAATCTTCTTCAGACTGCTTTATAGTGTCTGTATTCAAGCTAAAACTACGCCGTCTTTGGTTAGCTTATCCAACAAATCGTTAACCGTCTATGCCCTGATGGCTGGGCATTCAGCAGATTTACTTATTTTTGAAGAACATAAAGAATCTATTGCCCGTCTGCTCGCCAAGACATTTCTGGAGCAGCGGTCTGTTTTGTTCATGCGGATCTTGAATTTGTTGTTTCCGTATTGCCAAAAATATCCGCCTGGAAATCTACATTGGTCCCGTAATTTATACGAGAGCCTGAAATTCGCCTCAGCTCAGACAAAAGACAAATCGAAAAAAATCGAAAGCTAACGCAGACGCAGAAACAAATGTATCGATAATTCAAAATTATCGTAATGTTATCGATATTTCGATGTCTCATTTGACGTAAGATGATGACGTGAAAAATGTTTGTATTTCGGCAACTTTTACAATCAAACCAAAACAGTGCAAAGTTTTTTTTTTTATAAATTTCTGGTTTATGCGTGAGAACGATTTTTCTATTTCACATTTTTATAAATTGGAAACGGTTAGATTTTGTTTTTGTTTTTGTTTAGTTTACGCACCAATGAACCTTCTGGATGCTTGCATTATATATTTTTTTTCTTTTTTTTATGAGCTACCTTTTTTTTCTTTGTATTTTTCATTGTAAGTTGTTAGTTAATATCCTTTTTGTTTCTTTTTCATTTTTTTTTGCTGTTACTATTTCGTTGGTCATGATGCTTTTGCCAGAGCTGCTGTGTTGTATATTATCCTTGGGTTATTTTTTTTGTTTTTTTTTTTGGCTATTTCATATTTGTTTAACATGACATTTCCGTTTACCGGTAACTGTCTATGTGCACCCGAAAGGTGAAGTACAGGATATGTCGGTATGTGTGTGTGTATTTTGTTGCTTTGAATGCCGCTCGTAAAAAATATGAATAAACATTAAATGTGTACGAGTATGCGTGTATCTTGCGAAACAGAACCAACGACGGCGACGTCGACCCTTGTCAAATGTAATTATGTAGTTTTATAATTTTATTTTATATTTATTTTTTATTTTTTTTTTCTTTTTACTTCAAGAAAACACATCAAAATGAATCGGATTGAATTTACATGTCACTGCATGACAATTTTAGCCTAAATTACCACAAAAAGTGAATAATGCCTTAGAGGTGGTCCATTCATTCGGCTTTAATCATAACAGTTACAGTTTAGTTTTATGTAGATGCTTGGCTTTGTTCAGATTTTTTAAAGGTAAAAAAAAAAAAAAAAAAAGAAACAAGAGAATAAAAATTTCGTACCTGTCTGTTGTGCGACCAAATTACGGTGGGCGGTGGCTCTGGAGCAAATTTTACAATGCATGTCAGATTGATCGTTGATCCTTTGTTAATATGCAATTCCGGTCCACCGATGACTTCAGTTATGGGCTCTGTAAATAAAGAAAGACAAAAGATTGTCAATAAAAAATTTGCAAAAATATGCTTTTATTTTTTTTTTTTTTTGTATAGCAAATTACCAAAGTACAGCTTTGCTTTATGATTTTGTGTGAATGAAATTAATCTTAAAATAAAGATTTTTTTTTTAAGCAAAGTAAAATAAAATTTGAAAAATTTAAGCTAAGTGAATACTCCTTTTATTCTTTCGAACGAAAAGTCTGTTCGGGGTTTCGTTACTGGCATATTTTTCGGTATCGCTTCCATATAAATTTAGGACACATTTTCGAATTTTTTAATAAATAATTTTTTTTTTTATTTAAAAATCGTTTAAAAACATTTCATTCACTAAATTTTTTGGTCTATTTAAAAAAAAATTCAGACTTTTCCGTTTGTGGGCACCCTAGTGTAGCTGGTTGTGGGCATCATGATGATTTTTGAAGTGAAACTTTTAGTGATTTGGAGTTAAAAGACACCCAAATAACGACAATTGCGGTTTCAGAGCTTGAATTTTTCTATTTGAGTGGCAGATTCGAATGTAGCGTTCCTTCAAAACATCTTTTCCTGGCCCATTGTGCAATTTAATATTTAAAAATGCAGTTATAATTCGCAAGCAGTTTAAGC
Organism: Leucophenga varia; assembly: GCA_018903435.1. Taxonomy (NCBI): domain Eukaryota; kingdom Metazoa; phylum Arthropoda; class Insecta; order Diptera; family Drosophilidae; genus Leucophenga; species Leucophenga varia. The sequence goes on along the minus strand of JAEIFJ010000424.1, from coordinate 963,018 downwards.
TTAATATTAAATTTTAGGCGTTTTAGATTCTCGATAAAAAGCGCAACAAAAACTCAACAAAGCATTGAGACGTGTATATTATGTGTAAAAGTTTACAATTCATGATTGTAATTCATGAGCTAGCTTTCCAGATCGGTTAGCTATAATAAATACAATGGTTTTTTTTTTTTTAATTTTAGAATATACTTATAAGATCTGTGTTATTGGGCTAATTCTGAGATTTCTGTTACTATCGTTGCAGCATTTTATTGTGTGACGTTACACATCTTACTATTTCTATTGTGTTTGTGCAAATGCACCACAAAACAAGCAGAAAAACGTCAAAAATGCTTCAAAACTTCAAACAAACCAATAAAACTGACCAAATTGCTGTCAATGATAAAGTCTATCATTCCGTTAAATTGATTTCTTATTTTTATTTATTTATTTATTTTTTCTTTTTATTGTAGACGACAATAAAAATGTTTGGTATGTTTGGTATGACATGCTTCTTGTCTTCGATACTCGAGACGTGCCATAAAAAAAAAAAGAAAAGAGAAAAGAAAAAGAAAAGCTTAAATATATTTGAAACAAGAAACCCAATCAAAATAGAAATAAATACTTGAACAACAGAAAAGTTGATTTTTGCGACAAATGGATTTCTTACTATATTTGTCGTCTCACTATATTTGTCTTTTATTGTACGTCCGTCCGTCCGTGTCGCCTTAGTTACTTATCGTAAAACAATTTAAGTTGAAAGCGAATAAATATGTCGTTGCACCCCATTCTCGTACAGAAAAGGAAAAAAGAAAAAAAGTAAACAAACTAGCTGAAAACAAGCAAAAGGATAATAAAATAAATTGCGTAAAATGGAGCAAGCAAGGAAGATATTGAGTAAAGCGAAAACGGAAATTCGTATACAAATACAAATTGTGCCATTAGTTCAAGGACATTGATTAAACGATTTGATGTAATTGATAATAGTTGTACTAGAAAAAAAAAATCAAAAATAGAATTTTGCTTTGACATTGATTGCTGTTTTTGTTATTTTTAGATTGCTTAACTTATTACAGATACAAGTACGCCATTTTGCAAAATAGTTACCAGCAGATACATGCATATTTATTTATATTATGACATGAAATATGCTTGCCAACATTTATAAACATTGAAAAATTCCCAAAAGATATGCATAAATATGTTAAGTCCATAAGCACGTATCTACATAAAAGTAAAAACAAAACAGAATTCACAAGTCACTGGATTAAGGTGTCTTCTTATATCGTATATATTTTTTTTTATATACAAATAGACACAAATAAATTACTCTTGGGTCGCCAGAGACTTACTGATTAAGAGAAAAGGCAAAGACCGCAAAAATGTTTCAACTCAAATTGTGGCCAAAAAGACTTAGCAAATAAATAACTCAATGCTAACTGCTTGCTTTGAAAAAGTTTGTTATGATCATTACTAAAATTATACAAAATAAATATTTATCTAAACGGGTTCGTTTTTTTTTTTTTTTTTTTGAGCTTATGCAAAAAAAAAAAATTTATATATAATAATTTCTAATTATACAAAAAAAAAATTAAAAAGAATGAGAATGAATTAAAAAGATGAAGAACCATGTAAAACGCAACAAGAGCTAATAGATTCATTGGGAGTTGACCAAGAAGAATCGTTTTTGAAAGTGTTGATCAGAAAGTTCGAACAAAAGCCGAAAGAGGCGACTTTTCACCCTTGAACAGCTAATTAAACAGCAAAAGAGAATGTTTTTTTTTTTTTGCATTGAATTGTGAAATATTTGTGGGTCCAAGACAAGTAAGCAGCTTTTCAAGGTTCAATTAAACAAGGTGATACCAAGCGCTCTTGCTTTCTCCATTTATTTTGTACCAACATCACTCATATTTAAAGACCAAAAACAAAAAAAAAAACAAAGTGAAATGAAGCAAAGCATAAACAATAAATATATTTCTATCTCCCCTCGCACTCGCAAACTAAACAAAAAAAAAAAACGACCATTCTGCTTTCTCATTCAGTCTCGTACGCTTGCGCCAAGGTACAACGTTTCGCTTTGCATCACCGTTTGTAATTCCGCCATGGAAGGGTCTGTCATATGTTAGCATATCACCTTTTTTTTTACACAACGCATTAAACTCTTCCGGTGTTCATAAAATTTCTGCGGTTCTAATGGCACTCTTTGAAATTATGAAATACTTTTCTTGAAATTATCTAAAAAATATGTATTTTTGAATGTGGTGTTTGTAAGCTGCTCTATTTATCTTATCGCAAGTACAGAGTTCAGCTCTACCATAAAACTCTAAAGAAATATATATTTTTTTTTGTATTTAATTCACAGAAATTTCTTTGTAAATTTATTTATAATCATTTTGAATTTTTATTTCGTTTTATTTTGGTAGCAGCAACAGCAGCAGCAGCAGCTGTTGCCAATCAAATTGTTGCATTTGCCTTTAAAATTATAACCAAAGGCGTCAGTAGATGTGGTCTACCGCTTTAGCTTGCCAAAAGTTATCTCTTTAAAATTTGTTGACTTTTCCATTGGCTTTGTTTTTTTTTTTTTTGCTTTTTTTAAATGCTTTTCATTTTCTCTCTTAGGAATTTTTTGACCTTTTTTTAAACTTTTACTTTTAATTTGTTGTGCGCACATCTATACTCTCTCGCTCTCGCTTTATTTGTATCTATCTGTTTATCTCGCTCACTCTTACTGTTCATATTATATACATTTTGTAGGACCGTTTCAATTTATGCAGATCGGATTCATAATATAATTTTTGCCCAATTTCCACAGAATTTCCACTTATTGTGCACAGCCATTGTGCTTCTTGACTTGATAAACATGTTAAGTCATTGCGTTGCGGTTTCTATATTCATTGAAGTATGTCTTCCATTTTATTTCGGTACTAGTTGCTGCCTTTCACCCATTTCACCCATAATGCCTATGAATTTTACTTTTGGCTTGTTTGGTTGTTGTAGTACATCTGTGCGACTGTCGGGAATTTGCTTATTAATAGTGAATTGAAAATTATTTTATGATTTTTTTTTTTTTTTTTTTTGTGATATGGCATAAAGCTGCATCCGCTACGACGACGACGACGTCTATATTATATTTTAAATTTCTGAATGATTCTCTGATTTACCACCTCTGGCTCTGGCATTACTCTTTGCACTTTATTTTATGAACGCACAAACCATTGCCGTTCTTTCGCACATAATCAACATATTTCATTTCATGTGCTTAAACTTTTATTCCTTTTTTTTAGGGTTTTACTCGTGTTTTTTTTTTTTTTTTTTAGAACATTCCACACATTTCATTTTTATTCGTTTGCTGCTTTATGAATTTATGCGGAAAGAAAAAAAAAAAAATAAACAGCAAAATACTTCAATTTCTTTAGAACCGAAACTTTGATACTGTTATATAGATTTTTTTTTTTGAAAAGATTCTTTAAATTTGAATAGTAATCATTTTTGCGTTAGACTACTTTGCCCATTTGTCCGCTATTTTTTTTTTTCTTTTTGAGATACAATGTCCGTCTGTCCGCTATTTTTTTGAGATACATTGTCCGTCTGTCCGCTATTTTTTTGAGATACATTGTCCGTCTGTCCGCTATTTTTTTGAGATACATTGTCCGTCTGTCCGCTATTTTTTTAAGATACATTGTCTGTCTGTCCGCATATTTTGTACTTATTTTTTTGGCTACTAGCAAAAACAGTTAGTGTTAATATTATTTAAAAATTATTAAAAAAAAAAAAATTTCAATAAAACCAGAAATTTAAAACTTTTTAATTAAAAACTTCAAGTCCGTCTGTCCGCTAATATTTATGTCTGCAAAATTTTTATGAAAGCTGTTTTTAAAAAAATAGTTGATAGCATAAAAATGTAAATATTAGAATGCTATATTATTTATTTTATTGGAAGCTGATTTCAAAATGCAGACAGACGAACATTTTTATATCAGCTCAACTCGTTCAACTTATTCGATGAGAGAGATCCACCGGATCTGCTTGGCAAGGTGGTAGGATGTGCCTATTCAGTCTCTTCAGGTAGGCTTTGGCAGACCTGATGATCTCCTGATAAACCCAAGGGGCTCTGAGCTCACTACATATATTTCCATATTCGTATGAAAAGAGTACGCATTGGTTATTATACGGAGTACTCTATTTTGGAATTTCTGGATCAGTTCACAATGGCTATGGCCCTTAATATGATTTTTTTTTTCAGAAGTCATAGGTATTCTTCTCAAACTAGCAATCAATTGTTTTTTTCAAAATGATTTTCAACCTTTTATGGAGCTACAAACCTAAGTATTTGGCAGTGTCACTGTTTGGGATAGGCGAACCGTTTAGTTGAACCGGTTTTCGGCTTAACCAATATATTTCATCTTTTTAGACATGAATCCAACAGTATCTGAAGTATATTAGTGGCAATTTAAGAAGAGTCTAAGTTAAAAATATGCTAGGGCAGAGAAACGGACGGACGGACAGACAGACATAGCTACATTGACTCTCTTTGCATACTATTATGTCTCCTTCTGCCTGTTACATACATTTGCACAATCCAAACATACCCTTACACGCTCCAGTTACAGTGTATAAAAAAAAAACAACAAAATATTTTTAAATGCGAAGGAACGCATTCTTATATATTTCAAACTTTTTTCGTATCATACCAAATTTTTGTTTCATTTTGGTTTTCTATATTTGTAGCTGACTGTTGCTGTCTTTTTGTGTCCTTGTTACATTCGAGAAAAAGGGTTGTTGCTAGGCAAAAGTAAAAAAAAAAAAAAAAAAAAAGGTAAGAGCACAATTCGAAGAAAAATTGTTAAAGACAAAAATATATTTATTTATTTCGGTAAAAGCAGCAGCAGCAGCAACAGTGGCAGCGGCAGAGTGAATGGCTGAGTGAGTGAGCTGGCAAAATATTTTATACTTTTTATATTTTTTTTTTTTTTTTTGTGGTCTGTCCGCCGGGACGTATGAGTGATATTAATATGAACTGTTGCTGCCGTTGACATTCGTATTTGCCGCCGACGTTGCTTTCACTGCTTTACGCTTTTTTTTTTCTTCTTCCGGTTAACCGCAAACATTTTGCATTATTTTAGCAGCGCATTCGTTTTCATATTCATATTTTTTAACATTTCCCATTTGGATTTGCTGTTACACACATTTAACTGAGACCGAGACTGACTGAGACGAGTGACTGTGACTGCGTTGCTGTGTATAAAAAAAAAAATAGGTCGTAGGTCGTTGTGCGCGCTTATTAGACGCAAATGATTGAGCAAGTGTCGCATATAATTTATAAAAATGAACGTTTTTCTCACTTGGGTGTTTACTGTGCATTTAAAATATATGAAACACCCTACACATGTATGCATGTACGCTTTGCATTTAATCAAAGTTGTCACAATTTTGCATTTTAAACGATTGTTAATGTTCATCATAATTATTGAGATCATCATCATCAACAACAACATCATTGGCTGCATAGTGCATATTTGTATCTACAGCATTGGACAATGTAGTGTGTGTGTGTGTGTGTACTCATTACTTGCCATAGACGAAGCAGCATTTGAATCAAAATCATCATAAACAAAAACAACAACAGCCGCAAAAAACTGTCTATTTTTTTTATTAAATCGCAAGTAAATATTTGCTGTCATATATTTTCCGTCGACGAATGACGTTGTTGCTGTTGTTGTTGTTGTTGTTGTGTCCTTCGTCCTTCGTCAACATTTTGCTCAATCATTTTGTGAGTGTGTGCGTGACTGAACTGCAAACGGCATTAGGTGAGGTTCATTAATCAACCTAATTTGCGACTGAAAACGCTTTAAACGCGACCAACTGTTGTAGGCAAGTTGGCAGTTAACAAGCTTCACTTCACTTCAGCAGTTTGTTCTATCAAAATATTTACTTTTTTCTGTTTTCTGTTCTGTTTGGAGGGCGAGAGAGAGAGTGAGAAGGCGCTTATGTTTCATCATCATTAAATTTGGCAAAATGTTGAAAAAGTGTTGATAATTTGTGTTGACAAAAAACAAAAAAAAAAAATTGTTTGATTTTGTTAGAAACAAAGCGTTAATACGCTTCAAATGCATCTACAGCTAAACACATTTTTCTTAAACTTTATTTGCAACTTTCATAGAAGTTCTCTTCAAACACACACAAATTGCAACATTTTTCTTAAAAAAAAATCCAAAAGAAAATTTGATCAATTATTGTCGAATTTTTTCCATCAAATATACGTTTTACTCGTAATTGTGCGTATTTTGTGAAAATGTATAACAGAGATTTTGTTTTCAAACAAAAAAGTGTAACCAAACATCGATAAAATTGAAAACTTTCAAAAGAAAAAAATACGTTCGCTTGTTGTGAAAAAGCCACAGATGACATCTGAAATGTTTTTATATTTTGTATCTTGGTCGAAAGATCTAACTTTTTGCTTTTCAAAAGAGTTTTAAAAATAAATTTCGCTTCGAAGTTTACTGAGTTATTGCCACATAAGTGAAAAAGTAAAACTAATTAAAAATAAGCATTTTATCCATAAGTCCAGATTTCGGTAGTGTTCTACAATTCCTATTAAAAGATTTCTCAGCTATTTTAATATTTTTTTAAGCAATTAAATTGATATCCGAAAATTGGAATATATATATTATCTCGGGCATAAAATCTGGTAGAATTTCAATTTTCAAGAACCAAACTTGTGCTCAAGAGAACATTCTGTATGCGCCCCTGAATGTATGCTACATATTTTTTTTTTTTTTTTTTCCGCACAAAACATACGCCACTTATATTATTCATTGTGTAGGGTATAACGTCTTACCTCCTTTCAGGACTAACAAATGTATTAGCAGCAAAGATAAATAATACACGTAACAGCTGTTGTGTGCTATCCTTAATGCTTCCTTCAGTACGTTAATTTGTGTGCATTATGAGATTGGTAAGCTGTGCATAATCTTTGTCTGTTATTTTGAAAGGTTTCGCCTCCTTCTTTTCCGCCACTTTGAATTTAATTTAAGGAATTTTAAAATAGTTTTTTTACATCTTCATAACTAAGGTATACTTTTTTGTGGTCTCGAGCCCATGTCCATTCGTCTGTCCATTCGTTCGCCTTTTTGTTACACACTGCGTGAAAGACAATTGCCTCAACTTTAATTTGCAACGTTTAAACATTTCGAAATGTTGCTCCTAGATCTGTCATTGCATAATTTTTTGGCCATCATTGTTTTTGAATGGATTGGAAACATCATAATAAATTTTTTTTTAATTTCCACCAAGAGAAATCTATCATTTTAGCCGCAAATAACTCAATTCTGTCTACATTGCCAAAAAAAACATTTGCCTACCATATTCACTTTTGCAAAACTCATTTCTTATCAAGTACCGATGCCAACTTATGTGGAAGTTATTCCATTATACCAAAATAATGTTCCACAATTTTTTTACAAAATGATTTTCAAAAAATTTTTTTTTATTATATTTTTTTTTTTCGAGTTACAAAATGCATGCAGAGTATGAAGATTATCAATATTTATGTTGCCTAATTTCAGGCGCATTTCATTCTATTACGTGAATGTGAATGTGTGTGTTTGTGTTTGTGTTTATTGCGGTGCTTCAATTTTTGGCTAAAAATTGTTGTATTTATTTTGCAATCGTAGATTTTGATTCGTTTATTCATTCATGCAGTTTACAGCCGGATTATGCGCAAATGTTTGATTAATCGTGCGCCCGTCAACATTTGAGCTTATTTGCAGTGTTTTATTATTTGATTTTCTTCTTTTTATTTTTATTTTGTTTGTGTTGCTCAATCTTTTTGAATTTTTATTTTATTTCATTTTCTTTCGTTTTGGTTTTGCTTCAGTTCAGTTTGTATGTTGTATTTCATTTCATTTGATTTTATTTTATTTATTTGTTTTTTATTTTCTGTACGCAGCAGCAGCTTTCGCTGGGGATTCCAATTTGATTTATGATGCTCACACAGCGTCAGACATCAAACATACTCTAGAGACTTCCGAAAAAAAAAAAAAACGAAAAAAAAACAAAACCAAAGCAAATCGCATACGCATCGAAGTTGAATAAAATCAGTCATATATGGTATGGGACACTGTCGCATATTAGTTTTGAATGTCTTGTTGTGGTGTGTTATCGAATGGAGTGAAGTGGAACATGGTCAGTAACATGTATGAGCTATAAAAATTAATTTGTTTTAATAATAACAACAACAACAACAAAAACTGTTAAAAAACAGCAACAATAAAATTGGCAAATTTAAAAAAAAAAAAAATCAAAACAAGTAAAAATTATGATTGTGTTGCTAAATTTATAATACTCTGCAGAAAATATATTTTTATTGTTTATTTCAAATGTAAAATTGAGAATAAGAACATGATTCTCAATCAAGCATAAGAGTGGTAAAAGACGTTCAAGGAGGACCGATTAGTGGTGTTGGGAATTGCCTCGTTCCGGATGACGCTTTTTCCAAGTGTTACAAAATTAATTTTAAAAATGAATAGACACCAACAATTCGCTACGATATGTGTAAGTGTAGAGTATCATAAAAAAGGGTATATACATACATACATAAATAAGATGCTATACGAAATGCACAACGAAAATATTGACAACAAAGTGCGAAATAAAAAAAACAAAACGAACAAAACAAAACGAAAGCGTAAAGCATAAAATCAAACAAAAAAAAAAAAAATATGTGTTATGTCCTTTGAACAGCAGTGAACATTTCGAAACTATGAATTCAGTTATCAAGGCAGCTTACATTGTGTATATCAGACACACACACACACACACACACACACACACACACATAGAACAAACACATAAACAGAAAAAAATGTACGCTTGTCACTTAAACACAAATGTAAATCAAACAATAAATTTCAATAAAATGCTAATAAAATCCATCATTTAACTTTGACCACTTTAAGCGAAAGGTTAGCCAAAGTTTTGCAAAATATTGACGCTATTTTATATATATTGTATATATGTATATCTATGTACACATATGGATATAGTCAAAAGTATATAGTTAGTTATGTACAGTCGAGTATCCGATCAACTTAACTGTGTATCCGATGCCCTCCGCCCGTTCGATCTTAAACTTGAATATCAATTTCGAAAACAAAGAAGTGCTACCATACATCAGGCGAATATGGCAAATGATTTTCACACACACATACACACACACACGCACAGAATTTTGATCCATTTCAAATTAATAAATTGTAAAATTTTAATTAAAAACAACAAAAAAAAAGAAAATACAACTTCGTATGGGTAGATGGCGCTATTGGTTGCTGAGATATGGTTCGTGTCTTAGATATTATTTGAAGCACTTCGTTACATGAACTGTTTTTTTTTTTTTTTTGTGGCGGACATTTCTGAAGCTCTTATTTGATTTTATTTTGATTTATTTATTTTCAGTTTTTGAATTTCAGAACTCAACGTTCAGCTAATGCCAATTTGAAAGTTTTACTAACAACAATTTTATGTGCGTGCTAGCTTTCTTTGTTGTTGTTGCTGTTATTGTTCTTATGATTGTTGTTGTCATAATAAAGGTTAACTAAATGTTGCTTTCGACACGCATACAAGCACACACACACACACACATAGGTGAAGTAAAAGAACATCAAAGTGTATCAGACGCATGGAAGAAAATGACTGTTTCCATTGCGATTGCCATTGTCGTTGAAGTCGCTCATAAACATTTATGTCCTTTCAATTGAATTGTCCCAACTCAACTCAAGACTATAATGTTTTTTTTTTTTTCTTTGTTATTCTTAGACTTTCAACTTTTAGCGCGGCAATTGTTTGTGCCAACAAATTTGTTTGTCTTTTCAATATTTTTTCTTTTAATTTATTTTTTTTTATAGCAGCGACAACATGTTGCACCACATTAGGAGCAACGTGAGATACAATAATGTTCGAATTGTAGTTTAAGTAAACAAACACACATATAATTTTGTATGGGTTTTGATGTAGTCTTAAAATAGAAGAATATGTAAAGTAAAATATGAAAATGTTGCTTACAGAGCTTTATATCAAGTTTCTAGATTATCGGAAACCCTTCGAACACCTAAAAGTTTTTTTAACTATCTTTTAAATGCGCCCAATATCAAAATTCTAGGTGTTCTTATATCAAAGATGTGTCTTTTTCGGTTTAAAGGCCACCATCAAGCCCCTGATCAAATGGGTCTAAAATCTCGTCAATTTGTACTGGTGTTTGGGTTCCCAGTTTCAAATTTCTGAACACGTCAAAAAAAAAAAAAAATTTAATCATCTTTTAAATGCGCCTAATATCAAGTCTCTAGGTCTCTCAATCCAACGATGATTCTATGGTTGGTCCCACAGAAGATTTCCAGGTCCAAATTTTTTAAATCGGTTGAATACGTTGAATATATTTTTTTTAATTACAATTCAAATCCGCCTAATATTAAGTCTTACCATTCCAGAAATATGATTTTCCGGTTTCAAGGTGCCCATTATGCTTCTGATCAAAATTTTCAGTTTTCTATCTTCCTATCTGAAATCAAATATTTTGGGAACTAGAGAGTCTATCACTAAACTTACAATCAAAATTCTGCAAAACATTTCGGGCTTTACTAGCCACAAAAATCCTCAGAATATTGAGCTGTCTCGTCGATCTGATTAAGGATGTACAGGAGAGTAAAAAATTATCCAAAAGTTCTGAGTAAACTAAAAAATGTTCAACCTAAGAGTTGATCCAATGCTCCAGAATATGAATAGGATTATTTTTGTACAATTTGATGAGCTTTATTATAAATTTTTAGGAAGAGCATTCGAAAAAAAAAGTGTGCAAGTTTATATTGAATATTTAATATATGCTTGGGCTGATATAAATTTAATGATAATTGACTTTCAAAAAAAAGAAAATATAATAAAAAAAAAAAACGCATTGCACCCACATAAAATGTAAAATTTGAGACAGATGCGCAAAATTTTCTTTAAATGTCAACAAAAGCAAAAAAAAAAAAACTTGTAAAATTCTCGTAAAGAAAGCATTAAATTTTGGAAAGCATTAAAATTTTATTCGTATTCTTTAAAGCACGAAAAAAAAAACACTTTTTACACTTCGCAAAATTATTGCAACCAATTTTGAAATCGTGCATCATTTCCATGAAAAAAAAAAAAAAAAAAATTGTAAAATCAAAAATAAAATTCAAAATTAAACGAACTCTACAACATTGCAGGCAACTGATTGAGGCAAACTATTGACACAATTCATGGTTTGTGAAAATGTTGCCAACGGTTTTCCATTAGAAATGGAAGTGGAAGAATATGCGGCACGGGCTGCTGTATACGGAAAGTGTGTCGATAGTCGACGTCAACAGACTCGGTATTTGCATGGAGAACGAAATCGAAACCAAAATCGAAACCACATCAAAAAACCTAAAATATTGTTGCATTCGATAGAACCAATGCTTGAATACGCTGCACATTAATACGAAATTTGCTATCAAATGCAGTAAGACGGGTTTCTCTATTTCAAGTCTTTTATTATTTAATAAATCATTGTGCCAAACTGCATATTAGCATAGCATAAACAGTAAAGTCACGTTATATCTTGGTGTCCCCGACGTTTTTTTATATTTTTGATATTTTTTACAAGTTACAAGCTCTGCTACAAAATTAATATACCTGCACTACTTATGTGTGTAAAATGTTGTAAGTCAAAGGCAAATATGGTTAAGTTGCCATCATATATGTGTGATGCGTTTCGTTTACTTGTGTGCGTGCGTGCGTGTGTGAGTGTGCGAGTGTTTGTTTGTATCTGTGTAGTTAGAAACTTAGCTCGCGGTTGTTGCTTTCATTTCATGGCTTGTCGCCGTCAACACATATTTGTCTAATGTGTTGCGTATACAATTTTATACCTTGTATCCGAATGGTGAAGGGGTGTATTAGGTTTGTGTTAATATATGTAACAGGCAGTAGGTAGCATAAAGTATATATATTCTTGAACAGCAATGAATGGAAGAATGGAGTGTCGATCTAGCTATGTCCTTCTGCTTATACGTTCGTCCGTCTGTCTGTCCTGCTATATGCTGTATAAAACGGATTATTTCGGAAACTATTTGAAATAGAGTCAACAAATTGGGTACAGCGTATCTTTATGTCAAGCAAACTCGACTGCAGCGTTCTTTCTTGACTTTTTTTAGATATTACTGTCATTTTTTTTATTTCTTTTTATTTTTAGAGTTTTTAGTAAATTGACTCAGGCGTTTTTTTTTTTTTGTTTATTTTTGTCAGCAAAACGTTTTACAAATGTAAAAATTATTTAAATAAATTTTCACACTGCTCTGCTGCTGCTCATTTTACTGCTAAATCAATGAATGTGTATCATACGCACACACACACACACACACACACACACACACAATGGAAAGTTTGCTTCTGCTTCTTTTTCTGCTTCTAATGTTTCTCTATGGCCGCAAATGTGTTTGTGCATGATTTAAATTGTGTTTGAGTGGTTATGTCCGTCCGTCCGTTCGTCCGTCTGTCTGTTCATCTGTCTTGCTGTCTTTTCGTTAGTTTATTTCTCATTGTCAGTTTGCAAGTGTTGATGAGGCAACATAATTTACTTAAATCTGAATATGGGCTAATCCTGCGTTTGAAAGAAAAAAAAAAAGAAATTGCCGTTGCGGACATTATTTTTTCACAACAAAAAATCTTTATTCATAATCAAATTTGTTCAATAACTTAGTCTGCTTTAAAAAAAAATAATATATCTAATATTTAAAAATCTCGTGTCACAGTATTTGTAAAAGACTCCTACAAAACGGCTCAGCAGGTCCAACACGCCACCATATAAACGAGCCAAAAAAGAATCCGTCATATTTTTTCTAATAATTGAATTAGACAAATAATTTTTGGCATATCTACATGACCCGAGCAGGGCCGGGTAGTATCCGCTCCTCAATACACTTTTTCTCGGGATCAAAAAAAGAAATAAAAATTGAAGTTGAATCAAATTCCAATTTTTTTTTAGTCAAGAGAATTAAGGAATTTTGGGATTTTTTAGGACTGGTATTTTCTTTGGATGTCTGGAAATATTTCTGGGATTTTTGAGAAGATGTTTGAAATTTATCAATTTTCTGCTCAATTTTATTAAGTTTTTTTTTTTTCTTTTTTTTTGCGGAACAGCCCATGTGTGTTTTTGTGTGTGTGTGTGTAGGTGTATGTATGTATTAAATGCATGTTGACATTATAATAATGGTTTATGTTTATACTCTTTCATTTTATGCAAGTGCGCTACTGTTTATAGATACAAATACATATGCAGATACAGATACATATCAAATATTGCAAATGTATCTTTTCTAGTTTGTATCTATGTGAGCGTCTATGTATATATGACATGTATATATTTTGATATATTTTGTCACATAACACACACACACACGTACACACGTATCTATTTAATATATGCATGTGTATATGTGTATGGTATATATTTTGATTACTATTCAAATATTGTGACATTGTAAAAAATAAACAAATTTGCATTGCATTATTTATTTTTGTATTTGTTTGCTGTTGACAGTTTTGTTCACCAATGTTATTTGTATCACTAAATCGTATACTAAGTATCTCTCTCTCTCTCTCTTTCTCTGTCAGCTGTATCTATGTATATTTGCATTAGCACTTTATATAGCAAGATACATATATGTCTGTCTGTCTGTCTGTCCGTCTGCCTGTCTGTCAATCAGTAAACTATTTTCAATTCAATCCAAAAGCAGTTGTAGCATTTAGTTGCTTTCATATTTAGTGTTTATCTCTCTCTCTCTCTTTCTATCTCTTTCTCTCGTCTTTGGTTTTCTCAAGCAAATAATCACATATGTTAACTGCATGCACATATCTTAAAGATATTTTCATAGCTAACTACACGGCTGCGCCCAAAGAAAACAAACAAAACAAAAACGAAAATAATAATAAAAATGTTCTCGTAAAATTTGATGTGAAGTGCCTAATAAATTTTTGTCGCAGTTTTGTCAAAAATTTGTAAGCTATTTTGATTTGATATGTACAAAAAAAAAAAAAAAAAAAAAATAAAATACACACACTCAGGATACAGATACACAGCATAGTTGTGTATCTTTGCATGTCAGCTTGTATCTTGAGTGAGTGAGTAAGTATGTATCTAATGTGTCCTCAGAAAACAAACACAATAAAGACTTTGACGTAGATTTTAGTGGTCGATGTTTGTTGGTTGCTTTTATAGGCCAACAAGTAGAAAAGTGAGTAGTACCCAAGTTGTGATTTATGAGCGCCTACAATGTCAGTCAGCGACAGCGACAGCGACGGTAAAAAGCCATAAAGTACAAATGTTACTCAGGGGAATCATCAAACAGCAAAAAGATGCCATAAAATGCCAATGAGTAGAACAGATACACAAACACACACAAACACACTCATAGTTACGCATAGACATATCAGCTGAAAAAGGGAAATAGCAACACATGTAGCTGCTGTCATTAAATGGTCAGTTTGTGCTTGTGAGTGTGTGTGTGTGTGTGTGGGGGTGTCTATCTATGATTTAAGTGTCTGTCTGTCTGTCTGTAGTGAAAGCTTAGCTCAACGGAAATTTCATATCACAGTGACTCCAATCAAATGTGGTTGCAGTGATTGCAGCCAAAAAAAGAGTATACAACTTCCAATTATAACTTCATCTTTGCTAATAATAAATAAATAATTCAAATGATTAAACTTTAGCTACTTACCAACAATATTTAAATAAACCGAATGTCCAATTGGCGGTGTCGTTGATATTTGACATTCGTAAATGCCAGAATCCTTACGTTGTGCATAACGTATACGTAGCGTCCAGTCTTCTGCATGTGGTGAGTGCATTGCTTCGAAACGTTGATCGGATGTGTATGTATAGCGACCGACAGTGAGCAGATGTATATCGCGATGTCGCACCCAGGATACCTAAAAGTAATGAAATAAAAATAAAAAATAAATAAATAAAAATAAGTAAAATACTATATAAGATTTTAAAAATACGTATGCACAACATTACGTATACGTAATAAAAAAAAAATGATGTATTTATTTATTTATTTTATTAAACACTCGGCTTAAAATATGCACTTAGTTTGTTAGAAAGATAAGTGAATAGATTAGATATTAATAATTCTACAATTTAATTAGATCCCATATTGAAGTATGCAATTGCAGTAGTTCATCAAGAGAATGTCTAGTATATCCACATACCCCAAATTATTAAAAATAAATTGCTTCTCTCTAAGCAAAAAATGAACTATTCACCATGGCTAAAGGAAACTAAACGCATTGTTCCTGTAATCACTAATTTTTTCGATTTACGATTTAAGTAAATTTGTTCGATTTCAAATCGTATGTGTTCTGGCAAACGTAAAAGTTATGTTTCATTTCCAAAACGTTTCGTTGCATTGTATATGTCAAGAACTGAAATTGATTACAATCTTAGAATACAATATTTTAAAATAATTTTGTAACGATGTCTCCGACTGGGGTACAAACTTCTTAAATTCTACTTCCGTCCTCTTGCGATGGTCCTCGCCTGTTGTTCCTGCTTCTCCGTAATGTCTCTCCTTGTCTTCGACGATTCTTCGACTCACCTTCTACACCTGGAGTGCCTCTTGTGGATATTGCACCCCTTTCTACGTACAAACAGGTGATCCTAGCCATCGTTACCCTCTATACTGACGAATTTCTCCGGAAACTTAAAGGTGTGTTTTTCTGTCCGTGGCTACGTATGATTTGCCGTAAACTAATATCTACGGTCGATCTACACTATTGAAATGTCCGTGGCAGTGTAAGTTCCGCCGTGAGGTCTAAATAGGGGCATTGTACGTTAGAAAAACTTTTCCCGTTAACTCAGTGACGCACTCTTAGGCATGAAACAGCTTTGAAAAGTCGTAGAGAAACTCTTTTGTGAAAATCTTTACACTTTGTGTGTTCTGCAATGCCACCTTCTGTGTTAAAAAAAACTACGAAATATTTCGTACATTGTACGAACTGGTTTTGTACATAATCTAATATTTATTTCACCATTTTTTATTAAGAATCTCAGTGATTTTCATAATTTCGTACTTTGGAAAAACAACTTTGTTTAGTTTTATATAAAACATAAATAGAAGGTACCTTCCTAAAATAAAATTACAATTTAATAGTATTTTTTTTTTTCATACGACATACATAAACATAATTTCAGGTTATAAATGTTATCGTTTATACAAAACTTTTGCTACTACATTTACGCTTAAATCGAACAGCTCAAAACTCTATAAAGTTATTTTTTTTCCCTTTTATGAAATTATATTTCCAAAAGGCAGCATTGTAATACAATCACGTTGAATATCCATTAGTAAAGCTTTCATTTTCAAACACGCACACACGTATGTATTGTATGTGTGTGTGTGTATGTAGCTCAAATTGCCTCATACACAACAACAAAAAAAAAAGGGAAAACCTTTGCATGGAACATTTCAATTTGTGCAAATAAAACGCAACCGCGAAATCAGACCACAAAAAAAAATAAAAAAAAACTTACAAAAAACGAAAAATTGCTTAAATTACAAGAAAAGCAATACAATTACAATGGGAAATGCGACTAAAACTACAAAAAAAAAAAAAAATTGGTAGCAAAGGTCACGTCAGGCACAAAAAAAAAAAAAAAAAAAATGGAAATGAATGAAACATCTAAACGCAACATAAAAGTGAAAATTTTGCATTCGAATTACCAAAACCATGTTCCATCGAATTAAATTACAAGCAAAATGGGCGGCATGAATATGGCGAATACGAGTCAATAGCCACAGGCGATACTAAACAAAAAAAAAAAACAAAAAAAAAAGTGTGTTATCAACGAAACGAGTTGTACGTTGCGTTGAGAACTTATTATATAAGCACGGATTTTTATACCCTAAACGCAAGAGTACAGGCAGAAGTAGGCTTGATAGATCCTATAAAGCGTTTGTATATTCTTGAACAGCGTTGAAAAGAGATTCGAGATTCTTGCTTCAAAAAATATATTCGTTTTTTTGAGATTAGAGTCAAAATGAGAAACAACTTTTGAAATTCGAATTCAGTTTCGAATTCAGTGCAAAAAAATACAAATTAAATAAATTCGATCGATTTTAAATCGTGCGTGTTCTGGCAAATGCAATAGTTATGTTTCATTTCCAAAACGTTTCGTTGCATTGCAGTTTTTTTAGAGAGTCAACTTTTGCACTCCAAATTAAAATTCGAATTTAATTAGAAGGTTATTAATGCTTCTAAGAGGCTCTACAAATTAGGTAAAGTTTGGGTTATACCGATTCTGTTATCAATGCTTCTAAAAAAAAAAAAATTGACTTTGGGCAATCTGTTATCGGTCTAATATTCTCTTATTTTCCATTTAATTATCGAAATAGCGAAATCGAACAAATAAGTAAATTGAATTTTTATACCCGTCACATATAGTGTGAACGGGTATTATCATTTTGTCCGAAAGTTTGCAACGCATGGAAGGAGACATCGGAGACCCTATAAAGTATATATATTCTTGGTCAGCTCGATGAGACGAATCGATTTAGCCATGTCCGTCTGTCTGTCCGTCTGTCTGTCTGTCCGTCTGTCTGTCTGTTGCGATGGCTGTTACTCGAAAAGTTTTAAGGATATTGACCTGAAATTCGAAACTTAAGCTTTTTGTGCTCCTAGTTAATTTGTATACCAGAACCAAGGTGCCACGCCCATTTTAAGGTATAGCCCCCATACAAACTTACCGTTTTTTTCGGATTTTTTCTATGAAAATAGCTATTATTTATGAATGTAGTCACTCCAAGTTGGGTACAAGTACTTTTAATGTCATCTAATGGTAAATCCAAGCTGACACGCCCATTTTTACCTATAGCCCCCATACAAACTTACCGCCCATTTTCGAATTTTATATGAAAAAAGCTATCAATTAAGAATGTAGTCACTCCAAGTTGGGTAAAAATACTTCTTATGTCATCCAATGTCAAATCCAAGCTGCCACGCCCATTTTTAGCTATAGCCCCCATACAAATTTACAGCCCATTTTCGAATTTTTGTATAAAAATAGGTATTATTAATGAGAATATTTACTCAAATTTGGATAAAAACACTTCTTATGACATCCAATAACAAAACCAAGGTGCCACGCCCATTTTTAGCCATAGTCCCCATACAAACTTATAGATTATTTTCGAACAAATGTATGAAAAAGTAATTATTTTCAAATATACATATATTTATAAATGTATTTGAGCCACTGATGATCACACATAAACTATTCAAAGATTCGTGTGACGGGTATTTAAGCTTCGGTTCCACCGAAGTTAACGTTTTTCTTGTTTTTTGCATATTTCCTTGCGTAAATGTGAACATGAAAGATAGTAATTAAAATGTGAAATGAAATCAGTTTTGACTCTCTGTGGTTATGTGTGTTGTTGTTGTTGAAAGCTTCGAAGAAAACAGCAGGATGAGCAGTATTCAAAAAACCAGAAGAAAAAAAAAATAAAAATAAAAAGGGGTTGCCTATGGCGTCTTTTACATTTTCACAAAAGTAACATTTTCAATTTCGTTGATTTAAATTCACTTTTTCATTTACGAAATAGCATCGCGTGATGCGTGTTTCGATTTTAACATCCAATTTTCATTTGATCCAACCCATTCTGACATTTGATATTTTTTGTTTTGTGGCCATTTTGTATTATTCCATTCCTCGCATTTGAAGCTTATAATTAGCTTCCGAACATGGCGAGTAATAAGAATGGAAATGGTATTTAGAACCGGTAACCAGAAATCCTAGACTTAAATGAAATCGAATCAAATTGAATTTAGTAAAATGAAATCCTATCATTATCGTATCGAAGTAAAGCAGTCCATATAAATCGAAATGAAATTAAATTCAACTTGTACGTACATAGACCGTCGTTTGTCCGTCCGTCCGTCGTTATCAATTGTTATAGTGGGTATGAGTTACATTCGCGTTATTGTTGTTTTCACTTTTAGTGTTGTTGTTTGGAAATAAATTAAAAGTTCTGATTTGTTATTGCAGCTGCCGTGGCGCATAGCAATTAAAATGTTTGAAGTGGAAAATAATTTTTTTTTCCAATTTTTTTTTTTTTTTTTTTTTGCCTTAAACGATAGCGCACTGAACTTTTGCTATTATGTCTAAAATTTATACATTTATTGGTGTAGCAATTTTTTTTTTTTCTATCGAAATTTGAAAATTAAGTAGCAAAAAAGAAAGAGACAGATGCGGAATAGTACTCCTAGCAAAATAGTAAACCTTTTCTTTATTCAAGCATCGAACTAGTTTCATTGCATCGCTGAATACGAATCTGCTCCTTTAAAAAACTTTCCATCATGTCGCGACTTTGATTAAAAAATGGTTTAAAAACCTTAGAAATCACTATTTTTTTTACTGTTTATATTTTGAAAATTGATAGCTTTAGGTTTTGCTTTTAATTGGCTAAAGACTAATTTTACAATAATTCTATTTCAAAATAAACAAAAACCGAACAAATTTAATTGATGCTCAACGGTGCAGTAAGTTTGGAGTTATGCAAAAACTAATTAAAGCATATCAAACAGCAAAAACGTGTTTTGACAAGCAAACCACTTACGTACATTACGTGTATCCCTTGGATATGTGCAGACAGATAAAATAATAATAATAATAATATTAAAAAACACAAGCGCACATACAACTCAAAAACTCTTAACACTGCACACCACAGCAAAAACATGCATAAACGAGACCAAATATTATTCTACATGAACCACAATAAACTGAAATTGAAATAATGAAAAAAAAGGATAAAGGAAAAGATATATGAAAAATATTAACGAAGTTTAAATGCTTAACACAAAATATGAAAAAATGTGCTGCAAGAACCTTGGAAATGTTCTGCTAACAAAAATAATTCGAAATTTTTGATAGCGGACAGACAGACAGAAAGAGAAATAAAATAATAATGCTAAATATGAGCGGATCGACTCGGGATGGCGGTATTGTAACAAACTAAATAATAAAATAAATATAACACGCTTAATTATTATTCATGTAGGGTATTCAAAAAAAAAAAAAAAAAGTATTAACTTAGCTCAGCTTTTGCTGAACGCGTGCATTGTTTTGACCAAATAAAAACAGCAACAACAACAACAACAACAGCAACCGTAAGCCGCAAAGCCACAACGGCCGCTGATTATGGCAGCAATATAACCTCAAAACCAATATAAGACCTGCTCACTCTAGGCTATTTTATTTTACAGATACACACACACACACTCATACACACCCACATGCCAACGCCAATGTTCAAACGCCAACATTGTATTTGCATGCGTTAAGACCCGCCATGCTAAGCCAAGCCAAGCGAAGCCAGACCAAACCAAACCAATCCAACCCAATGAACCGAAGGACATGCATTTTGAGTTTTGCATTTGTTTTGGCAGCAATTAGATAATTACGTGAAATTATTAGCAAATTAGTTTTGATTTTATGCTGTGCAAGTTTTTAGCAGAAAACACGAAGAAAAAAAATTAATAATTAAAAAAAAAAAAAAAAAAAAAGTTTTGCTCTTGTAATTCTCTGCTTTGCAGTTGTTTTTTAATGAGTTATCAAAATTATGAAACAATTTCTATTTTATTCTATTTTTTTTCTGTTTTTATTGTTGCTTAATTTTGGCATAAAGTCAAAATTATTGTCGCAACATTAATAAAGCTGCCATTGCCGTCGTTGTCGTTGTTTTTGTTGACGCCGGTTCTGAAGCGAACAAAATACTTGAAACTGCAAAAGGACCAGAATTGTTAAAATAGGTCAAAGGACATGAAACAGAACGCTTGGCAGACAGACAGACAGACAGAGAGACAGGCAGGCGTATTTGAAAAATAAAAGGACAGATATAAAAATTCCCTAAAATTATCTAAAAATATATTAAAATATAATATTATTATCAATATTTGCTCTGTGTATTTTAATGTTTTTGAATCTCTGACAGACTAGAGATGTTTACGTGAAACCCGAAATCAGCGAGACACTTGTGAAAAATTCGAATCAAAATGTTTTTGTGTTTCGTGGCATAAAAGTTCATCAGATTGTTAAGGATTATCCTAACTACTAACACAATATTGTTCCACAATGTGTGTATTTTACGGCAATATTAATTATTTTTGCTACTTTTTGCTCCCTTAAAAAAAAAAAAACACTTTTATCATGAAATTTAGAGATCAGTCAGGCTAGAATGGTTGAAATTTCTTTTTTTCAAAATTTTTTTCAAAATAATTAAAGCGTATCTAAATATATTCGCCTCAATAGTAGAATTCGATGACATTGCTCTCATTTAAAACTATTTTTTAATACGTCCTTGTACAATTGTTGCCTTTCTTAAGTTTGCTTTCATTTCGTGCATAATTTTGATTTAATTTTAATTTGAACATCGTCACTGCAGCACTTCGCCGCATCTGTAAACTGTCTTCTATTGTGTATGTGTGTATCTGTGCAGTCGTATTTCAATTTGCTCTTTTTTTTTATCGCTTCGTTTTGCACTGCCTGCAGGTCTAGAAATTCAATTACGTTTAATAGAAAAATATTTCAAAACTATGTCGTCAATCTGAGTGACAAAATTGTGAACAAGGCATAAATTTAGCTGCATACAAATATTTATGTAAAAAAAAAAAAAAATAATAATAAAAATGGCGAATGAAGCGAAAGAAAGGCAAACATTCAGCAGACGACGTCGATTTGAGACAAATTTCTGTTTGTGTTGCAACATTTATGTAGATTTCGTATTTTCGTTTTTTTTTTTTTGGTTTTATTTTTATTCACAAAATCTGAGAAGCTGACAAAGTCACAACTTTTTCATTGAAAAATACGAAGTCAGCTGCGCTAAATTTAAATCTAAAATTGCAGCCAAATAAAATAAAAGAACGAAAGAAAGAAGCAGAATAATATTGTAGAAAAAAACTGTAGCCTACTTCGATGCGCATTGATCAAAAAAAAAAAAAAAATTAAAAAACAGCGAGTGCGAAAGAAAAAGCAAAAGAAGAAAAATAGAGACAGAAAAATCAAAATGAAAAAATAAAAGAAATTTAAACTAAAAGAAGAACTAAAAAGTATTGAATTTTGGCGCCGTCCTTAGAGCAATTTATTTCGAAATCAATTAAAAATCTTTATAGAATTTACTTATATAAAATGTCGCATGGATTTTTATGCAACTGTTTATGTTGAAAAAAATGTATAAATAAAAAATATAGAACACATCGAAAATGTTATTGAATAATTTTTGAAATCCATCTAGTATCAATTCTCTAGGTCTGCTCATGCTAAAGATATGGCTTTTCCGGTTTTAGGTTCCCATTACGCGCTGGGTTAACGTATTCAAAAATCGCGTCTTCGTATTCATTTATAAAGTAAAATTAATCTTAAGTAAAAATAAAAAAAAATATTAAAAAAAAAATACCTTCAAATATTTCATTCGGAGCCCCAAAAGTATTTTTGATCATCTCTCATTTGTATTAAAATTGAGGTATTTCTGCCAGTGACATACGATTTTTTTGAAGTGGGCGTGTGGGTTAGTTTGGTAAAAAAAAAATAGCCTTTGAATCAGGCTCCCATTTTCACTTTACTTTTTGCAAATAAATTCTTATAATTCTCAAATAGTTTAAGCATATCAATTTGCATTATCGGTAGTCTCCCCCTCTTACTTGTGTTGAAAGGCCACATTGGTTCATGTGGTACATCCACATTATTTATTTTGATGTCCCTTGTTGATGTGTTCCATCAGATGAGGCTGAGGCTTTATTGTTATGCTTAAACTGTTTGAGAATTATTAGATTTTAAGAATTAATTTAAAAAGTAATGAGAGTCTTGTTCCTTCCAGGGTCTCAGTAACACTCTATGAAAGTATCAAGAAGATCGGTCTATCTGTCTATCGGTCATCTGTCTGCCGTATAAAATCGATTATCTTAGAGACAATAAGAGATAGAGCCATCATATTTTTAAACTTAGACTCTCCTTAGCAGTTAAGGTAAAGGGCCTAGAGAAAACCCGTGACAACAATTGAATGCTTGCATTCCACTCTTGCTTATTTTGTAAGGCCATTTCGAATAAATATTCTACTGAATTTGCCGTTCGAATGTATTTAAAAAGACCTTAAGACGTCCATGTTCTGTGTAAATAAAATTTGAAATCCGAAACAAAAACGAAACCAAATGCCACCTTTCTACCAAAACGATGTAGCAAGTAGCGCTCTTCGGTGCACTATGTTTTTCCTATTGGGTAAGTATGTATCTGATGTATATGTGCAGCGGCACGGAAACTATCTCAGAGACTTGTCTTCTGATACTAAAGTCTTTTTTTTTTTTCGCATCTTTTGTTTTGCAGTCTTCTTCATCTTCTTCTAAACTTTTTGTTCAACTCATTGACCTGAATATTGACTTTACACCACATTTGAAGTTAGATTTCACTAATATCCGATTTTCAATGCATTATCCTTTTGTTTACGCGCTGTGTTTAAAGCATAAATAGCGCTGAGAAGTATTTATTTGATTTTCATTTACCAAAAGCTAAGCTGCATGCGCCACGCGAATCTAATAATGGATTGGTTGACATCTTTTTGTTGTTGTTTTCGTTGTTGTTTGTCTATCCGCTTACTTAACTTTTTCATTTTTTCATTTCTTTTTTTTTTTTAATACAAGAACAACTTATTACCACCACAGTTAATGCCGTCGCCTGTTTGTTGTCCTTGCTGCGGTTGACTTTAAGTCGTCATCATCATTGTTGTTGTTGTTTTTGTTGTTGTTATCGTCTTTACTTCTTAGTTAAGTTTTTACCACATACACAAACTAAAGCAGCTGCAGCAGCAGAGGCAGCAGTAGCAGTAGCAGTAGCAGCTGCCTAAATCACACCCTTCCTATGTTTCAGGATATTGTAGAAATTGTGTTGCTGTCATTGTCCTTGTTGCTTGTCCGTCTGTCTGTCTGTCTGTTTGTTGTCGTAGATGTTGTTTTATTTGTCGTTTTTGTTGTTGTTGTTGTTGTTGCCTATTTTTTTTTTTTTTTTGCATTTAAACCAGAAAGTAAAGCAATTGTTAGTTTTAATGGAATTTATTGGGTAAATATTTGTTAAACACTCGGCCCAGCTCCTCCTTGCTGGTTTGCCTGTTTGCCTGTTTGCTTGCTTGCTTTAGTGTATAAATTACCAATCGTCGAATAAAAATTTGTCTTGGTCGCCTTTTGCTTGATTTAAGATTAAAAGTTTTTTAAAAGTTTTCACACCCCACCCTAAACACAGTGAAAATATGTTGTATCTTCTTCTTTCTTTTTATTTATTTCTCAATATTCTCAATCGTATTAAAAGATTGTGCAGGTTTTTATTATTTTGAAAAATTTTGGAATTTTTATTAAAAAAAAATTGAAAAGAATTTTGTAATTCCATTGTAAACAGTTCAAGCTTGTTGTGCAATAATGAGACAATCGAATGTTTCGAATATGAATGTAATTAAAAGTTTAAAAAACCAATTTCCCAAGTTCATGGAACGAAATTCAAAGAATGAACATCAAGGAACGTACTTTAAGGAACATATCTCAAGGAACAAATCTCAAGGAGCGAACCTCAGGGAACGAACCTCAAGAAACGAACTTCAAGAAACAAACCTCAAGGAACAAATCTCAAGGAACGAAGCTCAAGGAACGAAAATATTTTTATTTTTATTTGAGTTTGCCAAATTTGCGAATACGAGAGCATGACTGATTAGTTGCATAAATTTTTAATTTTTTTTTTTAAATTTAATTTGATTGACTTTAAGTGTTTTACTAAAAAAAAGGACGAAATATTAATAACAAGAAGAAAAATAAAAGCAAACAAGAAAAAAAAAAGCTAACAAAAGGCCAAATTTGAGTGAAGTCTGAAAATTGAATATTATCACTGAAAATGGATTTGCTTAGAAAGCGTCAAAAACAAGGCGAACAATGACAAAATATTTATAAAAAAAACATAAGAAAAACATAAAGAACAACCACAGCAAATGGCAAAGTACGAAAATAGAATTTAAAATGTCAACGAACAGAGTAGACAAGCAGCCAAAAAAAAAAGAAGAAAAAAAGTAATAATAAATAACAAGAAGCAAAATAACTACAAACGAAATCTTTTGCAGTCAATTTGATATTTTCTTTTCTTTTTTTTTTTTTTTTTCTTGGAACACAAGGCATAAGGCAACTTCAGTGAACTAACTCGTCGGTGTCTTTGTTGTTGTTTATACTTTTCCAAAAAATTTAAACTCAACAAGAAAAGACAAAAAAAAAAAAAAACACGAGCGGCAGTGTGAAGTGAGCTACTTGAAATGTTTGAAAAAATGTTTAAAGCTTATCTTTTCAGGCAAATATAATTTCAAAAATTTCGTGCTTGAGTCAATTCTTTCAAAAGAATTCATTAAAAAAAAATAAACTCTACAAGATACACTCATATCATAAGATGAGATACATTTGTATCTATGAAGATACGCTGACTCTTTGACTTCTTGTTTCTTGCAAACTGATTTCCGCTGTTCACAAAACGTTTCCTTACGTTTCGATGTTCGACATTATTCTTCAGCTTTTCGCTTAACTAATCCAAACAATATCCGCTTGGACACACACAAACACATACAACGATAAGTTTATACAGATACATACACACAGATTTACTCCATCTACACTTTACTTAGTTACAATGCTACTGACACGCCTCATTCCAAGTATTTACTTGCATCCTTAATGTTTGCGCAGCACGTTCCAAGATATTTTCGAACAAAGCAGAAATTGATGGCGTTGACAGCAAACACCTGAACTGAACTGAACAAAAGTGAAGTGAATTGTGTGTCGCGTCTTGGCAGCAATACTAGCAGCAACAGCAGCAGCTGACGCCGCCACCGCCATTCCATTGTCGCAATCATCTTGAAGTGTTGTCCTTGTCATTATTATCGTTATTATTATTATTATTGTTGTTGCTTTTGTTTTTGTTTTTTGTTGCTTTTATTCCACTTGTTTCTGTTTCGCTGTACTTAGATAGTTACTTGCTTGCTTACTTGATTATTTCCTTGATTGTCAGAATAAGTGTCTGTCTGTCTGTCTGTCTGCTTGTCTTACTTACTGGCTTTATAGGGCTACACGTAATGCGTTTTGCATGACAAAATTTCAAATGCAATGAAGCGTTCACGCGTTTTAAACGAAATAAATGCTACAACAACAATCACATTGAATATATAATTTGCATACACGTCTAATACTGATATTTATGTACTCTTATATTCAAAAAATTATTTACATAGGTGTGGCAGTATATAATAAACTTTGATAATCGATTTAATAAAAGTATATATTAACATTTCATGAAATTCTGTGACTAAACTGAAATCATGAAAGAATCGTGAGGTTTAGGTCGTACCACAAAAAAGATCAATATCGCCCGAAATCGACGGTCAAGCTCACATAATCGCAACCACAAAAATTTTGGGTGCTTCGGCATTCGTAAATGTTTCTATGTCCGTAATTTACGTTGAAACCGTCCAACCGATGAGCCCCAAACCGGTAACATTTCAAAGTAAACAATGCAAGTAAATTTAAATTTCACTAAAACAATGCCTAATGCATATTCGTTTAATTTAAGAAGTCGATTTACTTTTTTACATAAACAAAAAAAAACAAAAAAATATAAAACAGCTGATTGCAGCTTTTCCCAATATATTTACAAAAAAGTGGTATTTTTAGTATGTTTTTAAGTTAGCCACAACCCATTTTGGCTGCGCTGCAAACAAAAAAAAAAAGTAAATAGTAAAAATGCCATCAAAAAGAACTGAAATTGCACAAAACACAGCAGATGCGAAACGGAAAAGAGGCAAAGGTGCAACCGAAACGCCCGTACAACGTAGTAGCAGACGCCGGGTATCCGCTAGTATTACTTAAAAAGTTACTTTCGATTATGTAACAATAATTTTATTTTATTCTGTGTTGTTTATAGATTTCATGTCTGCATTTAAAGAGCAAAAAATGTAATCAAAGCAACAGCAATTTGCGATTTGATTAGACCGATAACCATGTAACCGATAACAGTTTTTGTAATGTATACCTTGAGAAAACTTTTGAACTGAAATGTTGAGAAATAAAACAAAATATTCTTCACTGATTTCTCAAATTACAAAATTCGAGACCGAGTTTATAAAGCTGCGAAATTTTTCTCATTCAATTCTTTTCTAATTAACTTCGAAAGAAACAAAGCTTTAATACTCTTTCATAAAAGCTTTGTTTCTTGCAAAGTTCTGTTTTTTTTCTTTCTATTATTTATAAACGCTTTGCTGTAATTCAGTAAAGTATCTTTATGTTCAGATCTTTTTTTTTTTGGTTTTTTGAAGTTGTATCTTTTTGCATATTTATTGCTTTTCGACACACGTTTTCCTGTCGACGTGTATATTTTTTTATTTGTGCATTTTATTTATTGCTTTATTAAACAGCAATAAAAACAAAAACAAAATAGACCTTTACCAAAAAATAACGTAACATAACACACGAAAGTAGTAACATCAATCTTAAAGTTAGTAATCCTAAGCAAACAAATGGCAAAAAAAAAAAAAAAAAAAAAAATGAATGTGTAGATACATAAAACTTTGCACGAAAAGACTTTAGATTTTCAATGATTTTCTGCTTATATTGACCTTCTGACGCCGCCTGCAGGCTAACATTTTTTTTTTTTTTGGGCGTTACTTAATATTCGAGCCATTGAATCGATCGACTGAACGACTGAACCTGCCAATCTCAAAACTAAATAGCATAGTTTTACCCTTTTTCTCGATTCACTTACTCTCGAAGAATGTTGCAAAACTAAACTTCTGCTTCATTAGAGTCTTACCCAAAAAAAAAAAAACAAAAAGGATAAAAAAAACAGCACGTATGTTAATATCAAAGAAAAGAAATCTACTCTCTCTGTCGTAGGATGTAACTAGAAATAACATTTTAGACAAACATCTGCTAAGAACGCATCCGAATCAGTGCGAAACGTCGCGCATTCAAGCGTGCCGTAAAAGTTTACGTTTACGTTAAAGTTTACGTTAACGAAATCAAAATCAGATTTAAATACAAGTTTATAAAAAAAAATAATATATATTAAATTTAAACTTGTTCTCTACAAAATATTTAACTCACAAAAGCAATAAAAGAGCAACAAACTGCCAAGAACAGCTAAAATAAATGTATTTAGCTGCCGTCACTGCTGCTGTTCACTTAACTAAAAACGCATAAATCATAAATGCATATTTGATATGCGAAGAAATCCTGTAAGTGACAGTTTCAAGGACCTTTTTTTTTTTTTTTTTTTTTTATTTTTGCTTGTTGTGCGTTGACAAAAGACACAAAATGTGTATAAGAAAGTTTAATAAAGTTTATTATTCTAGATACTCGTACACATACGCTGAGTGAAAATTTGTATTTAGAATCGATGAAATTGTTAAAATATTCAAGAAACTTTTGAAAAAATATAAAAAAAAAGAGTATCTTTTCTTTTGTAAAATTTAAACTTTGTTTGGAAACTACTACTGCAATATTTATATAAAAGTATTTTTGCATATATTGTATTCTATGTATTTGCCAGTTAACATACATATTGCATATTTATAAAATATTTATTTATTTATTTATTTATTTATTAATTTTCCACTTCAATAAGTTAAATGAATTTCAATAGAATGATTTGTTTTGATGACATTAAAAATATTTTGCATTCAATATGAAATTAAATTGCTTATGCAAAATTCAACGAATTGAAGTGAGAGTCGAAATTTCTAAAATGCATTAATACCCAACGGAAAAGTCATCAGCACAGCATTGATGATTTCCTCGATGATATACTGAATACAGTCACATATAAATTGTTAACGATATTTTTAAGCAGATGTGGCAGTTGTCTTGCATGACATGTAATGCATGAAGTCGTGCAAGACATGTCTTGCATGAAGTCGATCAAGACATATCATGCATAGAAGTCGTGCAAGACATGTATAGCATGAAGTCGTGCAAGATGTGTCATGCATAAAGAGTCGTGCAAGACATGTCATGCATGAAATCGTGCAAGATGTCATATATATTTGTCTTCGTTGTGCCTTCTTTCGCTAATCTATCAAAATATCATTAAATTACATTTTAAAAATATATGCAAATAAAGATTCCAAAAATCAACTACAGATCTCATAAAATATCTTCAAAATTGTAGTTAATAATGCCACCGAAATATGATGGACTTTCTTGCCAGGTGTTATATAAATTTTGAACTAATGCTTGTCGTATCACAGCAAACAGTACTAAATTATTTCAGTAAATCTCTAATTTAGAATCTGAAATTAAGCCACATACTCAGAACATTAAAAACTGCAAATGTGTTGTTGCTTTAAAGGCAAAGAAGAATGTATTTGAATAAGAGAATATAAATTGGCGCCAAGAAGACGCACAAGCAAGACGCATTGGCAAATGTCGACATTGAATGTTTTAGGTTTTGTTGTTGTTAATTGTAGTTGATTGTCTGTATACATAGCATTGCTGTGTGTAGTTAGTATTTTTTTTTTAATTCTTTTTTCAAAAATTTTGATTGCGATTTTCTTGATCCTTGTGGAACTTAGATCTTGGAACTTAGATGCTACGTGCTATCTTCACGGTATATCCATATTAACAGAGAAAGTTGACAAAATATTTGTAGCTCAAGAATGAAAAATACTCTGAATCAATCATTTTTGTTGTTGTATTTTTTTTAGAATTTTGCGATTTATAAAACTTTGAGTCTCTTGAGATATAAATATGTATTTTCCAATAACAGCTCAGGTACAATAAGTTGCAAAAGGGCGAAGATTGGTGTGATACAATTCACCGCAAACGCAGAGTAATAAATATTTAATCTTTTTTTTTATTTTTTTTTTATAAAGATATTTGCCGCTTTGTGCATTCGGCACAGATTTAGACTTATCCTTGTTCTTTGTTATTTAGCTATAAATCAATTTTTCTTATATATTAGAATTTACGAAGCTGAATTGAAGTCAAAGCGCAACAAATCAAATATTGAAAAAGAAAAAAAAAATGGAAAAAATAAATAATAATATTAAAACATTTGGCAAACCGAATTGAAAATAAAAAGAAAAGAAAATATTGTATGCGAGTTTGTGTGCGCAACATAAATATTTACAAAAAAATATTGCATAAAAATCACTCATACGCAGCCAGCGTATATTGGCAATGTTTTGAATAATTCATCATTATATTTTGATAATGTTCATTTCACATAACAACAACAACAACAACAACACAACACAACAGCAAACATAAAACATTTTACATTATTCAATCTTAAACACAATATTTGACAGCGCTATTAGCATAAGCAGCACATAAAATGACACTGCTGACCGCAATAAAAATACAATGTAATATGGAATGGAAAGGAAAGGAATGGATTGGAAAAAAAATGAAAGAAATGTAATAAAGAGTAAAAGCAACAGAATGAAAACGGAAGTACGCAAGTATTAAATTGCGGATATGACTTAGTACTATGTACGAGTATGTGTATGGTATGGAGTGTATCTAGATACTTTATAAATGGTTTAGTTTTTGATTTATGATTGAATTTAACTCAAATTTCGCGCGCCATAAGCGTAAAAAGGGGAAATAAAAAAATAAAAAAAAATATAAAAAGATGAACAGGAATGACTCGCATCAAGTTTTTGCCACAGCAAATTCAAATTGAAAAAAGGTTCAAAAAAAACACGAGCCGATTTGTGTTGAATTAAATGGCTTACATTTTCGGTTGAAGTTCTCACGGGAAATCGCAAATTGCTACACTTTAGATGCCAACAAGAAAATTAAATAAATATAAAAAAAAAAATTATACAAGGAAAAACTTTAACCTCAGTTGTACCAAAGTTCAAATACCAATCATACGAAACTTTATAGAGCTTACGTCATCAGTGGCGTAAATAAAAAGGGTTTGCGTAGCAAAGGTCCATTACAATACAACTAAGAGGAGAATTTAAAGCTGAATAAATAAAAATGAGTCTGTTTGTTTCTTAGGATTCGGACCTGCGATCAGTTCTGAATATCAGGGACAAGATATTTTGAGATATCTGCTTACCTTTCAATCAGTCTATCAGTTCACCTTTCTATACTTTGCAATCAAATTTTTGAGCTAAACTAAGGTGGCAATCGATTCAGGTGGCAATAGTCTGCATGGCAGGGGAGCTCAGGCAAGTGGCGACCGTTTGTAGATAGTCTTCAATTAACTAAGAAAATAAAATATATAAAATATCGATTTCCAATACAAAACGCTGTCCTGGGCTAGTCACCTGTGTCGGATGGACACAGAAGCTCCAGCAAGAAAAGTTTGGAAGCAAAACGTGAATCAAATCGGAGGGGCGCGGCAGAGAGACGTCCGTAGCTGCGTTGGAGGACCAGGTCCTAGATGACATCCGCAGGATTGGTATATCGATGTGTTATCGACTTCACATCGATATCATATCGATATCATATCTGTGTCATATTGATACCATATCGATATTTTAACAATATCGGCCTCTTGAGATGCTTTTAATGCAGCAACAACAACTGAAATATCGATGCTCGAAAGATATCAAATCGATTATATAGCAAGCTTTAATTTAAGTTCGATATAAACAGTATTTTTTCAGAGTATCGAAGAATATCGAAGAATATCGATATCTTTGGTTTCTTTATTAGTTCTCTGATACATGCTTTCTTGTGTTACAATTATTTTTTAACAATTTTCCATACTTCTTTTTTTAAATTATAGCATAGCAATTTTCGAAAAAAGAAACTAAAATCATTAAACGTAAAAATAATAGAAGGAGTGCAGTGTATAAAAATACCAATTTACAAATAGAAACAGCCTCAAACTAAAACGTGAAGCAAACGATACAAAAAAAAAAAAAAAAAAAAAAAAAAAAAAAAAAAAAAGGCGCAGCAAATTTGAATCCTTAACGAGCCGCATGAAAGCAGCATGAAGTAGCGTGAAGCAAAGGTGTTGTTGATGGCACGGCAGCTCATATTGCCAGCGGCAGCAAGCAAAATTGAATGGAATTGCCTAAGAAAACAAAATATAGAAAAAAAAAAAAAAAAAACATAAATAAATAAATAAAAAAAAAAAAAAAAAAACAGCGGCAATGACAAAGTTGTTGACTATGAAGTAAAATTTTTTCAGCTAAAGATAGGCAAACTTGAGGATACACGTTTACTATTTTCGCACAGCTTCTGGCTTCGCACGGCGGCGCGTTACACAGGTGTGAGGCGGCGGCTGCAGCAATCACTTGGCCAGGCCAACACAGTTATTGGCAAATAGCGACAGCCGTCGGCATGAGTAGCAAGCGGAAGTCATCGAAAGAAATAAGGAACTGAAGATTAAGGACAAAAGACAAAAGCGAAGACGGAGACGAAGCGTCGTAGGCAGAAAATTTAACAAAAATAGAATTTCATTTTTATTTTTTTCCTTCCTTTTTGCTAAAGCTGCAAGGCAATCACGAAAAACGTAAATCAAACATTGACGAAGACAAACGATGGCCACGTTTTGTTAACATATGTCACGCGTATAACTTGCCCCACAACAACAACAACAACAACAGGAATAAACCTCCGCTCCCGGTCAATGTTGCCACCTGACGACACTTCACTTTGCTGCACAGAATCTCCTCATTTTATGAACGCAATCATGCGTCAACGGTATCGCTTCTGTTCCGTTCGATTCGGTTCTGTTTTCAGGAATTTTCGACCAGCTCAAACGCTTAAAATGTCACGCAATCGTGTGAGACGTTGTCGAACAAAGCATTTAACAGCAAACAGCAAAATTTCAAAGCCATTCTCAACATTTGATAAACATTTAAGTTTGAGTTTATTTGACGCTTTGAGAGGGCTTGAATCTTTTTCTTCTTTTTTTTTTCTTCTTAAATTTTTGTTTGTTTGTCGATTACAATTGTACTTGAATTTTTTGCAATTCCAGCATGCATCAACAGCTTTTTGTACTTCAGCTTGAGTACGCTAAGATTTCTTTATTTTGTTTAGCTTAGCTTAAAAAGCAATTTTTCCAGCGCACGTGTTTCATTGACAAGCAGCAGCAGGAAACCATTGAGCCATGACATTCAGCCAGCAGCAGCAGCCAATCGATGACAATTCAATCCTTTCGCGTTTGGCTGCTATCTTATAAAGATTATTTTACACTCTCATATATGACACACACCTTACATACACACACGCACACACACACATAACACCCGCTTCAACATAAAAAAAATATAATAACAACAACAAAAAATATTTAAAAAAAAATAAAAAACGCGAAAAATTGACAGACGAATACACCTGATGGCGGTGGAGTTTGACAAATGAAATAAAAATTATAGAATAAAAAATAGGTTCACTTTTTTAAAATAAACAAAGTTTTAACCCTTTTAAACGTTTGCAAACTCCAACAATGACATAAGTTTCGGTTCATACCATAGGCCATACTCCTTTTTACCTAAAATAGTCAACATTTAAGCCAAAATGGGGTCTTTTCCAGGAAAATGAAATCAACAGACATAACTCGTTTTAATCTATATTTGACTGGACTACACTTCGACCAATTGTCTTCGTTTCTAATCACAGTATTCATGGATTTCCAGCAAGCTTCGAAATATGAAATGGTAGCTTATGTCAAATATGGTGACCCTATCTCTTGTAGCTCCGAGATATTTGTTTTCATACGGTAGACAGCATGACAGAAGGACGGACAGTTAGACTTGGCTAGTTCAACTCAAGAACATTTATATTTTTAAAAACCCTTCCATGCTTTGGGTCTACTACCATGGTTCTAATTCTGCCTGTCACATACACAAAATACAACCATGTACCCCTTGCGTACAGGGTATAAAAATAGGAAAGGTTGTCTCGAAAATTTTTATTTTCAATAGAATTTTAACTCATTTTGAAATGGTGTTCTTGTTTTATAGCATAGCTTTGTATATCAAATTGTCATTCTGTTCGAAATTTTTAGAGAAAAAATTTTTCTATGTCCGCTATGGAAATTTAAACCATACAACCGATGTACTCCGAACAAGTTTCATTTAAAAGGCAATAATGCAAGGATGATTCAAGAATATTGAAACAATGCATAAGGCACATTCGGTACGTTCATGAAGTGGATTTTCCACTTATCCCATATACAAATTCTTTGCATTACTCGTAAATATTTGTTTAAATGACTGGTATTTTTTAGTGCTTTTAGTATGTTTTAATACTAACCTCAACATATTTCGATCACGCTTCAATTGCAAAAGAAAAACAGCAAATCCGAAACGGAAAAGTGCCGAAAGAGCAGCTGAAACGATCGTCAACGGTCGTACAAGCACCAGAACAGAAAGTAAAGCAAACTTCGGTTATACGCTAGTATTCGATGTATGAACAAGATATAGTCTCCGAGTTGTCTCGTTTTTTTTACACCCTGTACCCAAAGGGTAAAAGGCTTGTATTAAGTTTGTGCGAATGTATGTAACAGACAGAAGGGGCGAGATAGACCCTTCCCAATGAACTTATATTTTTGAACGGCATTGGGAGGGCCATCTGTCTGTCTGTCTCTTGCTGTCTGCGCATGAGAGAGATTATCTCGGAGACTATAAGATATAGGGCCACCATATTTGAAACTTAGACTCTCCTAAACCGTCAAATGTTACTTGCAAACGGTTTTCTAGGGTGGTACCCCCATACAAATGTACCCCAAAATTTTGATCATAAAAACGACATTGTTTTTTTATTCTAGGAAGTTCAAATTTAGTATTAATTATGTCTATGATAGTCCCAATAAAATATCCTAATATGGGTAGGACAAACAAAATTTTAGGTATAGCCCCCTACAAATTTAACCCATTTTTTAAGTTTTTGTTTAAAAATCCAATACAATAAAATATATACAAAAAGGACCACTACGGTACGTAAAGATTGGGTACAGGGTATCTTGCAGTCGAGCATACTCGACTTCAGCTCGACTTTCTTGTTTTTCATTTGCATTTGTTGCCTAATTTTATGTGATGTGTATTTAAGCTTCGGTTCAACCGAACTTAAAGCTTTTTTCTTGTTTTTTTTTTTGGAGTATGACAAAAAAAAATTACCTTATCATTTTCACAAGGGTTAATATGTCTATCAAAGCGACAAAAAAAAAAAAGAAAAAAAAAGAAAAACAAAATAAATTTGAAGCTCTTAGAGCGTTACAAAACGAAACGAAGCGGAAGCGTGTGCTGTCATGCAGAAGAAATACATATTCAAAAAATAAATATCAACGCTTGCTGATTGATTTGTTGGCAATTTGTTTTGTTATGTTGGAAAAAAATAAAAAAATATTAAAAAAAAAAAACGAGCAGATACAAATACGCTGCAGCTTATTTGAAGGGTTTTACGAGTGAAGTTTTTTATTATTATTATTATTTTTTTATCATTTTTTATATTTTCTTATGCATTTATTTTGTCTCACACTTTTATTTTATTTTAATATAAATTTTGTTATGATCCTAAAAAGTATTTCGCCTACTTGTTTATGTACCAGAGCTGTATAAATAAATATATACATGTCCGTCCGTCTGTCCGTTCATCTGGCTGTCTATCTATCTAAAAGAACCATCTAATTTTTCAAGCAAAGCTTAGCAAATATCTAATGATTTTTTTTTTTTTTTTTATATTTTCCGAATAAAATCATAACTAAAAGTTTGAAATTTGTTTCTAAAAAAAAAAAAGGTCCTTTAAAAATGCGAATGTTTTAAATTGTTGTTGTTTTTTTTTTTTTATGAGGAAACTGCTTAAGCTGCTTTTTTGTTTTCATTTTCATTTGATTCTATTGCAATTTCTGCTGCTGCTGTTTTGTGGAATTAATTACGCGCTGCCATATATCCGCTGCCATATTTCCGTTTATATTTTTTTTTTCATCTTCTTTTTTTTTTTTTAATATCTTTGCACTCATTGCACTGTAGCGGCTGGCTTTCTGGCATTGGCTTTTTGCAAACGATTTCATTTCATTTGTATTTATTTCCTTTTGCTATTTGGCTAAACTCTATGCAGCTTGTGGCAGGCGGACCAGGCAATGTTGCGCTCAGGGAACATTCAGCAAACTAAAGACCGAAAGACCGAAAGATACAGATGCAACGCTGAGCCATGAAGACACAAGTGTGCGGCATATAAAAAA
Source organism: Leucophenga varia (assembly GCA_018903435.1). Classification (NCBI taxonomy): domain Eukaryota; kingdom Metazoa; phylum Arthropoda; class Insecta; order Diptera; family Drosophilidae; genus Leucophenga; species Leucophenga varia. Next base: position 926,777 of record JAEIFJ010000424.1, on the reverse strand, counting down.
AAAATAAAATAAAAAAAAAATAAAAATAAAATAAAAAAATTCAACGGTCAAAGTTTTATGAGAAAATGTTTTCCATATTGCAACTAATTTAATGAATTAATTAAGTATTCCCTTTCGTCTTCTATAGTGTGTATGAGTGTGCTTGGTGTACTTATATATTTCTGTGTGTGTGTATCACAGATATTATAAAAAATAGAAAAAAAAAAGATAAAACTTTCCATACACATTTTTTTCACCAGTTGACTGTCAACAATGCGTTCGAGTAATTATGAATTGGTTGGTTAAATATCACGTTTACGCAAAACCACAATAATCGAAACGAATACGAATATACAAGAATGCATGAAGAAAATTTGGTTGAATTAAAATTTTTACTATAACCACAAAATAACTATAAATGTTAAAAATAATAATAATGCTAGTCATTTCGTAATGCAATTTACATATTTATTATTATTATTATTTTCTTTTTTTTTTTTTTTGTGCATAAACGTTTTATTATTTTATGTTTATCTTTCATTATTTTTCTTTATTTTTATTATTATTATTTTTCTTTTTTTTTTTTTAACAGTTAATATGTTATAAAAAAAAAACTGGCTATTTGCATTTTTAAATTTTATTTGCAAACGCATTAAAGTTGGCATTTTACCATTAAAGCGTTTTAAGTATTTTAATAAAATATTTAATGATGAACTTTTTAAATTTTTACGCTTTTATTGTGGAAACTGTCTTATTCAAATTTTCAAAATCCAATTTTAAGCAAAAAATGTTTTAAGATTTTTTTGCTTTATTTTTTTTTCGCTTAAATTTTAAATGTTTCTTGGTTGTATTAAAAAAGATAAACATTAAATGAAACTTTGCTTGAACAATTAAAGCATTCGAAGTTCTTTGATGCCGAGAATTAAAATTGAAGACTTACAAAGTAATCGACGGGAAATTTACTAAAGATTTAGGTGTCAACACCCTTAAATAACCGAAAGGATATACGGTATAATAACTTTACCGAGCAGAGAGTCTATAGAAAAAAAGGAACATCAAATTTGGTATTTACAGTTTACATAGGAAATTATTTTTTGCTCAAACTATTTCTCTAAACGCATTTGAACGCTCGAAATCATTAACTGCTGCCAGAATATGCAGTTAAAAGACTCAAACTTGGTAAAACTGATTGAATTAAAGCACGCAAAACAAAAAAAAAAAGCGATCAAAATTTTAAACCATTCCGAACACGCTCACCCATACCGTATACCCATATAAGACTACGCTGCGTATGCGTAATAAAAACTGAATCGAAGGTAACAGTGTATCCAGCACTGCTGCAGACAGAACCATGACTAGTTGCAATCAGAAAAGTCATGAAAAAACTCCTCAAAATATAAATTACACTATTTTACACCAAAAATGGGATTCTTTCTAACCCACCTATTTCCATGTATTTTGAGGCGTAGATTTGGGAAAATGGCCACCAAATTATTGATAATTTTTAGTAATAACTGAAAAAGTCCACAAAAACAGTTTTTTAAAGATATCTCCTAAACGGTTCTTAAGAAAAATTTTTGGTGGCCATTTTTGAAATCTACGCCCCAAAATACATGAAAATAGATGGGTTAGAACGAATCCCATGGAATGTTGCCAATATTTGTAAAATAGAGGTAATAAATTACTTCAAAAGCAGTGTCTGTCCTGATTTTTTGCCGTATGAGATTTTGGAGACTAAAGAAGATGGAATCTTCAAACATGGAAATTTATATTCTGCTGAACCGTCATAAAGGTATGAAGGTATTATATTATTTTGAAGCTGTGGTAAAGTTTCGAGCTTTTTGGTGTGAAAACAATATCATAATTGGCAGGGCTTCCATTGGATATCAAGTCATGAAGACGACGACTTCATGCATGACATGTCTTTCACCAATCAGTCATTAGCGACCAAATCATCATCGACAAATGTCACAAGATTATATTTTTAAAATTCAATTCAATTCTATTATTCACAAAAAGTTCACATTGCCTGCATTCAATAAGTTCTGGAAAAAAAGCTTCTGTCTATTTTAAATGGGTTTGATTTCGATCGGCTGCAATGTGAAATTTAAAAAGCAAAAATGCTGCTATAAGTTATTTGTATGACAGCTCAATCTTAAAGTGAGCGTGTAAAATAAACCTAAACAATTTAGATACTAAAATTTGTTTCAAATATGCGTTCATAAAAAAAAAAAAAAAAAAAAAAACAAATAAATGTAAAGAAATTCTGAATGTGTGGATTGTTAAGTGCAAAATAAACCACAAAAAAACTAAATTGCATTGCTGCAAAAGAAATTTCAGAATAGAAAAACCAAATAACTAACCACAAAACACCTTTGAATGAAAGATAAAATAGAGAAAATCAGTGGTTAGCTATTTGGCAGCATCAAAATGCCAAAATCGAATCGAAACTAAATACGTACAAATACATATATATACTATATATATGTATATGTATGCATGTGTCGGAATACGTACTAGAATTTTACGATCAGATTAAAAAAATATTTAAAAATAAAAAACCGTAAAGACAATTGAGGCATATGAGCAATGAAGTAAAGTAAAAATTAAACCGCAGCACTTTGAAGTCTGACGATGAATTGTTCCAAAAAAAAAAAAAAAAGGAGAAACAAAGCAAAAAATTGTATCAAATCAAATCGAATTGCAGTGCATTGGATTGCTTCAAAAAAAAAAAAAAAAATAGAAGTTGTCGTCATATGAAATCGAAAACGAATCGAATTGCAATCACAATTGCAGTGAAACGTAACGTAACGTAACAAAACGTAGCGAAACGTATCAAATAACGAGTGAATAGTTTATACGTATGCAATATAGTTGTAAAGATACATTGCTATGTATAAAGATAGATAAAAATTTTACATGTCACAGCTTTAGATACTTTTTATATGTTAGTATATATGCATGCATGTGTGTGTGTGTGTGTGTATGTGTACATTCTAAATTGCACTTGAAATGTTGTCACTAGAATATGTTGTAATAATACATACACATATGCATTCACTTGAATGTATTTTCGGTTATATGCAAGCGGTAAGATGACCAGCGACTAGCGACCAGCAAAGCACAACTACAACTGAACCACATTCACATTCACACTCAACTCACATTGCATTGAATTGCATTGTAATATACCGCACGGCATCAAAATCAAATCGTATTGAATGGAATCGAGTCGAATCACATCACTTTACATCACAGCAAATGCAACACAACGCAATGCAATGCGGTGCAATGCGATGCAAGTTTTTAAACTGAACTGAAGTGAAGTGAAGTACAAACAATTTTCTTGTAAAATTAACCGCAACAATTTGAATTGCAGTGGTCCAACACGAACACGAACTCGAACACGGATATGGACAACGACAACGACAAGGATTGTATAGCGTTGAAAACAAGGATAGACAAAACAGAACCGAACAGAACAGGACAAATAGTAAAGGCAGATGGCAGTTGGTAAATCGAATTGATACAATTCAGATCACACATAAACACATACATGCATACACATACAAACATACACATACAAAGTTTCAAGTAGTGAAACAAGTAAACGAATAAACGAATCCAGTAAAACGTTTCCCCCAGACAATTGTCAATTCGAATTTTAAAATATTGTTGCAGATACAAACACACACACACACACACACACACACACACTACGTACACAGAGAGAAAAAACGCTGTTAGGATATTTAGAATGACTTTAGCATACTTGATCTAAGATAGTACGAAATCAAGTACGATTGTTTCTACTCGTTCTTATATTGAGAACAAACGTGCTTAATTTGAGTTTGAAATGTCAGTGAATAATTTGATTTACGACCTCTCAAATTTGATCTTAAACCAATGTTTCGTATTTATATTAAGAACAATTGGTTCTTTACATAAGAACGCATGTGCTTGATATGAGAACGAATATTCTCACACAAACGATCAGGCTCGTGTACTATATTTAAATATATTTTAGAGAATATGATTTTATATATAAAGACTTCGTGTTCATATGCATTTATATTTTGGAGGAAACGTGCTTGTTTTGAGTACGTTGTGCTTGATTTTAGAGAAACATTTTGAGTACGAATGTGCTTACTTTTTTTTTGCTCTGTGTACATATCGAATAGTAACACTGCATAGATCGAATGTATAGAAAGTATGTGTATGTGTATGTAGCCCAATATATGCAAATGCAGCAGCCCAGCCCAGCCCAGTCCAGCATACGCACGCCCACTCCACTAATGAACTATTGGAGGAGTAGATCCATATTGTTGCGCTTCGCTTCTTGTTGCTTACGTCCTTTTTACTGTTCACTTGCGCGACTTTTGACGCGGCTCTGTTGACGACATTCTGCGGTCGCCATATGCGGTTACGTTAACATCGCAAAAAAGCGATTTTATGGCATGCCTCTGCCGCTGCTGCTACTTCAGCTGTCTGTGTCCTCGTCGTCTACCAATCAGCAACATAGCTGCACACATGGCTGTCATAGTCATTGTCATCGCCCTCTGCTGACAGAGAACCACAAACGAGATGTCACAGATCACAGATACTACGGAATCGCCCAAACTATGTATATGACATTTGCGCAATATTCATTTTTATTCAGTTTTGGTTTACAAGAGTAAACTTTTTAAAACTATGAACTAAGAAATGAGTTTAATTTAGTTTTTCGCGTCTAAATATAAAAAGAAAAGATACAAAAAATGATATTGACAAATCAGTACACATGTATCATTCGGTACATCCGTCAATAGCTGACATATTCCTATCCTTCCTATGAAGCAGCACAATGGCTTAGCCTTTCATTTGCTTCAACAGTTGTTGTGCATATGTAAAGACTAGTGTTGTCAATAAGAGCGATTTTTGGAGTGTGATTAGTGACTGTGACTTGAAAATCACTGTGACTGCAAATAGTGATAAAAGCGACGCTCGTGAAAAACAAACAGCGATTACTGAACAGGTTCACTGTTCGCAAAGAGTGATACACTGAGGAGCAAGAAAATCTCTAATCACTACTAGTGAGATTTTTAAATCACTGTGAAAAAATCACCGAAACTGATTATTTTTAGCCAAAACTAAATTAGACTATCCATTAATCAAAGATAGTAGAAATCTTAATCACAAAAAGCTAATTAACTTGTGCACTTTTGATTTAGAAATATCTGACTGAAGTAAGATATTTAAGTATCATAAATCATTAAATTAAATTGGAATAAATATTTACTTTTTTTTTTTTTTTGAACAATGATAAATAATTTCCTGTGCCGAGTATCTTCACCGAATGACAAACAGACAGACGGACAGACGGACAGACAGACGAACAGAGAAACAGTTGTCAAATTAAGCTTATCAAGAAGTTGTATAAATACTATCAAAAAAAAAAAAAAAATGATTATACTATTCAAACTACATAAATGTGGTACAATATTTTATTTAATGTAAAAACGAATTGCATAAAATGTTAAACAGAAATCGAAAAATAAAAAAAAAGGGAAAAATATTACAGAAGAAATTTCATGAAGCCAAAAATATCAAGGACAAAATGTTAAAAGAGAAAACGGAAGACAAGCAGCACAGCACAGCACAGCACGAATGCGATTCGAAATGAAAAAAAGAAAGAAGAGGAAAAAAAATATATGAAGCGAAGTCACTTAAGACATGAAATCACGCGGAAAATTACAACTTTTTTCTTTTTCTTTACTTTTTTTTTTTTTGTAGATACAGATACAATTTCAATCATTTATTTATACATTCATTTGCATGTGTAAACAAATTCAAAGCAACAAACGACTGAGAAAAATAAGTAGAACATTAGTAACTACGTACAAAAAAAAAAAAATCATATTTACAGTAGCAATGATTAACTTGCGATTGATGCTATCGTATATATCTGACGACGATGACGATGAATGAATGCGTAGATCATCTTAAGATGTTAACAAAAAAAAAAAAAAATAAATACAAAAAAAATCGAACGTTCAAATATTTTGAATTTATAAAGTAGAATCTTTTGGAACATGCTTTTTTGGAACAAAAAAAAAAAAAAAGTTTTTTAATCCAAAAAGATTTTTTTTTAATTGGATCTTGAATTTCAATAAGAGGTCGCCACTAGTTTATGAAACAATAATTAAGTTTCCAAGGTGCCGCTTAAACCTATTGTGAATGAGCATATTTTGCATATAGTGTCACCCTGTGATTGAAACAGAAACAACAATAACAACAACAATTTAAATATGCCGAATTTTGCAGGGAGTACTGCTTCATTCCTTTAAAATGAAGAAAAGTGCAGCTGAGGTTCATGAAATCTTTGTGGAAGGTTACGGCGAGTGTGCTCTTGAAGTCGGTTTGGACGCTTTAAATTTTATGATTTTAGGTTCGAATATAAAAAATGGCCTCGAATCCAAAAAGTTTGAAGACAAAAAATTACAATCATTACTCTATGTGAACCAATGCCAAACGCTTCAGGAGTTCTCAGAATCATTATTAGAAGATGAGTCGAAAGTCAGTTAAACACCTAAAAGCTATGAGATTAGTTAAAATGAGAAGAAACAGGGTCGCTTACAAATTGAAATCGCGCGACGTCGTGAGATGATTTTCGCTTGTGAAGGAACAATTATTTGCAGCACAGTGTAACTGGTTATGTATCCCAAGCGCAAAAAGTTTCTGGGTCTATGAGCTTGTCAAACCGAATGAAAAGATTATTAGAGAAATCCAACGAACTCAACTCATGCATTTGAGCCACGCACTAAAGCAAAAACGTTCGGAGTTCGCAGAAAGGTACGACAAAGTGATTTTGCAGAATCGGTCAAGTTCGGAAAGTTTTACTAAATCCGCTGTATAACGTAATGGAATTCGTTTAGAATGTTTATCGAAATCAGCAAAGTTTCAATGGCGACTTGATCACAAATAATAATTAAAATATGCATTCTGAAATTAAATTCATAAACTCTCATCTCAACATCAACGAAATTTTGTTGATTTCAATTATCGAAATATTCCAAACGAATTCCATCACACAACTGATATGTTATAAAATTCTTAAGGTTCAATTGACAGAATTTCAATACTCTCGATGCTTGTTTGATTCTTAAATACTTAATCTATGCACTGCGTTTGTTCTTAGAGTTAAATGAAAGCTACATTGATATATCATGTCCGTCTGTCTGCCTGTCTATGTATCTGTTTGTCTGCCGTTTAATATTTTAACATTCAGTTTGATTTTCTATCTTTGCTTTCAGTAATTGATGCTTTGCTGTGATTAATTACTAAACTTGCTGCTGCTGCTGATGCTGCTTGAATGTGTTTAAATCATTTTCATGCATTTTAATGGGCTTGCTTTTTGTGTTTATGACGATTAATAAAGTTTTGCATGTAAAGGGTGCATGTAATATCAAATAATATTGATTTGCCAATTAAATTCAATATAATGCATAGGCTTTTGCTAACACATAAATTACATATAAAGCATTTGTATCTGCAACTGAGTGAGTAACTACAAATTAGTGCTTTGCCATTTAGCTGCTATTCAAATAAATTGCCTATTTCAACAGTTTGCCTTAATTAAAGCAGTAATGGAGACCAAACAAAAGTTTTTATTCAGACATTTTTAGTTGCATACGATAAATAAGTATCTCAGATACTGTGCAATGTATCTGAAGCTTTATTTAGCTTTAAAAAAAAAAACAACAACAAATATTTGGTCAACTGTTTATTTATTTACTTGCGTTAAATTAGCAAACTATTCAACTGTCCTAATATGTTTGTTTGTGTTTTTTTTTCTTTTGGCAAGTGTGTGTGTGTGTTTGTGCTGTTTAGCGTTTTCATAAGTTGACAAACAACACTTCAACTTATTGTACATTCACTTTAGTTCTTACTCTTTTAATTTTTTATATTTTTTTATATTTTTGTAGTTTGTTTATCCTCTTGTTATGCTATTACTACTCTCTACAGCGTTACTGTCCCAAAAAAAAAAAAATTGCACAGGCAACGAGAAACGAGCAACGATAGCGGCAAGTAGAGTAGAAACTTTAATGAACTCAACAAAGAATTCACTTTGTCAAGTGAAATTAAAAAGGAAAACACAACTTTCTCCTGATAAGTTTCAGCAAAAAAAAAAAAAGAAAAAAAAAAGCAAACCATCTGAAAATCAGTGGCGCAAATAAAATGGAACATGACAAATTGTTGTTTTATAAATGCATAACCAAAGCTTTTATACGCTATACAAAAAGACAAATAAACTGATAGGAAGCAATTATATGTGACGGACTAAACTTCAGACAGACATACTGAAAGACTGAGAGACAGACGGACATATTGAAATCATCAAGCTACGAGTTATTTCATAATATAAACATAGGAACCAAATGATTATACTCTTTACATTATCCGTGAAGTGTACCAAAAGAAAAACAGCGGCAATGATAGGACGCGTTTTACTATTTATTTACTAGCAATGCTTGCACATGCTGCCATGTGTCCTTGAGCCGCCATTACTACTTGAAAAGTAAGTTCTGTGCATCGGTTTATCCACTACACACAGAGAGAGAGAGAGAGAAATGCCACCTGTAAATTAAAATTTAACTAAAATAATCATTTTTTGTGTCAAGAACAGTTCATTTTTATGTTAAGAACTATTCTTTGTATAAGTACTCTATTTTATGAAGAACAATCGTTCATTATATACAGAAGAATCGTTCATTATATAAAGAACATTAGTTCATTATATAAAGAACAATCGTTCATTATACTAAGAACATCGTCATAATATAAAGAACAATTGTTCATTATATAAAGAACAATCATTCTTTATAAAGAAACGTTCGATAAATCATTCTTTAGATAAAGAACAACATTGTTTCATACAAACATTGTTCATTTATTAAAAAAACGATTGTTCTTTATATATAGAAGAATTGTTGCTTCTATACAAAACAAAGGTTCTTTATATACAGTACAGCCAATCATTTTATCATGAACTATGGTTCTTTGTGCCTAAAACAAACTACGTTTTGTATGAAAACACTATAGTTCATTTTATCTAGAACGATTATTTTTATATCAAAAAGTCGTTCATTTAATAAAAATTTTAAATGAGTTTGAGTCAAGTTGCTTGGGAACAACCAAAAAAAAATTGAAATGAGAACATTTTGCCTTTAGTTAGAACGTTTCGAAACAAAGTTCCGAAGTTCCAAAGTGCTTGATATAAACACCATGTACACGTCCTCTTCTCTCAGTGTACGACTGCTACTAACACTATTACACATTAAAAGTAAGAGAGTAAGTAAGAGAGTAGGTGGCTCTGTTGATACGATTAACTGAAGGCAAAACTGAAACCACTTACATAATAAACTGACAAACTGTAAATAAGACTAATTTGAACTTCTGTTTTTCTTCCAAGTTTAAGGGGCGCACTTGGTGTTTTTCTTTATTATTATACAATATACTCGTATATATTTATTTTCTTTATATTTGTTTGTTTTTCGGTTTTACTTGTTGTTTTAAGTGATTCTCTACATGTTTGGTGAGTGTCATTTTTTTTTCGTTATTAGGGTAAGTTTATTTAGGCTGAACTGAAGAACGCGTTTAAGGGATGACAGACAGAAAGCGCGAAAGCGTTTGCACTATTAAAACATTAAGCATACGCCATGTAGCACAAAATGAAGAAGAAGAAGCAAGTTCGGAGTAAGTTTTGAGTTTAAAATGAAATTTGATATTTTATCGAACATTGTCTCGAGTCGTTCAAGCGTTGAACTTGAAGTAATTTCGAATTAACTTTTGTCTTCCATCGATTTTGTTTCTATTTTACTTTAATTATTTTTCTATTGTTTCGTTCAATTTTTTTTTTTTTTTTTTTTTTTGTGAAGGGTTCATATTTTGCTGTTGCTTCCAGTTGCTGCAGCCAAATAAATGTCGCCTATCATCTTGATTGCTTGTTGTGTCGTTTCGTTTGAAACTTCCTTCCGGCAACATTTACAGCTGCAGCTATGCGGTAACTGTTTTTTTTTTTTTTTTGTTTTTTTTTTTTTTTTGTTTTGCCACGCCTATCGTAATCGTCGCCATTGTCGTCTGCATGTTTCAGTTATTTTTCATTCACCCGAAGCACACCGCTCCCGCGCCCCCATTAGCTAAAATAGTCACATGAAAAGTTTGTCGTTAACTTGATCCAAAAGTTTAATTTCTTAATTGCACGCCAACAGCAGCGTCCAAATGGCGACAATTCAAGTAAAATGCACAACAGCTGCATTTCCTACAAAAAGCACACCGCTTCTGCTCCTTTCTTCCATAAACATATTTGCTGGAAGCGTCCTTATACAATATTATTAAGTTATAGCATGGAAAATTTTTGTCTTTTTTAATTTAATTCATGCTCGCTCTTATTACGGCAAATGCATTTATGAAGTTTATATCTGCTTCAAAAAAAAAAAAAAACAAAAAAAAAAAACATTTCTTTTTTGATTTTTGGCAATGATTTTCAAAAGAAAATATACAAAATATCTTTTTTTTTTTTTTTTTAATGAAAGTCGCATAAAGTTGTACAAAAATTGGGTTAATAAAAAAATAATTGTTCGAAAACTTACCGTACGATTGCCCAAGTTTTTAACGCGACACGTCAATTTGACTGTTTTGCCAACAAGTCCGGTAATATTTGTTGCTACTGTTGTATCGAATGTTGGTCCGCCAGTGCCCGGCGTTGGTAAATCCTGAAGAAAATCTGTGAAGAAACGTTTTGATGCGGCTTCGAGAGTGCCTGAAATAAAGATTATGAAATACATAATTATGTTAATTCAATTTAATAGTCTTCAGACTGAAAAGATAATAATAATAAAAAAAAAACATTTTTATTAAGCTAAAACTTTCTGCGAATTATAACGGCGAATATTAAACGATATTGACACACTACGCACAAGATGTCTTGCAAGACATGACATGCATGCGGTCGTGCAAGACATGTATTGAAGTTTTGCAAGATATGAAATGCATAAAGTCGTGTAAAACATGTCATGCATGAAGTCTTGTAAGACATGTCATGCATGAATTCTGAAAGATATGTCATGCATGAAGTCGTGCAACACATGTCATGCTTTAATTCGTGCAAGACATGTCATGCATGAAGTCTTGCAAGATATGATGCATGAAATCATCCAGGACATGTCATGCATAAAGTCGTGCAAGGCATATCTTTCAAGAAATCTTGTAAGAAATGTCATCCAAGGCAACGAGCAATATCTTGGTCATGTCTGCAGAGTCGCTGCATCGAAGCTGTTAACAGCTTCAAAAGGTGAAAGTGTGTCGTGTGACAATTTTTCTTACTTTTTCTAAACGTTTTCGCTTTGATACATTTTGACTGATTTACACCAAATTTCTTAAGATGCATGCTTCAAATAAGGAGAATGTATCCGTCTAAGAGTGGTATTTGATTCAATACGTCAAAAAAATTGTGGTCTTCGAAAAAAAACTCCACCCAAGAGAGGCAGCTGTCAGCCTAATAGAGGTGCTCATTATGAAAGTTTGCACTGTTCTATAAACTTTTATCTTAAATCTTTTGTTAATGTGTCTCTCAATACACATGCATACTTAAGAGTAAACAATGAATGTATTTCAGATAAGCGAGCAGCAGATGTTTGTATGTATGTGTTTGTATTTGTATTTATGTAGGAATATGCAATATATTTAAACACACATTTTCCACAGCCTATTATCGCGTAAACGCACATGGAACAACCAAGTCGTTGATGTTGATGTTGATGACGGCAGAGCCACGAGAACACATTAACAATAACGTCCGGACCGGTCCGGTCCATCCGGTCATTGTCGAAAGTCGTTGATATGGTAAAACGCAATACGGTGCGTGTATGACAAGAACGAAAGAGAGAGAGGAGAAGTGGATAACATCAAAGTTAACACAAGGCGAGGTAAGTGCTTAATTGCATTGTCGACCACACCACCTTATTGGCAACGTTTGTCGTCAACGGCATTGCCATAGTCATTGCCAACACATACAAAAAGCAAAAAAAAGTCCCATCATCCATCGAACATTGCGCCATGCTGAAATAATGGCAATTTTTGCATTGCTTCTTTGTTGTTTTTTTTTTTTTTTTTTTTTTTGAACTCAGTCAGAATTGCAACGGAGCTAAGCGGCAGATCGTGCGTCGCAGCCGTCGAAAACACTTAAACGTAATACATTGCATGCAGCGCACATCGGGCACATAATGGAAATTATTGAACGCAATTAATTAAACGATAAGCAAAGTACCATATTATCGCCCAGCAGAACGCTTTACAAATACAAAAACAAATACACGTAAATTCGCACAAAAACAACAACAACAACAACAATCCAATCAGCAGCACATGGCACATGGCACATAAAAGACACAAAAGAATTGGATTTTCTTATTCTTTTAAAGAACGAACAATCGATTTTATTGTTGTCTTTAAAGCGATAAAGAGTAAAGCGTAAAATACGCTTATGGGAGTTCGCTTTATAAATCTTTGAGGTTGTTTTTTTATATTCTTTGAGCCACGCGTCACGCAGAGTGAAGAAATATTAAAGGTCTGAGTTGGCTGAGTTGGCACAAAAAATGTATGCGTATTAGCGATGGCAAATTAATTATAAATTCAAGAATCGATACTTAATCGATAACAGTTTGCTTAAGATATCGGAAGATTATATTGATTAAAGTTAAGTCGCTCTAATAAATATAGACAATAAAGGGCATACACCAAAGAGCATGAAGGAACAGCTTCCAAAGACATTTCACATCCATAAAACAGGTTCAATAGCAATTAATCCGAGAAAATTTTTCTGAGTACTACTTTTCCCGATAACGATTGCCGATAGGGCTGCCATCTGCCGAAAAATATGTGGCAAGGGCCATTTTTTATGCGTAGCATAACTTTGAACCCTTCACTTTTAGACAATTTCTTTTTGGTTGCGTATAACCGGTGAAGTTTTCTCATTTGAGAGTCTTACTATGTCCTATTTTTGTCTTTGACAAAGTAGGAGATATTTCCCCCAGCAAAATATTGTAAACTATTTAAATCGATTTTTTTTTTTTTGCCATAAAAGATAATTTTAATTTTTCGATGTTGTATACCAACTGAAAAGCAAAAAAAAAAAGAATAAAAAAAACAATAAGTTTTACTTTACCTGTGCGTATACAAGTCAAGTTACATTCGAGTTTAAATAGCAAAATGGCAGTTATCTAAGTTTTCTCGGAAAACAGTGTTAAACGTGCCATTTTGAAAGTAAACAGAAAAGTCCAAAAATGTTTTGAACAAAAAAAAAAATCTTTTAATGAATGCAACACACACACTCACACAGCAGTCCAGTTTCAGTCTGGTAAAAAAAAATAAAAATATTAAAAAAAAAAAAAAGAAAAGAAAAGAAAATTTCTGTTACAACAGTCACAAAAGTTCACATCTGATCTGATGCGCATTGTACGCTGCACATTGCTATGCTTCATGACAATCGAGGAAAATGTGTTTGGAATTGCGGCAAAATGAATGAGTGAACATAGCAATGAGTCTACAGTCTACATACAAACTCAGACAAATAGAAACCGTGCAAAGGATATGGTACATACACATAGTACATCGGTAAGGACATCGTTGAATGTTGAATGTTGAATGTTGTTCCGAACGGTATCATATCAACGTTTCAACTAGTTTGCTGCACACGCTGCGGGCAAACCGCGAAACACGTTGTTGTATCGCGGCGCTCAAAGCGGCGTTTATACCTATACAACTCCACTTCATTCCATTTCATTCCATTCCATTCAAGTCGCTGTAATGTAGCGGACAGAACTGCAGCATATATGGGCACGCAACAGAGAGTTCGCTAGTCAGTCAGTCAGTCAGTCCGTTAGTCCGTCAGTCATTCTTTGCAATTTCCTAGTCTAATGGGTTTTTAAGTCTTATTTGCATTTTTGGCTTTTTGAACTTTCTGTTTCTGTTTGCCGAAAGGGAAAGAATGAGCAATAGAATGAGCATTGGGGAACGCCACAATATGTCGTAATGGCAAAGCGTTCGTTATATGTAATGAAGCAAATGCATACTACGTGTATTCATATCGACCCTTTTGCTATGCATAAAGCTTGTTCAGAATCTTTGAAAACTTTTTAACTAGAATGAAAATTATAACATTTGAATACTTTTTAAATTTAATAAAACTACCTCAGCAATTTATGCGGTATTTTATAAAATTTAAAAAATTTATGAAATAACTAATAAAAGTGTTGAGCAATTGCGCTCTTTTGCAGACAACCTACGGGAAAAGTTATTTTCGTTGGAACGGGTCCATTAAAATAAATATTGAAGTCCCCAGAACGTGCATTAATATCAGGATTGCATCTAAGAACAGTCCGAATCTAGCCTTAGGATCTTTATCTGACGCATAAAATCAGAAACCGAACTCAACTTATGCGTTTGAACCGCAAACTAAACTAGAAACATTCGGAATGAGATAAGAAATTTTCGTTTCAGAAGCACTTTTCCGTTCCGCTGAATTTACCAAATATCCCTCGTTCAAGTCGATAAAATATGACTTGACTGAGTTACACTCGGGATTATCGATTAAATGGATTGTTATGCATTGTTTCGGTCGACTCAAAATCTTGCAAAATTGTGAAATATATTTAGGAGATTGGCGTTATACTTAGAGCAATGTTGAACGATGGTAGTCCAAGAAGGCTAAAATACAAATTTTAAGTAAAGATTCTTATGTCAAAAAAATAATTTTGATAACCAGACAGATAAAAATAAAAGCCGAGCATACTTCGGACTTGCTTTGCTGTGTTGTAGTATTATAAATGTGGTGTCAAGTAGAACGATGGTACCATGCAAGTCAAGCATATGAGAGCGAAAGAGATGGCTTACTTTTACTTCGTTTTCCAAGTGTGAATGAGATAGAAAATTTTCGTTTTCTTTTTTTTTTTTTTTGGTTTTGTTTCTGTTTCTCTTCATAACAATGAAATACGACTGACGTTGGTACGTAGCACGTTGAG
The DNA here is from genome assembly GCA_018903435.1 of Leucophenga varia. Classification (NCBI taxonomy): domain Eukaryota; kingdom Metazoa; phylum Arthropoda; class Insecta; order Diptera; family Drosophilidae; genus Leucophenga; species Leucophenga varia. The sequence continues at coordinate 911,739 of JAEIFJ010000424.1, read as the reverse complement.
AGAGCAAGAACGCTGAACATAACCTTGTCTAATTAAACCATGGACTTGGCTATTTTCCATGGTACAATAAAATGCTTAACCTTTAATAATTATACAAATAACTGAAAATTTAATTGAACTTAAGAAATGATCCCAATGATAAATTAGTCAATATAATTAAGGGTTCCATTCTCAAAAAAAAAAAAGAAAATTGTTTCTCGAAGCACTTTACTAAATACATGCATATACGAATATGTACAAACTGTTATATATGTGTATGTACTGTATAAATATTTATACAATATACATACGAGTACATATGTGTATATGTATGTACAATATGCATGTTAATTCATAAACATACACTCTCACACAGCAATCAGTACGAACTGAATTACAACCCGAGCACTTTTATGTTGCGAATTCACTACACATCCGACATGAAACGTTTAAATTCTGAAACACTCTGAAACTTAGCTTTCACATTCAGCTCAAATTGAAGTTGTGCTGGTGGTGCTGCTGCCCATTTTCCATAACAAAACGAAAGAAAAACAAAAACGAAAGAAATAGCAGAAAAAATCTTCATGTTGGCGTAAAATGTTTCACGCTTCGCAATTTAAATTCTTTATTTGAATATTTTTAGCATTTATGCGTTTCCAAGCCAAGCCAAGGCAATGACTATGAATATTATGAAGTGGAGTAAAGTGGAGCGATGTGGAACATGCGAAAACTGGGAGTTGCTGGGAGAGCGAGCAATCTAGAGAATGGATTATGAAATGTTAAAATGTGGAAAAAGAGAAAGAGAATGCATAAATGAATTAGAGTGAAATAACACAAAAAAAAGGAGTACACTGGATCGCGCAGGTTTACAGACTTAAATCGGCTGCAGTTGTTTCTTTCTTTTCGTTTCTCTTATTCGCTTTCTTTTATCATGCAAAAGGAGTGCGCAAAATATGCTCCATTTTTTTTAACTTTTCTTTTTTTCATTTTGCATTTTTTTTCTTGTGATATTATTTTATTATTTTTATTTTTGCTGTTATTTGCATGCATTCATTAAACATTTTATACACTTAAAACATTTCATTCAATTCTTTCGTGCTGTGCTGTCTCTTTCTCGCTCTTAGCAAAATGCTATCTTTTTGCATTTGCATACTTTGCGGTGACATTCGACCATAGAAGTCGTTCGTTAATGTTGCTAATCTGTAGACATACTCTACGACTCCTCGTTCATGAACAATGTCGTCGTCGTCGTCGTCGTAGTTGGGCCATTGTGGAATGTCGTTGAGTGTTTTTGTCTGTGACTGCGTCTCACAGTGAAACAATTATGCATAACTTTATATATAAAATAAAGAGTGTTCCAAAACGATTCATCGATGAGCATCAGAATGTGTAAAATTAAAAAGCAAATAATTGGAATGCGCAAAATTTGGTTAGACAATTTGGTTGATCGGAATGATCAACATGGAATATATTAGTATAAGTACAGTAAAACTCTTGGTCTGTTCCATCTAATATAGACATCTGTACATTTCGCCACTAAAAACGATATCTCATCTCTAGTATCGATATCACAACTCTTTTATCGATATTTTTATATATAAAATGAATAATTAATTCGATACTTTTACATGTAGTATCGATATCACATAATTTTAATTAATAAAGTCGTTCAAGACATGTCATGCAAGACATATCATGTATGAAGTCGTTCAAGACATGTCATGCATGAAGACGCGCAAGATATGTCATCCAAGACAACAACGACATTTTTATGGAAATGTTCTCAACTTGCGTTCGATATTTCATATTTTATTAGAACACCCTTAATAAGTACCTTTTATACATATACATACTATATATTATTTATATATTTTGTATATATGTAAATGTATCTGTTCCACTGTCACTGAAATGTTTCGTATTCTTTTTGTTTCTTGTTTTTGCATGCACGCGGTGGTCGCGTTGAGGTCGTATTTACATTGGCAGCAAAACGTATCCGCGCAACCATTTGTCTACATTTAGCAATTCTGTTTTTTTTTTTTCTTTCTTTCACACACGTCTTACATATGCCGTTTCACAGCTATTCTCCCTCTTCCTTCTCTCTCTCTCTCTCTCTCTCTCTCTCTCTTACCATACAATTATATATGTTGACTGTTGCGTTTTTTCCTGCAGCTGCTGTGTTTTCGTGACTTTTCAACATTTGTGAATTGTGAATGTTTCTTGGACGGCACAGGACAAAAGGAGACGCAAGGATGAATGGACGCACGAATGCAATTCTCGCTGGAATTAGTTTGAAATTATAATTGTCAGCGTTTTGTATGCGCGAGCCGCATTTATTGTAGTTCACTGCTGCATGCCGTATGAATGTCTGTCGTACTTTGGTATTTTACTATTTTACTTCATTCATTCATTCGTGCTCCCTTCTGTGCCGTTCTACGTCCTTTTTGGTCTATTTAGGATTGTTCTAGTTATACTATTTTGATTTTTTTTGTTACGCTTCTTTGTTATTTTAAAATTTATGCGATGATAAAGCTTTTTAATGAGTATGATAAATGCTGATATGCCATCTATATGCACATTGTGCCATCTACGAATGTGCACCAGCACCACATGTACTGCGCCTGCGAAGCTCTTTTTGACTTTTTTGCGTCCTTAAACAAGTTTTTTTTTCCTTGCTGCTTTGTCGTTTTATGCTCATTTATGCAATTCTTATAATTTTTTTCTTTCCACATTAACAGAACACATTGGCATACTAATTTCATTCCTCCCTTTTTTTTCTTTTTTTTCCCTTAATGAGTTTCACTTTCGTTCCATGTAACTTTTTATAATTAAAACTATGAAAACTAGTTACAGTTCGCATTAAAATCTTGCAGTATTTTTAAGCTGTTAAGGATTATTTGCTTAGGTTAAATTGTTATGTAAAAGTTGAGGAATTAAAACAAAGTATCTCTTTTTAATACTTTTTTTTTTTATAAATGTTTAGAACGATTTTCATAATTGGCTTTAAAGGCTGAAACCGTTGAGAACTGTAATTGCGTTCGAGATCAAAGTATGCAACTCTGCACTAGATTTTGCATTTAATAAAATTTGAAGAAAAAACATTAAAGAACGCTGATGTCGAGTATACTCCATTCAAATTTTGAGCTTTTCGTCATAACTCCAAGCCTATTTGTATTTGTAATTGCATTGCGATATATTTTTGTAAATTTCTATCGAAAGTTCTTTCTCTCAGCGTTAAGTGTTTTTAAATGATCAAGCAGTCTCTCTGTCTCTCTGTCTGTCTGCATCATTATAAAATGTATCGCAGCTATCCATTGTTGACACTTTTGACACTTGAATGTTATTTAAAACAGTCAGAGACGTGCGTGTTTAGCTATTTTTGCGATAAGTTTAAAGTACGAAAAAAATTTGGTTTTGTGTTACATGCTGAAGCGCGCAGATACAATCTTTTCTCAACATCAAAGCAAAGTATACAATTATTTAAAATGGTTTTTGTTTGTACTTCTCCTAAAGAATAAATATTTGCAAGTTTATAAAGCAAAAATAAATTGATTTTTTTAATAGTAAAAGAAAAAGAGTCAAGAACTTTGAAAAAAAAAAAAAATTGCAGATATGTCCGTTTATTCTAGAGATAAATCCGATCCGATATAAAAATGCACTGTCACGTAATACCAAAGCAACAACAGCAACAACAACAAATTGTTATATGTAATAACAAAAATATAGAAAGCATTTATGGGCGTTCAAACACACACACACACACGCATGTGAGTATCTCATATGCTAATAAATTATTTGATCCGTTTCCGTTAAAAACCATTAAGCCTGAAACAAAAAACCGAAAGTGAAATGGTTCACAAATGGGGCAAAAGAATCAAAAAAAAAACAAAAAAAAAAAAAAAATGGAAAAATGTTTCAACCTAAAATGGCGCAAAACAAATGAAAAAAAAAAACATGCAAATGAAATATTGAAAAAGGTTCGCACTTCTTGTTTTCACCATAAAAGTCGTTGGCGTATACGTAATATTTTTTTTAAATTTATTTTTTTTTTTGTAATCCTTTTTTTTTGTTGTTGCTTTTATTTGGTATTCGTTTTGCTCGTTCGCTTTTTTTTTATTAGGTTTCATATTTTATCATTTCTGCGCCATTTTGTGCAACATTTTTTATGGCAACAGGTAATTTGAGTCATTATAACGATGCACTTACACATAGCAGCACACAAACACAAACAAAATGCTAACATATAGCAAGGATAATCGGTTGCGTATGTGTTCGAAGGAAGCTTTAGCGGTTGTAATGGTCTTCTTTTTTTTTTGTTTTTTGTGTTGTATGCAAAAATTGCAAACCATAAATTCATGTACATATTTGCAGTCACAGCATCTCCACAAGCACACACACACATACACACGCAAAAACACAAGCAAAATACAAAAAAAAAAAAAAATTAAAAGAAAAAAACAGCAACAAAAGAAACTAAAAAAAAGAAAGCTACAAGAAAGTAAAAGCAAAAAAAAAAAAAAAAAAAAAAAAAGGCAACAAGGACATTTCAGCCGCATGTATTTTTAAAAGCTGTGAAAAGAGCAAATCGCCCAAGGTGTGAGGAAACAAAAAGTGCAACTAGATCAAACGAGATACAATAAAATGGCACAGAGTAACATAATGGACAGAGAAAGAGAGAGAGAGAGAGAGAATAAGTGGGAGAGAGAAAGAAAGAAAAACAGAAAAACAGGATTTTTACAAGGACAAGCGAAAATATGAGCAAAAGGCAATATTTGTGCCATATTGCTATGCAACTGACTGAGGCACTGTGACGCTGTCTGTACTACAAAATACTTTAAGGATTGAGAATGAGGCTGGTTTCGTTTGGTTTGGTTTGGTTTAATAATGTGCACTGCTCATGAATTGTGTACATTCAGCTGAGTGCGCCAATTAGTGAAATATCGAAGTGGACATAATATGCAAGTAGTATGCAGTTGTAGTGTGTTAAATTTACAGACACTCTTTTTCCTCTTTTTTCAAAGTAAAACTTTTTGAGGATTTTTAATTTGTATGACAGCGGCAATTCTTTATTTTTTATTAAAAAAAAAAAAAAAACGACACAAATTATAAAGTTCTTTTTTTCCTTAAATTTCGTTCCAATTAAGTTGTCACAAGGGAAACATGAGGAATAATTTTACTCCTTTGGAACGATAATTCGAAAGCAAGAATTAAAAAGGCGATGGGTACCAAAAGGGAGTTTCCCCTTCCATTGTATAATGGATTTACACTGCCAAAAGTACGGAGTCATACTATTGTATGGAGTCTTGGTCTTGGTCTGTTTGCCTAAAGAACACGATTAGAAACATTCTTATCGTTTTGTACTTTCTAGACGTGTCGACTAAACCTCATTCCTAGGTTAACTGCATGTTGCGACTTTTATTAATTCTTGTTTATATACACACACACACTTTTCAAATTTTCAACTATGTGAAATAATTATATTTGATTGTTATTTAAAGTTAAAGTTAGTTTTTTTTTTATAAAATATTACACAATCTCTGCTACAGCAATGCTGTAAGTGGCATCGTAATAATAATTGCATAATTAATGAAAGAAAAAAAATGTTAAATATACTTCAGCAATGCCATTGTGCTGTATTATAAGTTTAATTGCTCTATTTATTCTTGTTAACATTGAAGCAGAAGTAGTGAAGATATTATTTATTTAAAAAAAAAAAAAAAAATGTTGCATTCTTTTAGGCGCTGACTTGCAATGAAAGATAACAAATGGAGTCTGAAAGAGGAAGAGAAAGAGAGAGAGAGTAACACACGTTTGAAGTGTTGTACTCAAAAGTACGCGCCCATACTCATTCAGTTATTCATTCAAGCAAGCAGTTAATTCTCCCCCAAACATTTATTCATTCATTTATTCACTTCTGTGGCTGCTGCTGTTGCTGTCTGCTACTACACAGCAACGTAATCTATTGTTTTGTTATTATATTCTACCATGTTGCATGTTGTTGTTGTTGCAGCTATTAAAATTTATTTTTCTTTTTCTGTTTTTTTTTTTCTTCTCTTCTTTCGTTGTTGTTTATCGTACACTGGCCTACTTCAAAGTTGTTGTGTGCAAGTCGCACTTGTAATTCTGCTCATGCGATAAGCATTCGAAATCAACTCATGAAGCCAATCAGCGATGTTTTCTAACACCTACCTACTATCTACTGCGAACTGTATTTGTAACTAGACAACTTCAATTTTAATGCTTTTCCATGCCACACGACGACGTAGTACGTTCTTTTGAGAATAGCAACCACATCCGCTGCTTTCTGCTTTGCCAACAGTTTTACAAGGAAGACGAATAAAAGAAGAAGAACAAAACAATTCAACTTCGATTGCGATTGCACTTATGCGATGTGTGTGTGTGTGTGTCTATTGATGTGAGTTGCTACGTGCCTGTGGTAAATCCACTCAACTCAATCCAAAATTAAACTTCTTGACTAAATTGTCTGTCTAACAGATTCGAATAGGAAGGCCTAAAAAAAAGTTTCATACAGAAAAAATTTTAGACTTTTTTGAGAGTTCATTTTGCTAGCTAAACTGTGACGTTGCAGCTGTAGTAAATTAAAAATTATACTTGTCGTTTTAAAAATCATAGACAGAACTTGAAATCGACCATCGAACAATTCGAATATCAAAAAATAATCAAAGCGATATTATCTTTCGATGGCAGAGGAAAGTAGATCAGATCATATCAGATCAGAGTAGTATATTCTTCTGTTGTACTATTTCTGTTGCAACCGCAAAAGGCATAATTGCAATGTCATTTGATGGCTTCGCTACAGTAGCAGCAGCAGCAGCAGCACACAGCAGCAAAAGCACTCTACTAGTTGTCCTTGATGTTGGTTTTGTTGAAATGAAGCAGTACAGTAATAGATGCAATTGAAGTAGCAGCTTTACTTAATCGTATTGAATGCAGCAACCGATACACACACACACATACATATACGAAAGTACTTGCAACATTTCGATTAGAGTCACTTTGTGCTATGTGTAAGCTCGTTGAGAGTACTCATTAATGGTCACTAAAAGATTGCCACTAATTGAGTCGCTTTGAACATTTTTTTTTTTTTTTGTTGTATGGATTTAGGCTGTGTCTCTAAATGTGTGCAGTAAAATGACAAAGTGCCAAAGTAGGCTTGCAATTAACGTTAGAACGAAAGAGAAATGAAAAGACAAAGGGAGTGAGCGCGAGCAAGAAAGAGCAAGAGAGATAAGAGAGTGTAGTGACAAATACATGAACTACGGAGTTAAAAGTTTTACTAACAACCAAAACAACTAACGAACAACTTAAACAAAAAATACATCGTCAACATATGCCCAAATAGTTGAATAGACTGAATGACGGAATAGAATAAAGATAATATGGCGAGAGAGAGAGAGAGAGAGAGGGAGAAAGAGAAAGGAGCAGCTGTTGAAGATAGCGCTTAAGAAGCACATTTCATTCAAGTGGCAACATAGCTAGAAAATGTCAGAGTTAAAGCGACATTTGGATCATTGCCGCTGCTGCTGCTGCTAAAACTTTAGTCATGCGCCGGAAAGTATGCAAATAAAATTGTCAACAACACTATGATATCCAGACAGCAGTCATATACACAAACACCACACACGCACACACATATAAAGAATCATATAAACTGTGCATGGCTTATCTATGTTCAAGCTTTGCTCCCAACCAACTCTGCTCCTCCGCAATTATCTACACTGCTGCCACTGCTGTCACTGCTGCTGCAGCTACCACTTCCGCCGCTAAAGTTATATGAAATATCAAAATGGCGTACAGTGTTTCCTAAATGTACAAAAAACTAAAACATTTCCTTACACTTTTTTGATTTTAGCATATGATTTCTGACCATGCCTATACATCATCATAAAAAAATGTTCGAAAGTTTGAAATTGTTAAGGAAGCATTCAGAGCAACAGAAGGTTGATTTAAGTTGATTATTTGATTGCTTCTACATCGACTGCTGCGCGTAAAAATGTTGATAAATCGTTTTGAAATTTAATAAAAAAAGTGTTTTTCTATTTCATGTTCGAAAAGTGGTAAAAGGTCGCTGGTTGCAAGCAGCTGTTTAGCTGAATGCATTGCATTTGTGGCAAAAGAGTGATTTTAAAGTCACAGTGTGATTAGCGACTGCAAATTTAAAGTCACCGTCGGATTGCAAACAGTGCTAAAATCACAGTTCGCGAAAAACAAACAACGACTACTGAAGAAGTTCACTGTTCGCGAAGAGCTATACACAAATTCGCCGATAACAGAACATGTTCACTGAGGAACAAGAAAATCACCAATCACTGTGATTTTTAAATCACTGTGAAAAAATCACCGAAATTAATTTTTTTGCCAATCCTAAAACAGCGAGCTGAAGAGTGTTGTCCAATTTAATTCCTAAATGGCAATGATCCGTGGCAGGTACACTCACACACTCAGGAGGCAGGCATAGAACACTTGTGGATAATTCCAAAGAAGGGGCACGGATTCTGATTACCAACTCAAGTAACAACTCATGATGTTACCTCCCACAAATATTTTAAGGATCACAATGTACGCATATGAACCTTTAATATCGGAAAGCATTTGCATAGAAGATATAACCAAACAAAACAAATTGCAACAACAACAAAAAATATGACTGCTGCGAGATCTTTTTCGTTCGCTTTCAAAACACTGTGCAACAAACAAGAATTCATATGCGTTGTGACGAGCATTGCGAAAGGATATGCGATGAGGGTTTGCTATGCACGCTGCTGACAACGTTTAAGGCGTCAGTGAGCCAGACATGACACGATAACTTCAGCTAAGAACACTTTAAAGCGCCAAGAGATGAATGGTAACTTACAAGTTTGATTCTGAGAGCTAGAATGACGATGTCTGTGAAATGATACAACTGCCTACAATTGCTGTCTCTTGTAGGCGTGGCAGAGAGGGGGGCGTGCTGCTGCTGCTGCTGCTGTTCGCCCAGTTGGTAAGTGTCTCTTGAGACTAATTGCGATTAGCTGCAGCAAGTGCAGGCGACACAAGTTACAGTTACGTTACAATCAGCCAACGGAAATTCAAAGTGTTACACACACACACACACTTAAATGCACACACATACACACACACACAGACAAATGTTAGTGAAGTTCAGAAGACGAATTTCGAAAATCGCTTTTGCATTTACGGACTTTTGCTACGCTTCCGCTTTCTTAGCATTTTTGCGCAAAAGTTTTACACTCGAGTGGCAAAGTCTGCAGTTAAAACGATATAACTGAACACCGCTTCAAGCGTCTAGTCTACCAGTGTATGCGTGTGTGTGTGTGTGTGATGGTATATATCTGTGTCTTCTTCTTTTCTTCTTTTGCTTTTTATATACGTTTAGGTTTGTTGTTGCTGCAATGTAAATCAGTCGATACCAAAAATATGTTTGATATGCAAATTTTGCGGCAGCACAGCAAACTTTTTTTCTTTTCTTTGCAATTTTTTTTTTTTTATTTCTTTTCTGGCGCGCACATTGCCAAAGGCAAAGATATGCTTCAGTAGAAGAAGAAGAAGAAGAAGGAACAACATTAAGCCAAAGTTGTCTTCATCTTTAAATGGATCGAAAGCAAAGCAAAGAGTCAGACAAGGAGACAGACAGACGGACAGACGGACAGACAGAGAGAAAAAGCAAAGCCGTAATAAATGGCCACAATAAAATCAAAAACAAAATCACTTCACTCTGAATTCAATTGTAAAATGCAATAAGATAAACGCATAATGTGTGCACGTTCTCGTTTTTGTTCTTGAGTTCGGCCGCAGGACTTTCAAAATAGTTCGTATAAAATGTCTATTTTAAGTGAGTTGATTTCCTTTTATTTCTTTCTTTTTTTTTTTAGAGGTATTTTCAACTAAACTCAACAAAAACTCGATTAAAGGTTCTCTGTGCTTTGGTCTTTTAGTTGACGTTGTGATGTATGTGTGTGTGTGTAATTTATGTGTAATATTTCGACAAAAAGGGGAAATACGCAAAAATTAGACAAATTGGAGATGGCTAAAATAGAAAATGTTTATGTTAATTCTTTAAAGCTGATCGAATGAATTGCGTAGCTGCATTCGCGAAAAGCGATACTGAACATGTTCACTGAAGAGCAAGAAAATCACCGATCACTACTTTTAGTTGCAGTGCAACACTGTGAAAATATCAACGAAATCGTTTAAAGCATTTTCACAAAATTTTCATTTAATTCCATTTAGCCAAAAACTGAACAAAAATTTTGATTCTAATATTTTATTCCTTTATTCATGCTTTTATTTATTTATTTATTTATTTTTTTCATATTTTTCTACAAATTTATTTTGTATTTTTTTTTTTTTTGTAAATGTTTGCTTTTTGTTTGCGTCAAAGCATTCTCATTACCTAAAGTGTAAATTCAAATATGCAAAAAAAAAAAAAAAAAAAACATACACACATATACAGCTACATACACACAACTACGATACAAGATACGCATATACATATACACGTTCTCAGATTTATTAAAACATGCCACCTTTTCCGTTTTGTTGTTGCTCGTTGGCATTTAGGTTGAGTGTTTTTTTTTTTTTTTTTTTTTTTTGACACAAATTACAGCTCTTCACTGAGTGTGCACACCTACGGCAGCCAGGCAGGCAGGCAAGCCAGTCTGTCCGTCTGTCTGTTAGTCAGTTTGTCAGTCAGACAGTTAGTCTGGTTGCCATTGTGGCATTATATTGTCGTCTCTAACCTTCGTCTCACCTGTCCATATATGAAAGAACATTTATATTCGAAGCGACTTCACTTGCAGCTGGCGCTATTGCTCCGACAACGACGACGACGAGATTTTGTTAGCTTCGTGCTGCTTCTCCTTTTTTTTTGTTGTAAAAGCCTTTAGTAACTACGAAGCAAAGAAACGCGGGGTATGCACGAGCAAACGAGCTTGGTGCGAAAAAAGGACACGCACCTCCGGCATTGTCTCGTAAATTACATTTGCAGTTGGCACCAACTGTCAAAGCTTTAAAAACATTTGTATACATTTAATATTTTTTTCCCTCTTCTTCTTCTTATTCGTTGTGTTCTTCTTCTTATTTTGCGAATTTTTAATATATATTTTTTTTTTTTGCTCAAATTTAATTTTAATTTTTTTTTTTTTTTGAACTGCATTCATATTTGTCTGGAAAATATTTAAACGTTTTATTTTGTGTTGCTCGAAAATTTATATATAAAGTTTTAAAGCGAAACGGATTTGTTTAATTGAAAAAATACAAACGCACCGAATACTGAGAAGTCTTGAATTTAGGTGTAAAAAAGGATGTCGGAACAAAAGATTTATTCGATAAATTTCGTAAATGAGCGAATACTTTGAGAGAAAACACTTTTATAATAAGTTTATTAAAAATAAATTGATGAATGGCCCCGATTACACTAGTCTAAGAAGCGATTTGGTAGGGATCGGGTCACAATATAATATAATCCCTACCTTTTTTTTTTTTTTATTTTTTATGTTAAACAAGAAAGTACGCTGAAGTCGAGAACTCTTGACCTCTTGGGTTTACCCATTAAAATGGGTCTAGAGAAAAATCGTTTGCAAGTGAACACTTGATGGCTCTGGAGAGTCTAAGTTTCAAATATGGTGGCCTTATCTCTTATAGTCTCCGAGATAATTTCTGTCATACGACAGAAAGACGGACAGACAGACGGACGGATGAGCGGCTAGTTCGACTCCTCTTTCAATGCTGATCAAGACATTTACATTTACTTTGGGTACAGGGTGAAAAAATTGTTGATTACTAAACAAATCGCTTCAAATATGGTGAAAACTTTTGTCATGGTATTCCAAGTGTACAGATTTACAAACGATCAGGGTACTATATGCATTGAATAAAGATTAGGTCACTATACCATATAGTTCCTATACGGGTGGTGGGTATCGAAACTTCGGTTTTACCAAAGTTAACGCATTTTCTTTTTTGGCTTTGGTTTTGCGCCAAATACTTGCAACAAAAAAGCATACGAATGTGTAGTTGCATTTTAAGCAAAGAAGAAGGAATATAATAAAAGCGTTTTGATTGGCGCCAAGAAGACGCTCAAGCAATTCCATTGGCAGATGTCTACATCAGAATATGCGATTCGATTATATAGTGTAACGTATATACTCGTTGTCTGCTTATAACAGAAAGAACAAATTCAGTCTGTCCTATTCTTTGTGTTAGACACATTAAAATTTCTAATTCACATGGTTTGGTTCACATGGAAACCACAAATGTCACCAAGCCCCCAAACAAAGAAAAAATTCTTTCGTGGAAATAAAACTGAAACAATAAATAATTTAACTCGGATAATTGGAAGACAAGTGAAGAGTATTTTAGAATTAAAAAGTCTTAAAGTAAACTAAAACATAGAAATGTGTAAAGAAAACTTTGGTTTCTGACTACAAAAAAAAAAAAAAAAAAGAAAAATAAAGAAGTGCAATTCAATTCAAAGCAAATTGATGCAACGTTTGCTGTCGATGGTAACTGAAACAAGACAAAGGCTTGGCCCAAAACAATAACTGATGCAGCAACAAAAGTGTCAAGCAACTGTCGCAACAACAACAACAACAAAAACAAAAATGATTGCTGCAGCATCTAATTACGTACAAAAAGCAATCGAATCCAGTAGAAGCAGCAACAACAGCAGCAGTAAATGCAGTTTAAAAAATCATAGTTGGCATAAAGTTCTTGCTGACCAGTTAGACAGACAGACACACACATAGGCAAGAAGATACATCTAAAAGTATATATAACAACATAGGCCATACCCCATACCATATACGCACTTAATTCACCCACACAAGCACGCGCATACATATGCACATATGGTGTACACATACACATACACATTGAAAGCAACTAAAGCCAACCAGAAGTCATGAGTCAGTTTTTTCAAGACTCAGCATTAGTTTCTGATAAATTGCATAATTATGCGACCATAAAAATGTTGTTGCTGCATCTGCTGCTGCTGTTGCTGTTGCTGCTATTACTATGATTTATATTTACAATGAATCCAACAGATACAGCGAACAGTACACTTTCAGAAATTGTTTGAAATATTTTCTATTTAGAAAAAAAATTCGCTGAATTGCTGTTGTAAGGTTTTTACTTTCCAAATATGCACATAAAAGAAACCCTAAAAATAATATTTCCGAGATCATCAGCATATTTAGAACTTTTTAAAGCACCTTGAAGCATGTCGTCTTCGATAAAACTAAATAAATAATCATTTTGATTTTAGATTGTAACTGTTTTCCACTTGGAAGGTTCAAAGCTACGAACTATTGCTCATGGCATAGAAGTTCTATTCTTCTTTTCGGGTTTTAAGAGTAAAACTTTTTAACTGCTGACGAAAAAAAAAAACTAAAGATATTTGAGGGCATATTTTAAGCTTGTCATTATTTGTATCAAGAACGAACGATTTTTGTATCAAGAATAATAGTTCATTGTGTTCAGAACAATACTTTATTTTATAAAGAATAATCTTTCATTTTATTAAGAAGAATTGATCAAACCCTGTTCGTATCAAGAACAATCGTTCAAGTTGTTCTCTAATATATTCAATATTCTTGAAAGGAGAGCATTGTGTTATATAAAAAAACTTTATGGAGTCTGTAAAACGTCAAAAGCATTCCAGATACATTTATTTCTATCTCTCTCTCACTCACTCTCATTCATTCTATATGTACCACAAAAAGCTTTATTAATTTACAACTTAATAAAATTAAAATTTAATAATTAAAACAATTTCTCTTTATTTTATTTTATTTCCTTTCCTTTCATTCATTTATTTATTTATTTATTTATTTTTTTACAATGTAAAAACTTGCACTAAAATGGGCAACCGAAAATGTGACAAGGCAACGCGTTAAGTCAGAACCGAAAAGAATCTTTCAGATACGAAACAATAACAAAGACTAAATGCAACACTAAACAATCAGTCATTCTGATGTTGTATGTCCGTTGTTATTGTTGTTGTTGTTGTTTTTTGTGTGTTGCTGCTACACACAAACAATGCTTTGCAATACTTTTCAAGAGCATCAAAGCAAGATAAAGTATCTCAGCTTAATGTAGCTCAACTCGTTGCTACGTCACTTTATAAATCTATACGGCAGGATACAATAGTTTGTAGCTACACATGTATGCTGCATTCTATCTATCTGTCTCTCTCTTTCTTTAATAAGAATGCAGTAAGCCAGTTGTCAGCTTTTGCGCCTGCGCAGTATTTAAAAGTTTCAGAATGCAGTAGTTCTACTCAAAGATGTCAGGGACTTCATTTCAGGCAATGCTGTTGTCAACATCACAGTTTTTTTTTTTTTTTTTTTGTTTTTTGCTTTTGTTCTGGCTGTGTTTGTTGTTGTTGTTGTTTTTATTATCAACAGCAACATCGTCAACGTAACATGTTGGTGGTGGTCGCTTGTTTTCTGGATATTCCCAGCCGTTGTTGTCGTCGTCATCCTCGTCATCGTCGTCATTATCCCGGTGTGATTATCTATATTTTATATTTGTTTGTATGTATGTCTGAGTCTGCGTCTGTCTGTCTGTGTAAGTGTGTAAGTGTTTTGTGTCATGGTCATGCCAAGCCATGCATTCAGACAGTAAACCAGCATTCTCCTAACGCTTCTGTTGCAAATGTTTTTATTGTGTATGTATGTGTTGGTGTTAGTCCTTTGCTTCTTTACCGCTGTTGTCGCTGTTGTTGCTGCTGCTACCAGTTTTCTTTCGTCCTTTCTTTTTCCACTACGTGCGCGTATCTAAACTGACATTCCAATTATTCTTATCGCATCAAATGCACAGCAAACGAAATGTTTTAGAGAAGTTAAAGTAAGTGAAGAGGTGTTGCTGCTGTTGCATCGAAGGCAATGCAATATGGCAGGACGAAAGAGGACAAGGAAACTGTTTGGAGGACAGAAAATAAATTGCGAAGCGCGTTTGCTCTTTGCAGTTGCAAAGTTCAAAAATTGTTGGCATTTTTCATATTTGAATGATGTACTTTGCTCTAATGTTGTACTGGTGCGAAAGAGATGGGTATATGGCGTAACAAAAACAAACAAAGAAAGAGATAGAGCGATTAAGCGTTCGAAAAGACAGAGAAAGAGAGAGAAAGAGAGAGTAGATGAATAGCATCAGCAGCAACATGGTGCGCGGTTTAAACTTTGCAAGGATAACATAGACGACGGCTTACAAAACCGCAAATGATTTTTTGTCAACAAGGTTCGATTGAAAAGTTTATTTATTTGAAAATTGATCATACATTATGTGATGTAATGGAATGTTTGTCTGTCTCTCTGCCTGTCTAGGTCGCATGGTGACAGTTTTACAAGTTCTTCCGTTAATTACATTTTTTTAGAGACACTTACTTCTCATTTACTAATCTGCTTCCTTTTTTTTGAGTTTCTGAATGAAATCTTTTTATGTTCTGTTCCGAATGAGACCGCAAAGCTTTTGCGATTTTAAAAATAGAGCAATCAGAGTTTCCATAGTCTACAGCCCGCAATTTGATATAAGATATTTTTCGAAGCCTACTTCAAGGGGTAAGAAAAGCCACTCATTTAAAATTTCCTTAAATTTTTAAAAATCTATATTCCTGTACTGTAGTATTAAAAGCGTATTTTAATTGTATCATAATCAAAAGGTGAGTCGATCTACCTATGTCCGTCTGTCCATTTTTTTTCTTCATTTCACTTCAAAAGTTCAAAAAAAAATAAATCAATTTTCGATCAATTTTATTGCGTACAGAGTATTCCGTGTTTGAGCTAAATTTAAAATGTTCATTTTTTTTTTTTTTTTTTTTTTTTTTTTGTATTGAGAACATTTTGAATCGAATATTAAACTATTTATTCTGCTCAAGTTCTCTTTGCTTATTTTGCTTGATGGCTTCCGCATATTTTGTACTTTTCTTGTTTTTTTTTGTTTTTTTTTTTTTTGCAGTGAACGACCTTAAAGTTGTTGTCCGCAATGTGGAACGTGGAACGTGAAACGTCTTTTCTCCTTTTCTCGACGCTGCCGCCGCTCAACTAAGTTGACTTTAATCAAGCGTCCAATTTATCGTTGCTGACATTTTATTGATTGCCATCAGTTAAACTGCGCATTAATTTGCGAAACAGGCGAACAGTGGAAGCGAATATTGTATTTGTATGCATGTATGTATGTGTGTATGTGTGTAGTAGCCAAGCAAGACGCCATTTTGATGTCTAAAATGTTCCGTCCATTATCTACACTCTCTCACTTATACACACACACACACACACAAACATAAACAGACGAAAAAAATTTAACAATTTCTTTAGTTGATTGCATTTTGTTGCTAATGAATCGTTTGCGTTTCGGTTTAATTTACGAAAATTTCCAATTCTTCATTTTGTAAATTTTCAACTCGATTGCATTGCATTCTAATTGAAACATTAACACACCATTTTAGGCTTTTATCTTTTACATAGATTGTGAATTTATGCCAACGCATCGAGTTGCATAGGACTGCATATCTGCATGTCTTCATGTTGACTTATTTGTCTTAGAATTTGCTTTTTGGTTTCATTTGGACTGGTTTGGTTACGGTTTTTGATTCAAGTGCCGAGAGTCGAGTCGAGATCCGAGTAAGCTCTTAACAAGCTTAATTGCTGGCCCTGTAAGCCACAAACAAATGCAAACTTTTCAATGTGTAACACTAACACACTAAATGTCACAATTAAAGTGCAACATACACAACCGCACAGATGCATAAATGTTGTCGGGGTCTGTCTGTCCTTTTGTTCTGAATGTGTGTGTGGGTGGTTCTTGTGTGTGTGTGTATATATTTGCATGCATAAATGACGAATAATGAACTCGAAGCGTAACTGTTTGCGGCTGTTGAGGCTTTATATGCTTCGTTTTAAGTCATCCTTTCTCATCATTCCATTTCTCCTGTCAACCTTTCATTGCTGCAATAAGTCATTCCTCTTCTTCATCGTTCCATTTCTCCTGTGATTAACCTTTTCATTGCTGCAATTTGGTCTAATTTGTATGGGGCATGCATCTTAGTTTTCCCGATCCTTACCATATAGAAAGTGTTCACTTAGGTGGACATTGGAATTGATTTTACCAAATTTAATTGAATTTATTCAGAAATAGTAAATGTTTTGATATAAAAACTCGAAAATGGGCGGTAAGTTTGTATGGAGTTATACATAAAAATGGGCATGGCGCCTTACATTTAACATTAGATGACATAATAAGTGTTCTTACCTTATTTGGATTAAATATATTCATAAATAATACGTATTTTCATACAAAAAATCAAAAAGCGTTAAGTTTGTAGAGGGCTATATCTGAAAATGGCGTGGCAACATTCTTTTGATATGATGCCATTAGAAGTGTTTTACCCTATATTGTAGTAAAGCATTTATAAATAATAACTTTTCATACAAAAAGTCGAAGCTATATCTAAAAATGGGCGTGGCACCTTGGTTCTGGTATACAAACTAACTAGACAAAAAGCTTAAGTTTCGAATTTCAGGTCAATATCTTTAAACTTTCCGAGTAACAGCCATCGCAACAGACAGACAGACGGACAGACGGACAGACAGACAACGGACAGACAGACGGACATGGCTAAATCGATTCGTCTCATCGAGCTGATCAATAATATATATACTTTATGGGGTCTCCGATGTCTCCTTCAATGCGTTGCAAACTTTCGGACAACTAATATATCCGTTTACACTTTGTGTAGTGTGTATTAAAAATACTCTTGAATGCACCATTTAAATATATTCCTACACAATTTTGTCATCTATTACATATTGTGTTGTGTGTGTGTGTGTATTTGCTTTTACATATTTCAGGACTTGCTCTGCTCTGCTTAGCTCAGCTCAGCTCAGTTCGTTTAGCTTTTGCTTTGCCTTTAGTCAGAGTTTGTTGCATACTTTCGTGCATATTGCATAATAAAATTATGCATAAAGAGAATTACTGCAATTTCCACATCCACAACATTGCATTTTATGCACTAGATTACTCTCTGTTACAATACAACATTATTCTGCTCTTCCTCTCTCTCTCTTCTCTCTCTCTCTTTCTGTCTCCACAATTCCCTTTAACTCTAACACATCACAAAAAATGTCCAACTTATTCAGGCTCTGGAATACAACTCGCTTACAAGAATCTTAAAAATAAAAAAAAAAAAAATATTATAGTACAAATGAAAATGAAAATATGCAGCATGAAAAACTTAAAAGCATACAATTTACAATGTAACCGAGTTATTTATACACTACACACAATCTCTAAATGGTTTTAATGATTGAAATTACCTTTCATGCTCATGAGCAGATCAGATCAATTTCAATATGGCTACGACAAAAGACAATGCCAATGTCTGAACAATTTATTTCACAGATGATGTTCAGGGATCGGTCCTCTTACATCCAATATTGAAAGTATGAAGAGAGAGAGAGAGAGTGGTCATACAATATTATCAAGCTATCTCATCCTAAATATTTGAAACACAGACTGCTGGTATATATGGCAATGCGCTTTGGCAGGGAGTATGTAGAAATAGCAACGTGAAGGCCTGGTAAGTTTTTTTTGGATTGTAAAAGGGTTCACATAACTCAGCTTTCGAAAGGTACTCGCCAAAAAATTGTGGAGCAAATTCTTAAATTCTATTGACGTTCTGTCTCCAGAACGCAGATTCATATGATTAGATGCCTAATTCAGCCTATTTTTTGGATCGAGGAGTATCTTTAGAGTACTTCTAGCAGTGAGAATGTTAGCAGTGAACCATTTAACAGTTTTATCAATATTCTTCACGAAATTTTTTTCGACATTGGAATCAGTTCTTTGCAAAGAAAGAAAGAAGTTGAACACTTTTACGAATTAGTCATCAAAAATATTTGAAATAATACTTTACTTTCTATTAAAAAAAAAAAAAAAAAAAAAAAAGCAAACTTAAAAATGAAAAAAATTTCAAAATGCTATGAAGCCTTTTTAGTAAATAATTTTTTGTAGTGTACAAAAAAATTGGCATGCAATTCGCATATCATTTTTAATGCTTCATTCAGCATTCGTTTTATATCCGTTTATGATTTTATTTTATTTAAGCTTTGTAACATTTCTTCAGTTTTTATTTCATTTTTTCTCCCATTTTTTCATTCGCATTTTTCTGCTTTTAGTTTTTTGTATGCGAACCATGCCAACGACATTTTACATCAGAAATGCAGTTTCCAGTCTCTTCAATTTGAAAGTCATTGAAACATGCATAAATTCATTCCACATGCATATATACACATCCTTTTTTTTGTCAGTTTCTTTCTTTCTTCCATGTTTTTTTTCCCCTCCTTCTTTTTCAAAATCTTATTGCAGTGCATTTCGAAATGTTGCTTTAAATTTGATAAAAATAAAAATAAAGAAATAAAAAAGAAAGAAGAAAGATGGGGAAAAATATGAAATATAAAATTTAATAATTTTATAGCTTTCCTATATTTTGCATAAGAGTGTCACTTTGATTTTGTTTTTCTTAACCAAGAAGTATCAAAATCGATATTGAGTACAACATTGACCTTGATCTTCTATAAATTTGTATAATCATCTCAGAAAAATCTGTCCAATTGAATCAGAACTGCTTAAAATCCAAGATGCAACTATAGCAGATGACGCTTTCCGCCACTGTCTCTTTCTAATTTGCTAGCAAATTTTGTTGAGTATGCATGTTATGGTGAATTTATATAAAATCAACTCATAAATGTTATCTTTTCTTTTTTTTTTAAATCATCGAAATAATCGAAGCAAAAGTACAGAAAATATAATGTTTGGATAATATCTCTTTCTCAAAATTTCTTGTACAATTCGCCCCTGCCGTGGTGAAATTATATTTAATTCACCACAAAAAAAATTGTTAAATTTATGTGAGCGAAGAATTCCGAAGTTGTTAACTTGGTATAATTTTGTACTATTTTTGTTTTATAGAAATCTTTTTTTTTTTTTTTGTATCTACAACAAAGATGCAGGGTATCTCTAAGTCGTGAGCGTGATATTTCATTTTTAAGAGCATTAATAATGGAATGAAAATGTTAGCAAAATTTATAAAATATTTATAGAAAAATAGAAAACAATTTTTTAAATAAAAATGCGCTTAACTTATGGGCTAAGGCATTCAAGATTGAGACGCATAACAGAATTCTGGCGTCGAAATATGTAAAACGTAATGCAAAAAAAAAAAAAGAATATAAAAAAAATAAAATGGAAGAAAAAGAAAACTGAATGCTAAAGCTAAAACAAAATTGTTTCTACGTGCTTTGAATGCATTTCGTTGCATTTTTCGCTTTATGTATCTCTTTTTAACCGTTCAAACTTTTCCTCTTGATTTCTTTCTTTATTTCGCTGTGCTGCTGCTTATTTTTTTTTTTTTTTTTGTTTTCGCGCATTCTTTAAATTTATTGCTTCATTTTTTTTTTGTTCCTTCTTAAACAGCAATCTTTTTTTTTCTACATTTTCTCTCTCACGATTTCTGTATTCTTAATATTTTACTTAAGTTGACTGCAGCGTTACGTATCCTTTCGCCTCTTTCTATTCGAATATCTTTCTGTCGTTGTCTGTCTGTCTGTCCTACAAATTGTTTGTCTTCGTTATTTTATTTGGTTATTCGTTTTGGTTTTTGTTTATAATGTGAAATGCATTTATAAAAAAATTTCATTTTTTTTTTTTGTTTTTTATTGATTTTGCATAAAGTTGAGTACGTCTCGTAATCGAATTGAAATATTGATAAATCCATCAGCGCACACATTTAATGAAATTGCGCTTTGGCTTTCGCATCTAATCGAATCGATTTAAAGATTTTTTTTAAATGAATCTTTAACTTACTCAGGTGTGATATTAAAATAAAATTAAAAGGGAACTTACCGGCACTGAATAGCAGCAGCAGCGCTACAATTAGCATCGATGTACGAAATAGCATCATTATTTGCATCTGTTTATATTCAGGAAATTAATTGTAACCAGAAATTGTTTATAAAGAATGAATTGCTGTTCGGTGGTGTTGTGGTAATTTAAAGGCTGCTACTGCTGCTGCTGCTGCCTCCTCGATCGCTTTGTTGTATTTCAATAATAAAAATGTGAAATGAAAAATCCTTTCGTTGTTGCAATCTGTAGGTAAATATTTAAGAAATAAATTTTAAAATTATTTATTGTATACGAAAAAAAAAAAAAGCAGTAAATGTTTATTAATGAGAGTAAAATTGCAACGTGTATGCATGTACAATTAAAAGTAAATTTATTACAAGTAAGATTTTCATCAGATAATATACACATACACGCATATTTAACATTATAAGTAAAGAAATAAGGAAAGAATGAAAGAAAAAAAATAAAAGTCGACGTCAGAGTAAAACGGAAACGGAAATGGCAATGGAAACGAAATGAAACGAAACGAAATGAAATGACAGACGAGACTGCGTAAAGCAAAAGCAATGCTGCAATGGGTTTGCACTTCAGAAAATATTCTTTATAGCTTGAAAAAAAAAAAGGTTTGAGGGACTGTACACACACACACATACAGACACATATATGTGTGTGTGTGTTTATGCCCATATGAAGCTATGTTTTTATGCAATCATATATCCGATCCAAGGCAGATTTTGTGTTTGTTTCGTTTTTTTTTTTCTTTTTTTTTCCTGTCTTCAGTTTCGTTTACATAAATTTTAAAAATACACACACACACACATGCACATGTGTGCACGTTTACGTGTATATTGCCAGTCATCATATACATAAGTTATACACAAACATTCTGTAAAATATTTTCCAAACAGTTTTCGACTCATATTTACCTTTTGCTTGTTGTGTTGTGTTGTGTTGTGTACTTTTAATACGAAACAATTAATATGCATATAAACTTGTTATGAAAATGTAATAAAAAAAAAGTGAAAAAAAAGGAAAAATACTACAAACGAACGAATAAACGAAAGATATAAAAAATTTTAACGAATTTATCGAGGGAGCTCAATACTCCTCTACTATATCGATGTGGTATGTGTTATGTGGCATGTATGATAAAATTTATTAATAACTATTTCATAATTGAATCTTGCCGACAAGCAAACAAAATACAAAAAAATAAAAATAACATTAAAAGATATTTTTCATTTTTCGTTTAATTATTGAACAATGAAACATAAATTATTATTACATATATTATTATTATTTTTATTTTTATTAATATTGTACAATACAATATATTTTATTGTTTTTTTTATGTTGAAATCAAAGTTTTAAACGCTTTAAGCATGACAAGTGATTAAAAATGTTATTACTATTAAAAAATAATTATTACTTTTGGATTTTATTAATGATTTTGTATTACTTTTGATTTACAATTAATTATTTTTAAATTTTAACTTTAAAGCAAAATTCAAAAAAAAAAAATAAAAATGAAACACATTTCTGGAAACAATCAAATTAAAAAAAAAAAAAAAAAAACAAATTATAATTAAATAAATTTAAAAATTAATTTTAAAGATTGTAATAGAGCTTTCGACTCTCAAAAGAATGTGTCCTAAAGCTTGCGGCTGGGCTTTTAGAGGCAGCACTGTGCAAAATAGCGATATAGCGAGAAATATCGATTTTTGAGTCAATTAAATCGAGTCAAGTCCTTTTTTTTTTCTTAAACGATTTTTATTATTATTATTTTTTTTTTTTTTTAGAAATAGAATTAAGATGTGTTGAATATCTTGGATCTTTATGTTCAACATGATCGATTCTGAATTCAAATATTGAATAACTATTTTTCTAAAGAGCGTAAAATTTATTCAAAACTAACGATTTGCGATTTGGTTAGGCCGATAATCTTTTGATTTGTAGCCGATAATAGTTTTTATTATATAAAATACAATGAAACGTTTTGGAAATGAAACATAACTTTTAAATTAACCTAAACGAATAATAAACAAAGGAAAAACGTTAGCTTCGGTGGAACCGAAGCTTAAATACAAATCACACGAATCTTTGAAATAGTTTATGTGTGATCATAAGTGACTTATATATATTTATAAATATATATTGGAAATAATTACTTTTCATACAAATGTTCGAAAATAATCAATAAGTTTGTATGGATGCCTTAGCTAAAAATGGGCGTGGCACCTTGGTTTTGATATTGAATGTCATTACAAGTGTTTTTACCCAAATTTGAGTGACTACATTCATAAATAATAGCTATTTTCATATAAAATTCGATATTGGGCGGAAAATTTGTATAGAGCTATATCTAAAAAATGGGCGTGGCAGCTTGTATTTGATATTGGATGACATTAGAAGTATTTCTTTCCAACTTCGAGTGACATTCATAAATAATAGCTATTTTCATGCAAAAATTAGAAAACAAACGGTAAGTTTGTATGGGGCTATACCTTAAAATGGGCGTGGCACTTTGATTTTAACACTTGAACTGCTTAGGACTGAGAAAAGCTTAAGTTCGAGTTTCAGGTCAATATCTTTAAAACTGAGCGAATGAATCATAAATACAGACAGACGGACGGACGGACAGACAGACAAACAAACAGACAGACAGACGGACGGACAGACAGACAGACAGGACATGGCTAGATCGACTCGTCTCGTCGTGCTGATCAAGAATATACATACTTTATAGAGTCTACGACGTCTCCTTCAATGCGTTACAAACTTTCTGACAAAATGATAATACCCTCCCCACTATGTATGGCGGGTATAAAATCGAACTAATTTATTTAAAACGAAAATCGAAAAATAAGGTGCTTATGGTAGCGAGTAGAGATGGGCGTCGGGACGGAACCCGTAGAATCCCATGGGTTCCGCTGTGTCTCGATAACTTTTAAGTACGTATGTACGTATGTATGTATGTATATATGTATGTATGTATGTATGTACGTATGTTTGTATGTAAGACCTAAAGTTAGTTGCTTTTGATTAACACAAAAATTTGAGGTTTGTTTGTGGAGCAAACAATTTTGATATTTAGTATCACTCATGCGCTCTGGAAAATCCAAATTTTTAACTCTCATTCAAAGTCTTTATTCGGTTCTATCGAAGTTAAAGTTTTACCTTGTTTTTACTAAGTTTACGTAATTAAGTAGCTCTCACACGAATTAAAGGCAGTAATTAATGTTTTTTTGTATTAAAACTTTAAGCTTGCTGAAAGCCGCTCATTTCATGAAACTGATAAATCTGAGTTAATTTGTTTAAAAATTATCGAGTTTTTAAAATAACTTTTGACATTATCTGCATTGTTATAAAAAAATTAATAAACTAACTAAATATTTAAATAAATAAAAAAAATATATAATATAATAAAAAAAAAAAAAAAACTTTTTAAACAATTTAGTGGTTAATTGTGATTTTTAAATGTATTTCGGAAGTGCATTATTCATGATTTAAAACTTTTTTTTTTTTTATTTGAGTTAAAAACTTTCACTGCAAACGGGAATTTTTAATGCAATTTTATTGTAGTTTTGTTGTTGTGTTCGTTTTATTTATTTATTAAACTATTTTTTTATTAATTTTATTTGTTTTTTTTTTTTTTATACAATTTAAACTTTTACTTGTACATATGTAGACGAACAGATAGTTTGTTGAAATGGCATAAGCCATTTATTTTATAGACAAAAGTAGCCAGTGTAAATATTTTTAAGCTTGTTCTAAAGCACTGCACGACACATAGACAGAGAGAGAGAGACAGAGAGAGAGAGAGAGAGACAATCATAAAAAAAAAAAAAAACGTACGTACAAACGCATTAAAAAGTTGTCAACAAAAAAGGATATTAATCCTGTAAAAACACATTCCAACAGCAACAAATATTACATCAGTATGAGCTGCCAACTCAGCCAACAGACAGCAGACAGCAGCAAGCTGCCGCATGGACATGTTAAACAATGTTAAACAGCAACGATGGCAACTTTTCAAATGTGCAAACAAACAAAGGTGTGTTCATTTATATTGTACACACACACACACACACACGACATAGTAAAGTAAAATAACACGCAAGAATAACAGCAACAATAAAAGGATATACAAGTACATATGTAGTAGAGTATGTGTATGTATGTAGTATACAGTCACATATAACAGTAAAACATAAAAATACGCTAGGCAAATTAGTTTGTTAACAACAAAAATAGAAGCATTAACAGCTTCCGGCTGACTGACTCACTGACTAACTGACTTAGACTGAGAAAGCAGAAAGAGAGAGAGAGAGAGAAAGACAGAGAGAGAAAGTGAACTAATGAATATGATAGAACAAAATTCCATTGTACAAGTTAAGATGAGAAAAAATACAATAATAATAAAACATCAAAATCGAGGCTAACGCTGAAAGTTTTGCGTAGTATTTGGTTAAAGGGTATCATTGTTTTAGTTTAATTCGATTGCTTATGAAGGGCGTTGCCACGGATGATCTTCTTTTTTGTGAGTTTCTTATGGAATTAAATATGAAATCAGTTCAGATAAAAACGCACAAATCTCGGGTATATCTAAATTCTCCATTACTGCTAAAAGCTGAGTTAATTTCTGACCATGAAGTTTTTATGCTACAGCTCGATGGAATATGTATTGGCGTAGTCGAGAAATATATTGCAAGAGTTTCCAGGCTTTAACTGTGGAGAGTTCTTTCGTCGGTAGTGCGTCTCAGGCGTTGTTTCATGTCATACTGGTAGCGTGCGACCTATTAGTACAGTTACAGAAGATACGGGACAGATCGGTCTTAATTTTCTCTGAGAGTCAAGCCACCATTTAAGCGCTGGATAGCCACATTACCAAATCTAAGATAGTAAGAGAATGTTAAAACCAATGCAATTTTGTTGCTCGCCATAGCACACTTTGCCTTTCATGGGTACCAGGAGTGGTTCATCGGGTGAATCCTAGCCAGTCGTGCTACAGATTCCAATGAGTGCTAAAGTGGAATAAAGTAAATGAATTATTTGAATAATAAATGGCAAATTCTGAATAGCTGTAGGAATGCTAAGCTACTGCTAAACTCTCATAAGGACCTTGCGTTACTAACAGCTGCCATTAAGAGGCATTGGTCCATCGGAAATCATGCGACAAGATTAAGAATCCCTTATAACAGTACCTGTTGAACACTCCAGAAACCTTAGGACACTGCCATGTGTGTGTCCTGCACTTGCCTGCAAGAATCACTTGTCTTAATCTATCACTCTTATGTTCCTCCAAACTACGCTCCTTCATAAACTATATCGTTTGGCTCTGATCAGAGTCTATCACGTATAAAGGTCCTGAAACGAGATTTTTTTTTACTGGTAGCAAAACGGTATTCTTACGCTAATTGTGTGGGGAGTTTTTTTTTTTTTCCCTCAGCCACCTCGATTTATCTCTCTTCTTCTGGATTCTTCTCGTCTGCTCGGATTACTTCAGTTGCAGTACATGGAATACTGCATGAAGCCTGCGTACATTAATTAAAATGTATAAACTTCTGATTCAAATAACCGATAACTACAGAATTTAGACTATGTAAACTTGACTTGCAACTTTGAGATTTATCGAACAAAATGCATAAAACATTTTTTTTTATTCGCAAATATAAAGATTTAATTTGCTAAAAACTTTTAGTGTTAAACTAGAGTGACAAAACATGAGAAGTACAAAAACAAAGGATTTGGCTTAACATAACATGTTAGACACACACACACACATACACTCATACACATAAGTACATTGTACTCACACACACACAAAACGTAGCATTCATTTACAACAACAACAACAAAAAGAAAGACAAATGCCGCAGGTCAACAAGAACTATGTACAACAATTTTAATAACTAAAACAATTTGAAATTAAAATCGCTTGCCACATGCCGTAATGTAGGCATGCAATGTTAATTGCATTTTAATTGTATTTATGTAATCAGTCAGGCGGTCAGGTCAGTCAGCAATCTTCTTAAAGTCTTAAATCTTTCTTTAATTTCGCTACACATTAAATCGTATTCGTGTAAACTCGGCAATTTACTTTTCGAATCGCAAATCGTAAAATATTTTCGATTTCAAATCGGCATAGTTCGACTCAGTGAAAAAAATTTAAATACGATTACGGGAACATGGCTGTTAGTATATTTATATGTGTCTCACACGTCTTAATGTTGATTTATCTGCGAAATAAGTAGTATTTTGATATCAATTTTGTTTTTGTTTTTGTTTATGTTTTTTTCTTCAACAAAATAAACTTGCGTGAATTATTATGTAAACTGGCGTCGTCGTGTAGCGCTACCGGATATACGCATTTAAAAAAACTCGCACTCAAAGGACACTTACAAAAAAATTACATACTTCTGAAAACAAAAACAAAATAAGTTTCACAACTATTTTATTCTTTTAGAAGAGAAGAAGCCATTGAAAACTTTTCAAACCACCTGTGTATGCATTTATGAGAAACTGTGTCAAAAAAAAGTTGAATAACCGGATTAGCACGCAAACAAAAGAAAGAAAAAAAAATTTAAAAAAAAAAAAAAATAAGAATAACACGAAGCGCCAAAAGCAGCAAATTCAAAAAAAAAAAAAAAAAAACAAAAAACGAAGAAAAGGAATAAAAAGGCTTTTCATACACTCCACTCTATGCGACGACTGCAACATTGAAGTGTGCAACAAAAGCAAAAACGGAAGCGGAAATGCTCATCCATTGCTGCATGACTATTGTATTATAAATGTATATATATATTTCTGTGTGTGTGTGTGTGTGTGTGTGTGTATTCTTATCGTGACATCGTCGCCTTTGTCGACATAAACAGTAGAGTAGCATAAAATGCAGTTGTCCAAGCGTAGAAAAGATCGTTTTATTTTTCTTTTCTTATTTTTTGCAATTTTTTTTTTCCTTTTTTCTTTTTGGTTTTTCATCTGAGTTATTTCTTCCAAGTATATTTTTTTCGCATTGCATACTTCAAGGCGCAACTAATGCACTCAACTGCAAGCCTTAGTAACAAACAGCTTGGACAGCAATAACAAATGTTGCAGCTGTAGCACTTACGTTATACTGTGTAGTCAATCGGTTTCAAGAAAGCAAAAATGAAGCATTTTACTTCAAATAATACAAACACACACACACAAAGATACACAGTCCGACAAAACTAAATGCAGCACTGAGTCAACTGCAAATATTTGAAAGTAGTCTTTTTGTTTTTTTTTTTTTTTTTTTTTTGGCATTGCACCTGTTTACGCTTTGTTCGCTTCAAAGTTCATTTATATAAGTACACTTTTACACATAACATGAACTGTATTAGATATTTTTTCTTATGTTTTGTAACGCATTAGGATATATATTTTTTTTTTGATTCCAATTCAAAAAATTAAATCTTAAACTAAAAAACGTTTCCACTACGCTTCAAGTAAACAAAATTCCTTAAAAACCGGGTGCTTGGGACTCATCGTTTGAATAGTTTTAACGTCCATAGCGGACATAGAAGCAATTCTACTGTTTTATATATATTGTCGATTCCAAAGAGGATCAGTTAACAAATTTTAGAAAATCGTTTTATACCCGAATTATATTTTTTTTTGTTTTTAGGTTTTTTTCGTTAGCGAGAAATTTCTTGAGACTAAAAAAAAAAAAAAAAAGAAATGTTTCTTAGAACTCCTCATGGTTTGGGTTGTACAATAGTAGTCACTCATTCTGTCAGGATTAAGTTTGCGTAAATTGTTTAATGGGAGACCCCCCCCACAAGCCAAAGAGTGCAGCAGTTATTAGCTTTTGCATTTTAACTCAAACATTAAACACACGTTTAAATTCGTTTATTTCGTTTTGCTGCAAAATTCACTTTTTATCCTTGCTTATGCAACCACAAAAGCCATAAAGCAATTCAGTTTCGCTTTAAGTTCAAGGTCTGTCATTACGAATATTCAAAAGTAACACAAAAAGATAAAGAATGAAAGAAAGAAAAATGATTGTACAAAATTATAATCGATTGATGACACTTGACATGTATGGATATGGATTTGGATATGAATGTGGATGGTAATGACGTTCGTTGACTTTGATTTTTGTAATCGACAAAAAATGTGAATTTAATGTCTTCTTAATAGTCTACTTCAAATATAAAATACACACATAGCTGAAGAGTCTGACTTATGACAGCACAGCACCGCAATACAATCGCAAGCATACATGTGTACCATACAATCGCTTTCTGACACACCTGGAAATGTTAATTTCGCGTTTCTATTATATACAGAGAGAGAGAGAGAGAGTAGAGGTAAGATAGAACCATAATTCATGTGGGTAACATATTGAATTTTGAAAAATTATTTTTGAATACGTGAGTCTGGCTTGTAAGCTTATTTTAATGCATCTCAAATAATTGGAGAGCTGCAAACCAGTTTTTTGAACCGAACCGATTTTTGAACCGCAATATTTTTTTGAGTCTATGCTTCGAAACATGAACCAAACCGAACCAGTTCTTTGAAAAGATAATATGACAAAAAAAGTTCAAACGGTTCGAACCGGTTCGCAATTGGGACTTCGTCTATATAAGAAATTTTATATTAAAGATTGTGACCATATCGCAATTACAATAGTTGAGCAAAGAGTTTTCTTGTGTTTATATAAAGCCTTCAAGAATTTGATCTAAAATTCACACTAGACTAATGGAAATGCAGATTGTACTTAAAATTTTGTAAAAATAAAGTTTTTTCAACCGCTTGAACCGAACCAAACCGCGAATCAACTATGATGCAAAACCGCTTTTTGAACCGAACGAGCGGTTCAAAGTTATCTCGGAAACCATGCCATTTATTTTAGTGGTTCGCAGCTCTGAGAAAAACTATTTTTTCTGGAATCTCTTGATTCTTCTATTTTAATAAAACAAAACAAGAAAGAACGCTGGAGTCGATTATGAGCGACTGCAGCGAGGACAACACACTGTACCCAATCTTATCATTTGGAGACTATACCTAAAAACTAAAACTAAATCACAGCTGTCACATGGACCTTTACATAGCAATACCCATACACATCCCTCGAATTTGGATGGCTGCAGTTACTTACAATGTTGGTAATTATCTAGTTTTAAGTTTTTACGTTTTCCACAAAAAGTGTTTTAGCCAAATTAAGTAAATTTTTAATTAAATACGAGCGTCAAAAAAAAAAAAAAGAAAAACTAGAACTGAGGCAGCAGCCTGCTGCTGCTGCTCAAGTTGCTATGCGTACTCGAAGCAATTTAAGACAATGACTACAAAAATTATAATGATGTTGGATTTCTTTAGAATCAACGGTGATTCTGTTCAAAAATGAAATGAAAAACTGAATGAATTGATGTGGTATGGTGTGGTGTGGTGTGGCGTGGCGTGGACGTCGATGGTTTGCTTTTATGCTTTTCTGCTTGTCTGCTGGTCGTTCTGTCGACAAATGCTCGCAATAAATGCCAATGATTACATTATCCTGAAGCGTTCAACACAAAAAGCACGCCTGAGAGACATACAGACAGACAGACAGACAGACAGACATTCTGTAAAAAGAAGAAGAAAAAAAAGTAAATGAAGCACGTCAAACGCGAGTATGCAACGCCTTAAGCTTACCAAGCGCCATAAAGCTTTTGCTCCTTTAGATTCTTCTGTCTGTTCTGCATTTTTGACGTTAGTTATACAACAACAATAACAACAATAATAAAGTTGAACCGTATAGTATAAGATAGAAGAGAATACAACAAAAAAATATAAAAGAACAAAAACATCGTTCAAAAAGAAAAAACTAAAGAACAGAGAAAAAGCGTTGAGGGAAAACAACGCGTAAAATAACAATTCAGCTTTTAATTTCATTGCCTTGAGTACTCTCCTGGGATTCATATGATGAATGGCCGCTGAATGGCCGCGACCACGACCACACACATACACACACAGACAGACAGAGAGACAGACAGCTGTATACACCCAACACTGGGCGTTGGCCTCACGGACAGTTCATTCACTTTATTCGTTGTTCTATTTTAACATTTCCCACACTACTC
This sequence comes from Leucophenga varia, assembly GCA_018903435.1. NCBI lineage: Eukaryota > Metazoa > Arthropoda > Insecta > Diptera > Drosophilidae > Leucophenga > Leucophenga varia. The sequence continues at coordinate 880,759 of JAEIFJ010000424.1, read as the reverse complement.
GCATTTTTTGCTTTCTATATTATCTCTCTACGATATATATTATACGCTTCATATATAGAGTAGAGTCTATATTCCCAAATGTACTTCAATTCAATTCACTTCAAAATTCAACATTGCACTTTTGTTTCGCAACTTGACTTTTTATACTTTTATCTAATTCAAATGGTCATATTCAATTCAATTCAATTCAATTTGACAAGCAAAACTCGTTCCAAAAAAGCCAAGCCAAGCCATCGACATCGACATCGAACTCAAATGGAATCAAATGGTAATCTAAAATAATAAACATTTATGCCATGACTCAAAGCAAAAAAAAAAAAAAAAATTCGAAGAAAAAAATATAAAAAATTATATCAAATTAATCAAATCATAAGCAAAACTAAAATGCTTTTATATTGAAATTAATTTGAAAAAAATACTGAAATGCTTTCAGAACCTTAAGCTGCATAATTAATAAAAATTTGTTATACCTTCAAACATAATACATACACAAAGAGAAAAGTAAAGAACATTTTTCTTGTATCAAGCATTGTTCTTTTGTTCTTTTATGTGCGTTTGTTCTTGATACGAAGAACTATTGTTCTTGATATGATGAACTATTGTTCTCGACAAAATGAACTATTGCTCTTGATATGATGAACTATTGTTCTAAACTTGATATGATGAACTATTGCTTTTGATATGATGAACTATTGTTCTTGATACGACGAACTATTGTTCTTGATACGATGAACTATTGTTCTCGACAAAATGACTTATTGTTCTTGATGTGATGAACTATTGTTCTTGATATGATGAACTATTGTTCTTGATACGATTAACTATTGTTCTTGATAGGACGAACTATTGTTCTTGATACGATGAAGTATTGTTCTTAATACGAGATAGAATGAACTATTGTTCTTGATACGCAGAACATTTTTTTTTTTGATATGATGAATAATTGTTTGTTATTCAAAGAACAATGGTCGAGCTTAAAGGAACAATTTTTCCAGATACAACGATCGATGGTTCTTGATACAAAGAACAATTGTTCTCGTTGCATTGGGCGACTGCTTTTGATAAATTTAAAAATTGCTCTTGGTACAAAAATGTTTATTTCCGATATATAGAAAAACATTTTTTTGATATGATGAACAATTGTTCTTAATACAAATGAAGATTGTTATTGTTAGTATGAACAATTGTTCTTGTTACAAAGACCGATTGTTCTTGATACAAGGAACGATTGTTATTGGTACTAAGAACAATTGTTCTCGATACAAAGAACCATTGTTCTTGATACAAAGAACCATTGTTCTTGATACAAAGAATAATTATTCTTTATAAAAAGAACGAAATCAACGAACGTTATGTTTTCTCTGTGTAGGAACAAAGTGTAATAAAAAAAAATTCATGAAATCGTAAAAAAAAGTGAAGTACAACTTTCGTTAACTTTTTGCGGTTATTTTGAGTTTTTTTCCATTTCACTTTGAATCATTCGCGACCATTAGTCCTTTTTTTTTTGAGCGGTTCACAATTGCCCACTTGAACACTTAAATTTTTGGTTCATTCGTTTCCGGCTACCGATTTTCGTAACGTTTTCTTTTGTTTTTCGGCAGTTCCTCTGTCTGTCTGTCTGTCTGTCTGCTGTATATGCCCAATTGGTAGACCGTGCAACGTTTTGCTAAGCGCAAAATTCGTCGCATTTCTTGGCTAAGCAGCTCAATTACCTTTGATTATATATGCTCCGGGGAGCGATTGTCCTTGCGTTTATTTTGTGCTTTTACTCGATTTCCCTTTTTTGTTTTTGTTTTTTTTTTTAATGTTCTTCTTGCCTTTTTTTTTATGAAATTTCAATAAATTTTAAACGTATTAACATAAAAGCTTGCAAACTTTTCAAACGCTTTACTGCGCAGCAAAAAAAAATTTATCGGACACGCGAACTTTTTTTTTTTTATTTTTATTTTTTTTTTTTTTTTTTGTGAGACTTTCTTTTTATTTGTAATTTAATTGATACTTAAAATGAAAAAACTCTATTTTCTTTATTTCCTTTTTTTTTTTTTTGCTTTGGTCTTGTTTGTTCGGGAAACTAAAGTTTTATATTTCAAAGTCAATTGTTTCAAATTGACTTGAAATAATATCGATTAAGTTAAAGGTTCAAGTTTTAAACAACAACAACAAAAACAAAAAGTTGTAGTCGATTCAAGTCGACTGCAGTATACGCTGCATGTTAATTAAAAACATGTTTAAGTGAAAATCAAGCTGAATCAAGACGGACAGACGGACGATGAAACAAAAGAATATATGTGTACATGTGCCTTCTAATGTCTCCTTTTCGATTCTATTATTTTGCATCTGATCTTTCGATAAACTCAAAATACTTTAAAACATAATTTTGCAGGGTATGAAGAGCGAAAAATGTTTCTTAAAAGAATGTTGCAGAAAAAAATAAAAATAGAAATCGTTTCAATTGATGCGTTTGAGTGAATTATTTTCATAATACAAAAATTGTAAAAAAAAAAAAAAATTAAATTGGAATAAATTTATTATTTTAAAGTTGCACTCGACGCTGGAATATTTTGCGTTTATTTTGACTTTTTGAAGTGTTTGCGAATTGTGAATGCTTTTGAATTAAAAAAGCAAATTATTTACAAATGCAGCTAACAGTTTCGCTTCGATAATCAAGATTGTAAAAAGATTTTTAAGTTGTTCACAAAGTATTGCAAATATGCAAATATGAAGAAAATTGTAGGACTATCCCTGTACCCCAAAAAAAAAAAAAAAAACTTTAAAAAATGGGTTATACTATATTAGTATAGGGGGTATACCTAAAACTTTGTTGCATTATTTATACTAAATTTTGAGTCCATAAAATAAGAAACAATGTCGTTTTTATAAAAGTTTGGGGTAAGTTTGTATGGGTAGTACTCCTTAAAATGGATCTAGAGAAAAACCAGTTTGCAAAGTGCACCCTTGACTTGGCTCAGAAGAATGCAACTTTCAAATATGGTGGCCCTATTTATAATATCTCATACGGCAGACAGCACGACAGACAGACAGAGGGACAGACTGAAGGTTAGACATAGCTAGTTCAAGTTTTCCATAAAAACTACACTGTTTTTTTTATAATAGGAACTATAAATTTAATATAAATAATGTTTTGAAGATAGAAGCACCCAGCATTGAAAAATACAAAAAAAAAAAAAAAAAAACGGAATGAAGAAATTAATTTATTTACAAAAATCTCTTAGCGACTATTTTAAAAGAATCCTCTCAACATTTTTTATGATTTTATCAAAATTATTTAAGTTTTTTTTTTTTTTTTGTTAACGTTTTTGGGATTTTCTATTAAATTTTTGAAGTTTTTAAACATTTTTAGTTAATATGTTTTAGGTGCTTTTTTTAGTATTAGACTCCACTTTGAAAAAAAAAAAAAAAAAAAAAAAAAAATATGTTATAACATAAAACTTCTTTAGCGCTTTATGCCAAACTGAAGTCAAGTAAGATAGATGACTACACAGACAGATTAAGATAAAGTGAGTGAGTGAGTGAGTGAGTGAAGTATATTCTTATAAAATAAAATACTTTCCTCTACACTCGACACTGTATATATTTTTTTTTCGTAAGGAGCAGCAGCACAAAGCAACCATTTTGTTAGGCAACATAGCAGCTTATAAGGCAAAACTTACACACAACTAAAATGAAATTCAACTGCGAAGGCACAGCACATTTTGAACATGTTTCTCACTTTTATTTTCTTAAAATTGCGCTTTTTCTTTCTTTCATTCGTTCGCTCTAAGCTTTGCGGAAGAACTACAACAGAAACAATGTGTACCGACATATAAAAATTTATATAAAATATAAAAAATGAAAATGAAAAAAAAAAAAAATCGAAAAACTGCAGTTTTTCCACCGAATTCCACGTTCGAGTGTACAAGTTGCATATCGCTAAGTAGCAGTGCAGTATAGAGCAGAGCAGAGGAGAGCAGAGGAGAGCAGAGCAGTCAGTGGATATTGTTGTACGGAAGTACATATGTATCTGTAGCTATTTTAACCTGAAATTACTTTGGATGCATTACAACAAGGAGTTTGGTTTGGTTTCTTTTTTTTTCTTTTTTTTTTTAACGGAAATTTGTGGGCGTTTTGATTGTGAGTTGGTGTAGTACATAGTAACCTACTTTGTAACATGTTAAGGGTTTCTAGTTTACACACGCACACACACACACACACTCTTGCACTAATAAAAAAGAACTTCGTTGCCTTTACTTTTCATATTCAATTAAAGTTTGGAGTAAAAAAAAGAATTACTTAAAAATATAATTCAAGTGGCAAATAAACTTATTGAACAAAAAAAAGAAAAAATGAAAAAATAATACTAAACAAAAATCGCTTGGGTCGGTCAATGATCGGAATACGCGTGTCAGGATTTCAAGAACGCAAACGTGACAGCGCATGTTTTGGTTACTAACTGTCCTATGCAAACAGGTCTGTCCTCTGCGGCGTAGACAAGCGCTGGTCACGGATGATGTAGTAGCGCTGATCCAGCCCAGAAGCGTCAGCTTTTTTTAAGAAATTTGATATAGAAAATAACTGTCTGGAAACATAGTCCAATCTTAACGAGTTACTGCTGAGTAGTGATTGGGACAATTCCGAAACTGCCTCCGGGATTAGTCACTGATTAAATTTTTTCAAAAAAAAAAAAAAAAAAAGATTATGAAAGGATCAGCTTGCTTTGGAGTCACAGAGTATCTCAAAACGTATCAAATGACGATTCGTACACATTCACTCGGCCAATATTGATTGTTAGTCAATTCGAGTTTCAGCTCATTTACATCCGTCACACATTGTGTGCCGCATGAAAGAAGACGCCGTAGATCCCATATATATATTCTTGATCAGCTCGACGGGACGAGTCGACCTAGCCATCCTGTGCTGTCCGTCCGTCCGTCTGTCTGTAGTTACACGTTTTATTAAAGTAGGATTATTAAAGCATACAGCCCCAATACAAACCAAACTCACATATTCATTCAAGAAAAGTTAATCTAATCATCGTGTGAAGGGTATTAAAGCTTTTTGTACCACCGAAGTTAACGTTTTTCTTTGTTTCTTTTTTAAATGTTCGAATAAGAATGAGCTACCTTAAGATCATGGGAATTATAATGGTGGTGTCAAGCGAATAGAGTGCGAACCAAGTGCGAAAGAGATAGTTTTTTTTTTTTTTTTAAATTTTACTCCGTTTTTCCAAGTGTGCGACTGGCGTTGGTACGCAACACAGTGAGAGAGCAAGAGCGCTTTACATAAACTTTTATAGTTGAAACATGCTTCAGACAAACATTGCCAGTTCGAAAACATCGTTTTTCGCAGCCTTTTATGTTTTGAAATAGTAATAAGAATTAGCTGAGCAAGACACAAACAGTTTATGATTTGTTGCAGAATTTTAGAAAGACACAGCTCATCTCTTCAGAATATATTAACAAGATGAGTGAATTCCATAATTTTTTTGCTTGGACCAATTAGACTACTTTCAAAACTTTAACATTAATTCAATGTGCAAAAACAAAAGATGAACAAAAGAAAAACGAAGATCATATTTTAAAATATCAATATAAAAATAAAATACTTAAAAAAAAAAAAAAAATAATAATAATAATAATGTACTAAAGATCATGCATTAGGCTTACGATAGAAAATATTAAAACTAATTGCGAATTATAAACGTTTTCTTTGGTTTTTTTTTTTTTCTAAAGAATTAACATGAATAAAAGAAATTATTAAATAAATTTAAATTGCTTTCTGCTAAATGTGAGAAAAAAAGGTTCCAAAAGGCGAGTAGCTATAGTTCTAAATGTAAATGAGATGAGGCATTTATCATCGCAAATAACTGAATAGTAACCATTCAAAGTTGCACTTTGACGCTAAAGCCTAGAGGTGCGAATGAATATTAATGAGGGCTCGTGTATGGAGTGATCTCTCGGCATTGCGTGTCCAACAATGAAAATAGGGTCGCGAGTTTTTCAATATGTTTTCTGTGTAAACATTTTCCAAATAGATTGCACCGATTGTATTTTTACGATGTGTTTTATATCTCAATTTTCTTTATAATATTTTCAATATGGCGTACATCTTTGTTTGTCATTCATCGCTCGCATATTCTAGATTTTAACTTTTAACTATTTTCTATTTTTTTCTTTTATATTTTTTTAGTTTTCACTTTCATATGAATATGTTTCGGAATAGCAATGAAATGGATGAATGCAACTTATCTTTTGTTCGTGGGTATTCATGCTTGCACTAAAAACAATTGAACATTTAGTTTATAGCACACAGATACAATCTAACATATACACACACACACACATGCATATACAAACAACGAAAAAAAAAAATATGAGTAAATACAAAGAATGTGAAAGTGCTGGAATAAAACAGAAAAAGAACAACAACAAAAACAATGGCTTTAACTAAGTGAAAACAATAACAAAAGCAAATTTCAAGTTTCTAGAGCCAAGCAAGCTCTGAAGTGGCATCGAGTTCATTGAGTTTACTTTGCTCCCTCGATTCTTTTGCTATTCAAAAATATATAAAAAATAAAAATATTCCTCATACATATTCATAGATGCTGACACACATACAAACTCATACATAAAATGTTTAAAATAACATGCAGCACTTGAATGTGGTCACCCTACACTAGTTTTTGTCTTCATATTTACGCTTCAGTTTGACTCACAGACAGGGGGCGACTTTTGAAATCGTGTACGAGTCTATCAAACTTTAAAAATTTTTTTTTTTAATGTGAAACAGACTAATTCCTCGTTTGCAATTTTTTATATTTTCCATTGAACAAAAAAAGTAAACAACTCTTTTTGTGTTGCTCAAATGCACACTGAACTTCAAGCAGCCATAGGTGTGATGAAAATGTCGACAAAAATCTAGATTGGTTCGCGATTTGTATACAGTTCAAGCTTTTAAGATTAGTGTTGGCAAAAATTGTGATTTTTGAGTTACAGTGTCATTAGCAACGCGTCTTGACAAATCGCTGTGACAAAATATCAGTTCCCAAAAAAACAATCAGCGATTACCGAACGGGTTCATTGTGATATTTTTGTTTCAATTGTGCTTTCACCATTCAATCGTATCAAAAGACCGCGCTTTCAATTTGTACAGGTTCGGTGTTCAAGCGAATATGGACGATTAGCGAAATGTGATAAAAGCACCAATCACTGATCACAGTGATAAGTTTCCCTGTTGACGAAGTGCGATACACAAAATCGCCGATAAATGAACATGTTGAATGAGGAACAAGAAAATCGCAAATCACTACTTTCATTCACAGTGCGACACTGTGATTTTTAAATCACTATGAAAAGATCACAGCACTATCTAAAAGTGTTAAAATTTAAATTCGATATAGCGATATGTTCCATATTTTTAGAGTATCGAAAAGTCATAGAGAGTCATATTCATTTTAGATTCAGTTTTTTTGGCAATCAATAATTTTTATTGAACGTTTCGTTTGATTCTGGCTATGCCCATGTTTCGTTACGTGACGCACGCCATACTTAAACTCGCAACGTCAACGCCTAAATCAATCGATTGAAGCGTTGTTTGGCTTGCAAAACTTTTTGGTGATTAACTAAAAGCAAAAAAAAAAAAATTAAATGAAAAGTTAACAAATGAAAATGTTAACTTTAATTAAACCAAAGCTTTGATGCTTACAAATCGCTTAGTTACGAACATATTTTGTGTGTTCAGACTTACAGCAGAGATTTCTGCAATTAATAAACTCAAAATTAAGTATGCGCCAACGAGTTGAGTTGAAAATTTTGTTGCAAAAAGGAAAAAAACGTGAAAAGAATAAAAATTTTAATTAATTTTCATTTTAATTAAACTTGCAGCGCTTCGCTAAGCAACTATTTAATGTGCACAAAATTCACAAAGGCGCATTTCTGTTGCACATGTGTGTGTGTGTGTGTGAGTGTGTTTGTGTGTGCGTGGAGAATGCATTTTTCCCATTCATACTGACGATGATGCACTTGAACAATTTATTTCAAGCTTAAAACGGTAGAAGCTAGCTTAATATTAGCAGCAACAGTCAAGTGACTGGCAATGCAACAAAAACAACAATTTTAAATTTCTGACAAACTTCAACACCAACAGAAAGCAACAAACAGAGGACACACAAGAAAGTAAATTTATTATCAATCAGCTTGACTATCTTGCATTCATATCCTTCAACAGCATTAAAAGAGGCTTTAGTGTACCGAGACATGCCTCGTGTGTCGTGCTGTCTGAAACAAATTATATCGAAGTCTTTAAAAGATGAAACGGGGACAGCGCAGTTTCATTCTCCGACACGGCAACTCATCAGCACGCATCACTGTTATAATTTGTATTATTTATTTATAGCCAACCGATGCGGAAAGCTAACTCATGAATTATAAAGCATGACTTATAAATTTTACAAATTATACCCATATCTCAATGTAATGTACATGTTGTTGTTGTTGTTTTTGAAGACATTGTTAATTTCAGTATTAAAAACACAGCAGTAATTATGCTTTAGCTCTTCGTGCACAAAAACTTGTACATCTTGTTTCAATAAAAAATTGAAACATTGCCAAAATTGTTTTGGTTGCTGAAGTGTGAGACATATAAGTAACCGCCTAGCTTGTAGGCACCTCTAAAAGAGATATTAAATTTCTGATGCCATTTCGCTTATTACCAATTTTTTTGAACTAACAAATGAATAAAATGTCTTCATTTTCCGGTTGTGGGCACCCTTATGTAACCGAATAAGAGCACTCTGTTCCCTGTTACTCAGCTGTACGGGCATGAACGGCAGGCAAAACTAACCAAGACAATAATTAAGTGCATCAAGACACCATTTAGCGCTGCTAATATGGTGCTTTTATTGCGAGGATGTGTCAAGGGTGCCCACAACCGAATACCAAAGTTTTTTTTCCTTCAAAAATTATTACTTAACTAAAATTTGTATAAGTTTTATTCTAATTGAAAATATTAACTTGCTTTCTCTATCTTTCTAATAGTGCACATATGTATAATATGCATTTGTTCGAAACTGATGAGCCCACAATAGGCACATTACTCCAACTTTGCGGTTAAGCCACAAATAAAATCAAATAAAAGTACTCAGTTGGCAAAAATCGTACGCATTTAACATTGAAATTGTAAAAAAAAAAAAAAAGTTATGAATATTTTTTGCTTATATATAGAAAAGTATATAAATATTCCATATCGTATGTGTATGCATCTAAGTATCTATGTATCTATCTATTCATCTATCTAGATAGATAGTCTAATTGCGCATAAATTTGCATGTTTATTTATTTTACTATATATACGAATACTACCATATAACATATATCATACGAGTATGTACATATGTATAGGTTTGAGATTCCTTTTTATGCTTATCAAACATGCTCGTCGTATGTGTAAATATTTATAAAATATATCAGCAGAGACGAGACTCAATTGTCGCAATTTGCAATTCCAATCGAGTTTGTTGGCAAGACGCTGGAGTGCTATACACATTTTATGAGTGTGTGTGTGTGTGTGTGTGTTGATGTCATTCAAGTCTTTAATTAAATAACATGCTAATGTTGGACTCAACTCAACTCTGTTCAACTCTACTCAAATCAAATCAACTTAACTCAACAAGGACCAACTTAATATACTTTGTATGAGTTATATTGAACAACCAATTTACCCAAAATTTAAGCGTATACACATTGTTCTTCACATGCATACAAGCATAATTATATGTGTGTATGTGTATGTTACTATCAATGTTCGATTGATTGTTGTTGTTGGTGGCGTTGTTGGTATTCGTGGTATTCGTGGTATTGGTAATGGTAGTTTTATCATATTAAAGCAAACATTTTGAAGCAAAGTTGATGAGGCAAACATTTTTCGCCTAAATCAAGTGATTTGCATATTAGTTCAACGTAAACAAATGTATCCAAACGTATAAACAAAACAATAGCGCGTCCAAGGAGTGACTATAAAAGATTTGCACAAAAAAAATTTACTTGCCGAAATCATAATTGGAGGCATAAACCGAACTCAACTTTTATGTTTAAAATCGCTAAATGTCCGCAATGAGATGAAACACCAAAAAAATGATTTTTAATAATGCGAAACAACAATTTTAAATGCATTTTTGAAAAAGCCCTTTTCCGCTCAGCTGATTAGCTGATCATGTTGAACGGGCTAATACAATGCTGATCAGCTCGTTGCATACAGAAACCTAGACAGCAGCCAATCTGAGTGAGTCAGACCAAAAATATTGATCTAATTTAAAATCGAAAGAATGAAAATTTAATTGGACTCAATCATTATCGCAAATAAAACCAAGGAAATGTTAACTTGGTGGAATCAAAGCTGAAATTCCCGTTATACAACACTTTTTAATAGTTTATATGTTCACCAGGTGCTTAGATTAAATTTCACAATGAACTTGGGGTCAAATTTGTTTGGAGGCTTTATGTTATATTAGCCCGATCCTTACCATATCGATGGTGTTCACTTAGGCGGACATTGGAATTGATTTTAAAAATTTTAATTGGATACATTTAGGAAAATAAATGTTTTTAATCAAAAACTCGAAAATGGGGGCAGATTTGTATGTGGGCCATGCCTAAAAATGGGCGTGGCGCCTTGATACTTGGAATATTTCATTGGGACTATCATAGACGTAATTTATACCAAATAAAGATTCCTACAATAAGAAAAACCCATAATTTGACGTAGATTTTTATGGGGGCTGCCCCTTGAAAATGGAGCTACAAAAAACCGTTTGTTGGCCCTATCTCTTATAGTCTCCGAAAACTCCCTCATACGGCAACAGACTGACGGAAAGACATTGCTAGTTCGACTTCCCTTCCAACGCTGATCAGACGAATATATATAAATATAGGGTCTATCTAGTATCTTCTATTTGTTGTATACATTCGCACAAACGTTATAAAAGATAAGAAAAGAGTAATTTAACTCATTATGTGACTAATATTGAATTCGGTTCCACCGAAGCTAAATTTCCTTGTATTTTTAAATTAGTAAACTTTTGTAAATTTTATGTCCTGAGAATCTAAGTTTTAATGTTTATGGCTTTTCTTTAATATTTTTTGATATCTTCGATAAGGCAAAAGCAGGAGACAGACAGATGGACATAACGGCATCAATTTCGATGAGATCTCGCAATATTTTTTATAAAAATATTTCTTTAACTCATAAATCAATCATGCTATGTTCGTCCGTCTGAATGTCTGTCTGTTTGTCTTTCTTCATATTTTTGCATAGAATAAAAAAGCTTTTCATAAAAATTTAGCTACTTTTTATAATTCTGTATAATTATTTGACTCAATGCCATCGGTTTAATAGCGTAAATTATACATTTTCAAATCTGTACAAGTATGTGTTTCAGTGTCAGTATTAAGTGTGAACAGTATTGTCCGTTCGTGACAATTTATTAAAAATTCTTTATACCAATCAATTTATATCTTCAAGTACAAACGAGCATGTAAGTAGCATTCAGTATGTGCAAGGCAAGGCAAGGCATTCATGAATTAATGAATTTCATTTGGTTTCTAAAAGCGTCAACAACAGCAATAAAAAACAAGAAGAAGAAGAAGAAGTAGAATTTTCAAAGAAAATTTGCTTTTTGTAGATAGACTTGAGATTTTTTTTTTTTTTTTTTTTTTTTTTTGTCTACAAAATACAAAGCAATACTTTCTCATTCATTTAAAAATATAAAAATTTTGTGAAATATTTCTCTCAATATTTTTCTTACACATGTGTGCGTGTGTGTGTGTGTGTAGGTGAAGTTGAATAAGACGAGTGTAAGTGTATGTCACAAAATTAACATTTTGTCTTTGAGTTGATTTCTATCGCGTTGAAATGATTGACGTACCCCAAAAAGGCACTTCAAAACTGAATAACAAGAGCCAAACCCAAACCCAAACGCAAACCAAACCAAAACGTATAGAATCGAACCCAACCAAACTGTTTCGTACTGAACTGAATTGAAGTGAAGCAAACCAAACCACAAAGCTTTGAATTCAAAATCCAAAATTCAAATTTGCAACTCAATCTAATTCACATTCAAAATTGTTGTTTGATTTCGTAGAGCAGCGTAGTGCGTGGAGCTACTCGTATCCATTTTGTTTCGTTGACTAACTTATTCTTCTTCTACTTTTTCTACTTCGTCATCTTCTTCCACTTCCACTTCCATTGAATGCTTTATTTAGGTTGACGCATTTCTTAAACGTATGCAAATTCTCTCTTAGCCCCGGTTTTACTACAAAATGAAAGAGTTTTGAAGATATTTATGTGTATTGCTGCTGCTGCTGCGGATATTTCTACTTCGTTTTAATGAAATTTTTTTCTTTTTTTGGCTTAAAGTTAAAAAGGTACTTTAAATTTGTTTGTGTATCCACTCTCACCGCACATGAATCGGAGCAAAAAAGTAGCAAAAATAATTAAAATTGTCGTATTTTATACACATTCGGGAGCAATATTTTGTTAGTAGTTAGGACAATCCTTAACAATCCGATCCGATCCGGATGGGACTTGTCGAAAAAATTTAAATTTTTTACCAAGAGGACCAATTAAAATTTGACAAAAAAAAATATTCTTAGAGTTAAGCAAATAAAAATTGGTGAAAGAATTAAATGCAATACAATAAGCAAATTTTTTAGATTCTTTTGGCGAAATCGGTATCTAGATTGCATTGTTGGCAAAAAAATCTCATTCTGTGATTTTTTCACAGTGATTTAAAAATCGCACTGTTGCACTGCAACTTCAAGAAGAATGATTTGCCATATTCTTGCAGTGAACATGTTCAATTATCGACGATTTTGTGTATAGCTCTTCGCGAACTATAAAACTTTTCAGTAATCGCTGCTAATTTTGCATCACTGTTTGCAGTCACTGTGATTTTCAAGTTGCAGTCGCTAATCAAACTGCGTCTTAAGCAAACTTGTCTTTGACAGTTTTCTAAAGATTACTATTAAATATTTTAGTAGCTGAAATGTTGCTCAAAGGATTTTCGTTAATGGGAAAAACTTTACGCAAAAAAATAATCCGTGTAACTGGCTTTGTCATTGATTTTAAAACTTTTTTTGTAAAATTGTTTGGCTTGTTTTTTTCGAAATCTTTGCTTGGCTTTTGTTGTTGTTCCCATTTTATATTAGGCTTATCTCTGCTCAAGTTAGTGACACAAAATTATGGCTTTGGCGTAGAGAATAATACCATCTCCCTCTCTCTCTCTCTCTATCTCTGTTTGTCTTTCTCGCTCACACAGCATACATTGTTATCTTTCTAACTAGTTTCGCTTTTCTTTTCATTTTATTTCGCTTCGCTTCATTTTGGGTTTACCATGTATCCGTTTGCATACTCATTCGTTTTTTGTTGTTGTTGTTGTTTTTTTTCTGGTAACTTCCGCTGCAGTTTGACAGCATTTTAATTGCTTCTTAATGCCGGCAACATGTCTTCCGTACGTGTACAAATAAATATGTAGATACACGCAGATACGACAACACACACACACACACAAAGCACATACAGAGAAAGAAGAACGCATATTTCGCGCCATTAAGTCTATTGTCTGTGTGTGGCGAATGCACTCAATTGTATACTTCATTGTTTTTGTTGTTTTTGTTGTTGCTGTTTTTTTTTCAGTTTTCAACTCAATGTCTTTCACTGAATGCTCTTTGCATCTCAGCGCTTCACATAATGTGTCTTGGCTCATTTATCTCCATGTATTGTCTTTGTGTGTGTGTGTGTGTGAGTAAATGTATCTGTATCTGCAACAGCAATGCCAATTGTATCTGTATCTGAGTATGTGTGTGTGTGTGTATTCGTTTCTTTGTTGTCAGATTTCGCATTTCCAGCGTCTGCTTGTCTGGGACAGCTTGCTGAATCGCTTGCTTGCTTGCATGCTTTTTACCGGTTGCCTTCTTTTTCTTTCTTTCTCATTGTTGCTATTTTTTAAGGTTATAATTTTTTTTTCCCCTGTTTTTTTTTTTTTCCCTTTTTATGTCGCTCAATTTTGCTGCTTAATTTCAAAAAAAAAAAAAAAAAAAAAAAAAAAAACATATCAAAAAGAAAAAGAAAAAACAACGGGGAAAGCGACCGATGGGCGTGTCGTCGGTGACCGATGACCAAACACATAAATATTTTAAAAAAAAAATCGAAAAAATATAAGTTGTATGGGGGCATACCTAAAAATGGGCCCTAACTAACCAGTCGTTGCAGAAAAGCATGTTTAAAATTTCAGCCCAATATCTTTATATCTTCATCAAAAAGATCGCATAGCAAACAAACAGACAAGACGGAAAGGAAAAACAGACGGACATGGCTAGAATTCGCTCATCGAGCTGATCAAAATATATATCTTTATGGGTCTCCTGCCTCCTTCAATGCGTTCAAACTTTTGACAAACTGAATATTTTATTTTATATGTAACGGGTAAAAAAACACTCACATTATCAATTTAATTTTATTTAAGTTCTTTCGCAAATATTTAACGCCAGCGGCGAAATTATTCTGTTGCGTTGATCGATTTTATACCAAAAAAAAAAAAAAAAAAATAAAGAATATGTTTACCAGCAGAATCATGCTATGAAGAGTTTATAAAAAATTTTATAATACTTTTTTTTTTTGAATGGTTTAAAAATAAATGGCACACACAATAGCCTTAAATAATTTTGACAGCAGCGGAAAAACGTGTAATAGGAAAATACAAAAAATATAAAAAAAATAATAAAGAATCGTGGAATTAAGGCTAAAATAATACAAAAGTATAAAGCGTAACAATACAAAAGGAATAAATTACTCATACGTGATAAAAAATTTTAATATACGAGAACATTTTCAAATGTATTCAACATAAATAATTTAATGACATTTTTTTATTGATTTGAAATACTTTTAAAACTTCACTCGCACATATGTGAGCACACGCTTTGTTTTAATTGAAAATATTAATGCCACAAATCTGCTGCAACTGTTTTGCCGCTTTTTAATTTTTTTTCTATTTTTTTTTTTTTTTTTTTTTTTGTTTTTTTTTTATTTATGCCACGCCATGACGCTGAATTGCATATTCACATTTTTGGCATTTTCAAATTTATTTTGCATTAATTTTGCTTGTCCATGTTTTCTGCATTCACTGATTTTTTAATTTACCACAAAAAAACCCAAAAAAAAAAAAAAGAACTGCACATAAGCCATGAATTATCGGTGCAAAAAAAAAAAATAAAACAGTTTAAATTAGTTGGTTAAAAAAAACATTTTGCGGCAGTTTCAAATGCAAAACGTTTTCAAAATTTCACAATTCACTGAATAACGCATGAAAAATCATTAGATTAGATTAGATCTGATCTGATTTCATTTGATTTGATTATATTTTTGTTGATGAATTTTAATTTATAAAATAAAAAAATAAAAAATAAATAAAAACGAAATGGAATGGAATGGTCATTTCGTTTTAATAGAAACTAGAAATATATTTAACTTTTCCAAAAAACTAAAAAAAACAATTCGAGTTTTTTAAATTTATTTGTCTATTTTTGTTGCGCAATCGGCGCGCATAGATAGAGAGTGAAAGAGAGAGAGAGCAGAGTGAGCGCAAAGTCATCAGAACCATGGAGCAAATATAAAGGTGGCAACAAGCGAACGATGATACCGATGCAAACTGAGTGCGAAAGAGATAGCTCACTTTTTAATTTTTACTGCGTTTTCCAAGTGTGAATGAGATAAAAAATTTGTGTTTTCTTTTATGTTTTTGTCTCTTTTTCATAACAATGAAATACGACTGACGTTGGTACGCAACACATTGAGTGAGCAAGAGCGCTTAACATAATCTTGAATAATTAATATAGCGTTCAGACTGACGACAAATAAAATTATATATTCATGCCGATCGTGAATTTGTTGTATTGCCTCCGCAGCTTTCCGTATCATAAAATCCTCTGCCTGGAATATGCTGCAGTGGCACGGAAATTTATACGAGAGCCTGATATTCGTCTTAGGGCAGCATATCACCGCATCTACACTGTAATCCATCTTGGATACATCAGTGAAGATATGTGATGCGTGTTGCTGCAACCCTTGTTTCCAGTACTCTCGAATCGAGAGAGTCGATCAAACTATGTCCGTCTGTCTGTTTATTTGCACATATAAGTTTCAATCGGTTAGTTTTAAAGATATGAAGCTGATATTTAAAATTTATACTCTTCTCGGTAATGACTAAAATAATTTAAAGTTTTTCGCCTACTTTTAGGCAATGCCCCGTCCCTATACAAATCTACTGCACATACATACTGCGATACAAAAATTAAATAATATTCCAGCTTCAAATCATTCAAGGACACTTTTATTAATTTATTTATTTCAAAAATTTAGCTTCTTAATAATTTCATTGGCTACTATGCAGCTGCACAACTTTCCATTAGCAAAATTTCACAAATATTTGTGTTTTATTTTTGCACATTTGTCGTGTTTTAATAAAATAAAATACTCGTACATAGCCAACTGTGGTGTTCATGTTCAAAGCCAGACAAAATATTTTATGAGAATAATTTAAAAAAAAAAAAATGAAAATAATAAAAACGTAATAATTCAAAACCATAAAAATTCCGTGCACTCGAAACTCAGCAAATAACAATGTCAATAATGCAATTATAACCTGAACAAAGCGCAACGCAATGAAATATGAATGCAACGTAAAATGCCTTCATAATTCGACTCGACAAAATTGTTTGTATCACACACACACAATGCACACAAATATAACACACACACACACCTGAATGCATAGGAATAAAAGGATACGCGTGGCGTGCATATACATAAATAAAGGATACGCGAGTTGAAAGCATTTTAATGGCATTAGCTTTTGGATTTTCAATTGCAATTTACGAAGTAAATTGCACATAAATACCCCAACACAGTGCAAAGCGTAGACACACAGACAGACAGACAGACGGACATAGAGTAGCAAGGTTGTAGTGGTAGAATGTGAGGAATGCAAGGAAACGAAAGAATATACATAAATGTTAAAAGTTATAAAATAGCAAACTGAAAACAGAAACAATAAAAATAGAAAACTTATAAAGCCAATTTCAGATTTCGCATTTGTAAGATACAAAAATCAATTTTAAGATACAAAAAAACAAAAAATCCATATTTTATTGAACGAAAGTGCAAAAGCTGATCTAAATTAGTATACAAAACACTGCAACTCAAGAGATTTTCAATAGCCGTCGATCATAATGCCAATAATGTTTGTTGTTGTTGTTGTTGCTGCTAATGCTGCAATAGATACATTCGAAAACATGGCGGCACATAAATCCATCCATCATCGAAAAGTAGCTGACTAGATAGATAGATAGCTGGCAAGGCAAATGGTGTTGTTTGTTGTTGTCCTTTGAGTTTCCGTTTCGTTATTATTGTTGTCTGCAAGCAAACAGGCTGGCAGGCATACAGTCACAGAGGCAAAGCTATTGCATAAACATCTTAACTTTTTGTGCATTAAGTCATCAACTTGATTTGAAGTGTGAAATACGCTAGTAAAACGATAAATAACGATAAACGCACACACACATACACAGACAGACAGACAGGCACATAGCAAAGGCAAATATTGTATGTGTATGCGTAATAAACAAAATGCCAAAGTAGCATCTAAAGTACAAGAAGAGCAATGCCGCAGATTTTCGAAAATGTCGACGAAAGTTACATTTCAATGTTTTGCTTGTCACTTACTCATTCATTCTCTCATTCTCTCATTCCGTTATTCCGTCATTCATTCACTTAGTTAGTTATTTAAACAAACGAAAAGGCAGACTATACACTGACAGATAGACACATACAAACAGACAGACAGACAGACTGATAGATACTCATAGCAGACATGCGAAAGACAGACAGACAGAGAAATAGGCAAAATACATATTTCCTAACCAAAGCGCTGGCATATCAACCCGATTTAATACGCAGACAAATGGCTGTCACGCGAAGACGCGTTAAATTTTTAGCTAAAATACGTTCAAACTAAAAATAGAAGCAGCAGTAACAGCAAAAGCAAAAGCAGCTATAAACATTGACGAAAACGACAATGGCAGCACGAACGAACAAAAATAAAATTTTCAAATTGACAGACAGACAGACAGACAGATACCGCTGCCGGAAGTCAGCCCGCAGCAACTAAAGCCTTCGAATGTGTTTTGCCAAAATAACAAGAATTGTATGTAAAAATATTTAAAGAGAGAATGGAAAAAAAGGATTAGGCGTTGAGTGTAGGCTTCAAAGGAGTGAAAAATGAAACCACAAAAATTTGTTAACCGCAGCCTTTTAAGATGAGTTTAAATTTTATTGCAATGTAAAGTTGCTTTGCAAAAAATTTTATATTCAAAGCGAGACACAACTTTAAATAAAATTTTATTATTCTTAAAGACAAAAAGAAAAAGAAAGAAAAAAAATATCTAATACGGTTTCTCGAAAAACATTTTTAAAACAAGATTTCTTTATTTGCATTTTCAAATATTGATTTTTTTTGCAACCGACTCGATATACCAGATCGTGTAGAGGCTGCTTGAATGAACGGAATTTCATCAAAAAATTATTCATTGAACTTTTAAATTCAATTAGGCGAATGATTTTTAAACATTGCGTATACATTTTCAAATACATACACAGATGGCGCTCTTGGTTGTTGAGTTTTGGTTTGTGTCTTAGATATTATTTGATACACTGCAATGTGCGTATGTGGCACATACATATGCATTCAATACACAGTTAGGCATGAATTATTTGATACAAGAGAGTATTTTTTTTCTGCTGACAAAGCCGCTTATGCAAAATGAATGAAAATAGAATTATAAAAACAAATAAAAAAATTAAATCGACACAAACTTCAAAACGTGTCGCAAAGTTTTTAATAAAAAAACAATAAAAATAATAATAATATACACAAATAATATGCAAATTTTTTTTAAGAACTTTTAAAAGTCAATGACAGCAGCAACCCAAAAATAATTGAAGTGTATCAACAGCTTAAGGCGCTACAGTATACAATTATGACAAAATGCATACAGAAATGCCTTTAAAAAATAATTGTATATATCTGTTTTTTTTTGGTTTTTGTGTGTAAATTACTTTTAATATTACAAAACCTAATTAAGCATGCCTAAGGGGTAAATAAGTTTTTTTTATATTGTATATTTTTTTATTGATATTTTGGAAAAAAATTATATATTAATTTAAATATAAAAATATTAAAGAAAAAAATACACTAAAATAAAATAAAATTGTAGTATTAAATAAAATAAATATTTTAAATAATTATTTATAATTAAAACTTTAACAAAAAAAAAAAAAAAAAAGGTTAACAAAATCAATAAAAATTTCATTAAAAAAAAACTATTGCGCGCTTTTAGGCGCACATTTTTATTTTTAATTTTACGTTTTTTTTTTCAATTTGATCATTCTTATTGCTGCGCTAACATTGCGTATACTTAACAAACATAATCATCATCTTCATTGTATTTCCATTTTGATTTGTTCATTCAAATTTGCGGTTTGTAAACAATTTTATTTGGTTCTGTTGCTGTCATTGTTGTGGTTCTTCACATTTATTTATTTATTTTTTTTTTTTTTCATTTTGCTTGCTTTAAATTGTCATCAAAACTGTAAGGTTTTTCTTGCCGCTTTCGCTTTTGTCTGTGTTTACAATTGTTCATAAATATTTAATAGCTTTTTGGACAACAGTTTTAGTTTATTTTCAAAATTGCTAATGTTTTGTTGACTTTTTTTCTTTCGTTTTCTTCTTCTTTTTTGTCACTCCGCTGCTGCGGCTTGTTCACTTTTATGTTTTTAATCGTTAGTTTCGTTTATTTGTTTACTTTTTTTTTTTTTATTTAACTTTTCTCTGCTTTATAAAATATTTATTATCGGAATGTAATGTTTTATAAAACACAAAAGCAGCATGCATTCCCCATTGGCATTGTTTAAAATGCTAATTGAGCATTTAACAACTTTCAATTTTCGAAAATAATTTAGCAATAAAAAAATGTAATTTGACTAAATAAAAAGAAAAATTATTGAAAGAATAAAATAAATAAATAAAAACTATTAAGATTTCGGAATTTGTATTTTTTTTTTAAACTTTGTTTTATTCAAACTCTAACTGCTGAGGTACATAATAAAAGGCTTAAAATTCTTTAAATGAAATTTTGTATTTGAAGCTGCAGCTGTTGAGATTGACCAATTATTATAGGCCAAATTGGTGAAGCGGTTTCTAATGGCAGAGATTATTGCACCCATTGGGGTCTCGACCAGAACCGGTTGGGAGACGCTAGCTGATCACTCCTGGCTATTAGGTCTGCGGAACCCACGAGTGGAAGATTCAGTTTTGTTGGCTAGCTACGTTCAGCCGCTTTTACAGTCCCTCATCAAGCTTTAAGAGCTTCCGAGAGGCGAGCATCGCCCCAGTAGCTCCCATGCAGGCCGATCTATGCACTCTGCTTAGCTTGGTTATTTTGTACTGGTTCCTCAGGGCATGCCATCAGGCCAAGACACCGTAGCACGAAATATGTCGGCCTACTGCTGTGTAGAGCCAAAGAACCATCTTTGGCGTTAGGCCCCAACCCTTGCCGAAAAGCTTAGAGCAGGAGTAGACGGCAACAATTGTTTTCTTTACCCATTCTTGCAGATTATTCTTCCAGTTTAACTTGGGATCTAAAATTAGATATAAACTGGTACTTTCTAACTAAGGAAGAGATTTTCGGAGTGTTCTGCAATTTCCAAATTTGCAGCTGGGCTTTTTGTCGACATTTTCACAATTTTCCACTTAAATGAAATACTTTTTATGGTTGATTTTGTCCAAATTGTCATTTTCTCTATTTTTTTATTTCACGTTAATTCTGTCATTACACACATTTACAGCTCAAAACTGTCCCACCACTTTCAAAAAAAAATACTTTGTCTTTCATTACTAATTGCAGTAAATAGAAATAATGAATATTTTATGCAAATCATATTTGACTAGTTTAATGCAACAAATGTGGGATTTATTTGGCGTTCGAAAATACTTTTGTGTAATTATGTAAAATACATTTTACTCCATTTGATGTATTATTGCATTTGCTCATTATAAACCCATTTTTTTTTTTTTTTTTTTTTTTTTTTTAAGTCAATCGACATTTTTTTTTATTTTTTCTTTTTTAATTCGGAATTTTAAATTCATGCAATGTTCTAAAATCATTAAAAAAAACTCGCATAAATGTTATTTTAATTGTTAAATGATGTTTAAATTGTTAAGTAGAAGCTTAATGCTGCATGCAGCGACATTAATATGGATGGATATGATTAACAAATACAATAAAAATAAAAATTAAATATAAAACAAATACACATGACAAATTAATTAATAATATTTAATAAAAATAATTGCAAAGAAAATAATGGAAAAATCTGACGGAAATTATTTGAAGTATTTGACACGAATAGTGCCAGAAATTTTATCATTTTTTTAAGTTATTTATTTAAGCAATTTTTTTTTTTAATTTAAATCGTATGAATAGTAAATTATGAAGCTATTTGTTTAATTTATAGTTCAATCACGTAAATTGTATAAATTTGAACAGTGTGTCTGTATGTGGGTGTGTGTGTGTATATCAGTGCAGCATATAGCGCACATACAATTTTCACTCAATTTTCGATTAATTTATTTGTTTTAGATTTTCGGAACAAAATTTCATATTGCATGTTTTGCTGAATGAGAAACACGGAAAAAAAAACAATGAAAAACGTTAACTTCGATGGAACCGAAGCATAAATACCCGCCACACGAATCTTTGAATAGTTTATGTGTGATCATCAGTGGCTTATATACTTTTAAAAATATATAGACGAAAATTATTAATTTTTCATACAAAAGTTCAAAAATAATCGGTGAGTTTGTATGGGGGCTATATATAAAAATGGGCGTGGCCTCTTGCTTTTGGAATTGGATGATATAAGAAGTGTTTTTACCCAATTTGGAGTAAATAAATTCATAAATAATACCAATTTTTATTCAAAAATTGGAAAATGGGCCGTGAATTTGTATGGGGTCTATACCTAAAAATGGGCGTGGCACCTTGGTGTCGACTTTGGATGACAATAGAGGAGTTTTTACCCCATTTGGAGTGAATACATGCTTAAATAATACAAATTTTCATACAAAAATTCAGAAATTTTCGGTAAGTTTGTATGGGGGCTACACCTAAAAATGGGCGTGGCAACTTGATTTTAACATACAAAGTAGTCGTTGCCGAGAAAAGCTTAAGTTCCAAATTTCGGCGTAATATCTTTATATCTTCATCGAAAAAATGCGTAGAAGTAAACAGACAGACAGACAAGGACATGGCTAAATCGATTCGTCTCATCGAGCTGATCAAGAATATATATACTTTATTGGGTCTACGACGTCTCCTTCAATGCGTTACAAACTTTCCGACAAACTGAATATACCCTTCACACTATGTGTGGCGGGTATAAAAAAAAAAAAATATTAAAAAAATTTCGAAAATAATAAAATGAAAAAGCCTTTAAAAGTATAATTGCTTTGAAAGTAAAGAAGCAAGCTATGAAATGAATATTGTGTTAAAAAAGTGACTGCCTTGCGAAAAATGCATACATCTGCTTGTGCATCTTCTTGGCGCCTATTTGTATGCTTTGTTCTTTGCTTAAAAAGCAACAACACTTTGGTATGCTCTCTTATTGTCAAGTGTGTTTGTTGCTAAATCGCATCAATAACGCTTTTTTATAGAATAAATTTTTTTATATTTTGTAGCAGTTTATAGAGTATTCATTCTATTCCATGAACATTTATTTTCTTTTTTAATATTTTCTATTTGTCTATTAGAATTTTCTAAAAGGTATTTATTGTTTTCAAAGGTTTCCATTGTTACATATTTGTTTAATATACTCACTCACTGTATTGTGTGTGTATTGCATATTAAGACAGACAAATTTTAGTTGCACACACACATTTTTGGATTTTTGTATGGAAAAGATATTTGAATAATATTGTACAAGTATGTCTTTTTTGTATACAAGACAAAGTCGAAGTTTGACAAAGTAGCAAATGCTGCTGCTGCTGTTTTGCATCAACTCAAACTTAGCTGATTGTGAGCTGTCAACTAAAAACATGAAAATATATAAACTAAAAACAGCAGAAGCAGTAGCAGTAGCTGTGGCAGTGGTAGAAGTTGTATAGCAACAAAATTGCTTTAGTGTTAAAATATGCCAAATTGTAGATAACTTTCAGCTATGGAACTTTTTGCATTCATTACTTTAAATACAACAACAACAACAACAATATGTCAAAAACTTTAAGTTTGAGAAGGACCAAAGCGACAATATACAATACGAAGCACTCAGGCAAACAGTCACTCAGGCAGGCAGGCAGGCATGTAGTCGAGACAAAAACAAGTAAAAGAAAAAAAAAAATGAATAAATTGAGTCTATGAAGATGAAGATGAAGAATGTAGAGCAATGAATGAAATCAAGTCAAGCCGCATACAAAAAACAAAGCCAAAGACAAAAGACAACAGGAAACGGATGTGGATGCGGATGCAGCGGGCGGCATTGATTCATACAGTAGAAACTCGTTACTCGAGTTTTCTAAGCCGCAGTCAGTTACACTCAGTCAAAGTATTTAAATTTAAGTCGAGCTATTTTCAAAGGTATTCAATATATTTTAGTTTAGTTTAGTTTCTCTATGCTCAGCAATTTTAGTTTAGTTTTATTTTATTTTTCCAAAAACAAAAACAATGGAATACAGTTTCATGCTTCAAATCGTTCATTTAGTTTGCACATATCCACACACACACACACACGAGAGAGAGAGAGAGAGAGAAAAGAGTAACTTTACTTTTGGCAATTAGTTTAGTACCATTTTTTATTTTTTTTTATTTTTTATTTGCTTCATTTTTTTTCTTCATTAGCTGAAACGTTTTCCATTCCGTTTACGTTAAAATATTGCTGCTTAGTTTTCCTGGATACTTTCGAGAATTTTAAGTAATTTTGAATTTATTTTATTCCATTGCATTAAATATTAAATTGTTTACGAAAATGTTTCGTCTTTCAAATTGTAATACGATAAAATTTTGTTTAAAAAAAGAAAGATTACGTATCTACATATAGTTTTGAAGGTCTAAAACGACATCTTTAGACTGCTGCATATAAGTCTTAGCGAAAAAGAATGATTTTTGAGTTGCAGTATGATTTGAAAATCACAGTGACTGCAAACAGTGATTACAACGCAGTTTGCGAAAAATCATCAAAAAACAGTTTCACTGTTCACAAAGAACGATACGCAAAATCGCCGAAAACTGAACATGTTCACTGAGGAACAAGAAAATCACTGATCACCACTTTCAGTCGCAGTGTGACATTGCGATTTTTGAAATCACTGTGAAAAAATCACCGAAACTGATTTTTTTTCCAACACTACTGCATATTTTTGCACTCTTTTCTTTTTTCTACATATTTCAGCCATTTTTTGTCCCCTCTTTCGTTCTTTCCTCTCTCTCTCTCTCTCTCTTTCAATCTTTTATTTGCTGTAATTGTGTACGAAGCAAGAGCCAAGCTTGGTTTTTTTTTTTTTTTGACGTTTTCATCAAAATGGTGACAGCTTGAAGCTCAGTTTTTTTACCAATGAACACCATCGATATTTTCTAAATTTACAAACCGACAATGATCGCCATGGAAACCTTTTATTGTTCCAATTAATAATAACTAAAAAATCTTTATAGAACTTTTGAACAGGTATGCACAACAATAAAAAATGTATTTTTATTTTTCTATAAAAATACAATAAATTCTTTATTATTTTTTTTTTTAAATTTTACTTCACAAACTTCACTTTTTATGCTTCTAACCGAATCACAATTTGTTTTTAATGCATTTTTCCGTTTCTTATCTTATTGTCCACTTAATGCCATACAAAACATTTCAATTAAATTCCAATTAGAATAAGTAGAGCTTGTCCGGAAGAAGAAGAAGAAGAAGCAGACCAAAAATACACAATGCGCCATAAAAAAAAAATAGAGAAATAGAAAAGCGTGAGGGACAAACTAGACCAAATACTATTTTGGAATAGTGAAAAAGAAATAAGAAAACGTAAAAAAAAAAAAACAAATTAAGAAAATACAAAAAAATGCAAACAAAAGACGTGAAAATAAGAAGAAGTAAAATAAGATAAAATTGCAGAAACCAAAATAACAAAAAAAAAAAAAAAAAAAAAAAAAGAGCAAAAGCAGCCAACACAGACAACAAATTTGAAGAGGAACGCAATTCGAAATTTAAAAGGAAAAACACACGACGAATAAACAAGTATAGACTGGGAGAGCGAGAGAGAAAAAGAGAGGTACGTAAAGCGAACGTACATCAGAAACTAATTAAGAGAATTGCAATTGGAAATACTCAAGCGCAACTCTCATGAAGCGGAAACGGAAAAGCAGGCTGAAAGCAAAAAAAAAAATGGAATAAATAAGAAAATCTCGATAAAAAAAAAACCAAAAAAATTAAAAAATTTGGAGAAAACGCAGTACACACACAAACACACACACACATACACAGACACACAAATACAACATTAGCAAGTGTTGATAATGAGCTGCACGTTGCGATTCGACTTTAGCGATGTCAAGATTGGCAAAAAAAAAAACCAAAAAAAAAAAAAAGGACAAATATAAAAAGAAAGAAAGGAAAATGACGATGTCAACGCCAACAACAAGAACAGCAGCAGCAGCAGCAACTTTGCAAATAGTTATTTTTTCAACTTTACAATTTTTATTTCTTTTCTTCATTTATTTTTTTTTCCTTACAAGGAAATGCACCCAAGAGCTGCTTTGATTTGCTTTGTACGATTGTGAAAATTCAATGCTTCAATTCGGAAACTAAAATTTCCCTGGCGAAAGATTTTCTTAATGTTTGTGTTAGTGTTTCAGTGTGTGTGTGTTTGTGTGTGCGCTTCTGACTTCATTTCCGTGCACGCAGCGCGCCGAAACGTAACGAAACGAAACGTGCTCAATTCGAAATTTACTAGTTTTTCACAACTAAATTTCTTACCTTCGCTTTCTCTCTCTCTCTCCCTCTCCCACGATTTTTTCTTCTTCTCTTTCGTTTTTACTTTTTATGCAACCTTTACTTTTGGCTAGTTACACTAATTTAAAATAAAAAAAATTAAAAACTTAATTTTTCAAAATGCTTGGAAACTGCTCCATGAGAAACCAGCTCTCGAGAAGTCAGCAAGTAAAGTCATAAGACTCTACTTCTAGTTGTTATCCCTGACCAGTGGGAAGCCACGGAACGTGCTAATCTGGTAGTACGGTATAGTACGAGTTCGGACCAGAGATTTGAGTCTGGTACTTAGGGCTGCCAGAAGGCACTTGCTCAAATGGGAACGGCCCTTTTGGAAGTATCATGTTGACTGTGGTTTTTACACAAACTCGCGGGTAGAGCGCCTGACTGATCGTTGGTATCTGTCACGCTAACGAGTTTTGGAAAGTTCTTCCACTCAACCAAGTTGGGAAGTAAATGTTCCGTTCCTGGCATGCTTTCGAAACTGGTACCCTAAGATCCACACTCTGCGACGCAAGTTGACGTTAATCAACTCCAAATAGAGCCTACTGGTCCCGTGGGATTAAGTATTCAGAGACAGTGGCCCACTATCGGATTCTATTTCTAGTCGTATAGCATGCCTTCCAATGAGACAGAGTGTAATGTAATTATACGAATACATCGTTTATCGTTTCTGCTTGATCGTTGTTCTGAGTTTTGTGTTGTTGCGCGCGGAATTAGTAGTTCCCAGGGTCTCAAGAGGAATCCCTACCGTATCTTTCACAAGAAGTGTCCTCCTTAACCATTATCTTCTTTTGCTAAGGCACTGAATGGTGTTTTTTATATTTTAGGGTACCGGTCAACTGTTGTCACTCAGAGACTATGTAAACCAGTGACCGAATTTGTGTGATGTGCTTAGTGACGAGAGATCAACATTTTCTACTCTCCCTTCCAGTTTTAATGCATTAGATCTTGAGGAAGGATTTGATTCTGTTTACCACACTCTCCGTGTGTCTGTCTGTCTGTCTGTCTGTCTGTCTGCTTGATCCGCAAAGAAAATGTCTCCAGTTTAAATGTCTACAATCAATTTGAAGCAATTCTGGATTTTCGATGTTGTATGCGTCGATCTTAACGAGATATACGATCCCCATTGAAATACACTTCATAATGATATATTGTAGACCCATAAAGCTAAGAAAAGAAGTTAAGTTTTGTCAAACATTTCAGTGTTTTCGCTTTATAATAGCAATCATGAATTTTACATAAAACATTTTATCCAAAAATTTTTGTATTGGTTTGACAAGAAACATTGCAAGGAGAACATTCCATTGAAAAAATGCAAAAGCAGTTACAAATTGATTAAATTGAATCATTAAAAAGAAAGTTTTTTTTTTTTAAAGCCACAATTTCAAAGAATTTTTATTGATTTCTTATCTATTTGAACATTAGTTTCGGTTATCTAATTTAAAAAAAATATATATTTTTAGTACGCAAAAGCGAGTCTTTTCAGTTAAAATGCAAAAGAAATAAAACTCAAGAAAAAAATATTAACGAAATGCTTCGAATTGCGTTTTACTTGGTGTGGCAAAGGCAGAGGGCAGAGGGCAGAGAGCAGTGCTGTGCTGTGCTGTGCTGTGCTGTGCTGTGTTGCCTCATGCCGCAGCGCAATATAAAGTGCAAAACCAAAACCGAAAAACCGAAAACCGAAACCAAAACCAATTCAGTTTCCAATGAAATTGTAATTTGATACAAATCGCTTGGCAACGGGCAACGAGAAACGCGTAAAGGCAACAAAGTAAAACGTAAACTATGTGACTGCTTCTTTAGTAGCTTCTGCTGCTGTTCGCGTGAGCGAGTGTCGCTTAGCGTTTTGTCCTTTTGGCAATGAGCCTGGTCAACGCAGCTGTTCTGCTGCTGCTGCTACTGCTACGTGACATACAAATACAAATGCAGAGAAATTCATTTATACGCATGCATGCAAAGAAAAAAATACACACACACACACATACACATTTAAATGACCGTCATTTGTAGTCGTTGAGTGTACAAACGAGCTGGCGCTCATGCCACAACGCCTTTCACTAGATTTTCTTCACCACCAAAAAAAAAAAAAACAAGATAACTCCTTTCGCATTGCTCGTCGTCGTCGTTTCTTCCTTTGAAGAGCTTTTCGCGCCTGAGACGATTTGTTCAATTACCGAAGGACATTTGAGTGTTCTTATTCTTCTGCTCCTTCTTTTTCTTCTTTCTTCGTATGCGCTTGTGCCGCACTTAGACGACAGTCGCAAGTTAATTAAGTTAAAATATAGTTTGTGATTCTGTATTTGTGAATGCTCAAAATCACACACACACACGCACACACACACATACACACATGAGTAGTTACTAATGCAATCTAAAAAATACAATTTTATACAAAAACAAATAAAAATAAAAAACGCTTAAGAAAAGATGAAAGAACAGCGACATTGCTTTGTCGTCTCCTTTTAACTGAATGTAACAAATTTAAGGACTTTTGTTTTCAAGTTTAATTTTTTGCTGTGCTTGATTTTCTTTTTTGTTGCGTGTGTGTGTGTGTGTGAATAAGAACGTTGTATGTTGTTGACAAATGGTAACAATGTCTCCACTCAACTTGGCCAATCGACGTCATTAAAAATTACAAAAATAACAAAAATTCCAAGTAAAATTTATATTTTATGTAATAAAAAAAATAGTCAAGAATAGAATAAAATAGATCAAACAAATTAAAAAGTAAATCGGAAATAGATATATATGCTCGTATATATTAAACAATAGTTTTTCGTTTAATAAGGTCCACTTCTTCGAAATTTCCAACATAATTGAACTTAGTTCAAATTGGTAAAAAGAGTGATTTAGTGTCTTTAGCGACTGCAACTTGAAAATCACTGCAAACAGTGATAAAAGCGCAGCTCGCTAAAACACAATCAGCGATTACTAAACAGGTTCGCCGATAACTGAACATGTTTATTGAGGAACAAGAAAATCAACAATCACCACTATCAGTCACAGTGCGACACTGTGATTTTTAAATCACTGTGAAAAATTACCGTAATCTAAACCTAATAGGCTCCAAAAAATTTACTGTCTGTTTTGGAGCATTTTTATGAAAAATGTTTATTATTGAAAAGGAATCATTGTAGCAGTTCTTTGTTTTGTTTTTATAACCGAGGATTAAAGAAGAGATCGTAGACCCCATAAATTATATATGTACTTTTGATCAGCACTACGAGACGAAACGTTTTATCTATGTAAGTCTGTCTGTCTGTTGCGAGGTAACTCATTCGTTCAGTTTTAAAGAAATGGGAATGAAACTTAAAACTAAAGCTTTTCTCCACCGTAGGCAGTTTGTATGTTTAATTCTAATGTGTCACGCCCATTTGAGGGTATAGATAATAATAAACGATAATAATAAATCTAAGAACTTACAGCGAACGTCAAAGTTTCTTTATTCAATGCATTCCATATTTTTCTTACCTGAAAAGAAAAATAAATAAAATAAAATTAAATTTTTTTTCTGTAATTATGATTTGTATCTGTTTGAATTTAAAATGCACATTAGAATGGTAGAAATTGATCCCGACTTCAAATTTAAAAATTTCAGAAAAACAAATTAAACATATTTTTTTCTTTATTTTCTATCTTGCATGTGTCATGTTTCAAGTTCCTTGTTCACTTTTTTTTCCATGGAGTTGTAATAAAAATATTAAAAAACTAAGAAGTAGGCACAATTGTTTTGTGGTATATCAATGGGCGTCACACAAAATTTTAAAATTTTCTAAAAATTCCTGTATAATTTTTTGCATTCTTGTACATTTTTAAATTTTGAGAACTTAGGTCCATTCTAGTTTCAAAAGCACTGCTCTATTTAATGCTAGAAAATAACCGTTATTTTTGTATTTATACTGCTCTTGACTGCCTTTCGGCAGGCATTTCGGCAGCTCTTTACGCCTCTTGTTGTGTTTTTTTTTTTTTTTTGGGCTAGTATAAAAACATACAAAAAAGCACTAAAAAATACCGGTGCCCCTGTCATTTCAATGTATATTTGCGAGTTATGCACCGAATTGTATGGGAAAAGTCAAAAATCGACTTCATAAATAGATCGAATGTTCTTTTAGTGGTCTTGAGCCATGCTTGCATTATTGTCTTTCAAATGAAATTAATTTTGCACACTTCGGTTGTATGGTTTCAGAGCCCATAGCGGACATAGAAACATTTTTATTAGATAGGTATATAGATTGCGGTTTTAATAGTTCCATGAGACATGATATAGTACAATCAACATTTTTTTATTGAAAAATCATTAAAACTGCTAATAATAAAATTAACATTTTCTTTTGTTTTATTTTATTTATTGTTTTGCGTCGGATTTTATTTTATGCTTTTTTTTGTTAACATTTTTTTTTTTTTTTTATTGGTTAACAATTTGCAATCACAATGCTTTTGTGACAGATCCTTTTGTTCTGTTAAGTTTTTTTTTTGTGTTTGTTGCTGTTTTGTTATTTATGCTTGTTGTTGTTGTTTTTGTTATTGTTGCGTTGATAAAAGTTTAATTAACTGCAACGCTTGAAATACGAGCTATGTCTAATAACTGCAGCGACAGCAGCAGCAGCAGCAAAAAATAAATTTCAAAACAACAACAACGGCAGCATGTAAAACAATAAAAACAAGAACAACAACAACAACAACAATTAAATCAACATGAAATAATGCTCCGCAATGCATTTTGCTGCTGCTGCTTCAGCTTCAGCGTCTCTAAACTGCGAACTGAACTTTGCCGCCGCTGGCAATTGTAATTGACGTGCATTGCGTAATTTATTGGCGCTTATATCAAAGCGCAGCAACTGAGGTGGCAAATACAACAAAACCAGTAGCAGCAACACCAGAGATGGTAACATTTTGAGAAGGGAGTAAATGTATGCACACATGCTAATAGCAAATTGTGTATGTGTGTGTGTGTGTCTATGTGTGTATGTGAGTAGTTAAAGTCGAATGCATGCTGGCACTCATAAATAAACCAGGTCACAATTTCTGATTGCTGCAAATAAATTGAGTCTACCGCAGCAAGTTGCAGAGCGGCATTTCGCATTTTCGCAATTCGCACGGAATCGCAATTTCAAATGCAATTTCAAACGCAATCGAATTCACAGACACAACACACAACGCAACGCAACGCAACGCGACGCAACGCAACGCAATGCGATGCAACGCGACGAGACGAGAGGGGACGAGACGGGACGCGATGAGAAACCGAACAGGAACGTATTAATGACTCACAAAAGCCAAGCCATGCCAAGCTGTGCTAAGCTAAAGCGAAATGGTCCCTACGGCGATGCGGCATACGTAAATATGTATTCGGCTATGTACGCACACACACACATACATATCTTATATATACTTTACATATGTATATGTTAACATTATGTAAGTACTTTATATATATGTATGTATACAATACAATAATAGCATTACCTCTAGCATCTGTTGCCTCTCTTTCTCGCCTCTCTCACACTCGCTCGCTCGCTCGCTTTGCTATATTTTATAGTATTGACTTGAAACAGTTGTTTATGCAACATGTTGCTGCAGCAGTTTTGCTGTTGTTGCTGTTTCTTGTTGTTGTGGCTCAAATGTGTGTTTTTGTACAGCTTCTAGCATATCTTAAAATACAAATTTAATCACACACACACACGCACGCATACAGACAGAGATAGACACACGTATGCATTGACTCGACTCTCAACTTGCCACACATGACGTATGTGCAATATTAATATACAAATTACGCATAAGTTGCACGTGTACACATACATACACACACACACATACGCACACACGGATTGCCGCGTGTTTACTTTGTGCAAATTTTATGCGTTGCATTTCAATTATTTTTGTTATTGTTTATATTATTGAACGAACGAACAACCCACTTGATGCACAGCATGCAGAGCAGAATATGTCAAAGCGCGATATTAAATTGTCCAATTTTTATTTTTCTTTTAATTAATTCAAAATTTTACAATATGAAACCGTATGCAAAAAAATATATCGATACTTTTTGGTCAAATAAAACGAAAAATATTAATATAATTTCATAAAATTGTTCATAAGAGCGTCTCCAGATCTCATAAATCGCGGAGAAGACAATACATTTAAGAAGACAGATCCGAACTTCAAATACACATCATAAACGAATAATTATCCATGGAGAAGTTAATTGTGTGAATGGGAACCGATAATGGCCCGATAAAACCCAAGATTCTAAGGTGGAACCGAAGATCGAATACCCGCCACAGTTCATGTATGATGGCATAGATTTTATACCACAAATAGGTTGAGTGGGAATAACTCAATGTGAGGCTTAAATAAGACGAAATTAACAAAAAAGAAAAAGTTTGTTTTAATGGCATAGTAGCCCAATCCTTGTCATATCAAAAGATTATTGATAGGATGACATTAGAAGTGACTCTACCCAGAATGGAGGGAATATATTCATAAATAAGAACTATTTGCATAAAAAAATTCAAAAATGGGCGCCAGGTTTGCATGGCGGCTATACCTAAAAATGGGCGTGGCACATTGGTTCTAGCATACAAACTGCCTCGGATCAAAAGAAGTTTAAGTTCTCAATTTCAGTTCCATATCTTTAAAAATTTTCGAGTAAAACGCATTGCAACAGACAGACGGACAGTCAGACAGACAGACGGACATGCACTTTGTGGGGTCTTCGATGCCTCCTTTAATGCCTTAGAAACTTTCCATATTATGTGTGTCGGATATAATATCTCATGTCACGATATTCATTTTCGATAGATTCCGAAACAACTCAACCGATTTCAATGAATTTTTGTAGATGTGTATTTTTTGGTTCTACTTAAAAGATTGGATAAATATTGGTCGTGGCCTCAAGAGAATCGATACAAAAATATTTTTAAATTAATTTGAACTCGAATTAATTTGAACTCGAAAAAAAAAACCGGTATTTATGTTACTAGGGCTAGGACCATCGGAAAAATGAGCCCCATACCACGAAATTTGGTATATGTGCATGATGCTAAAATCGGGAAGAATATGATTCATTGGAAAAATGAGAGATGTGTGTGGCCTTATATAATTAATACAAAAAAAATTCTTAGAATACTTTTAAGTATTTGATCCAGAGATGTGTTGCTAGGAACGGGAAGAATATTACCTTTCTTTTTGGAAGTATTTGAACTACAGGAATTAATACCAATTTTGTTGGAGAAGTTTCCAAATGGTTTTTACAGTTAGGCCAATCGTTGGAATTTCATCAAAATATATGTTAAGGCTTCTAACGTTTACAATTTATACATTTCAATGTTCAAACGAACAACTCTGAATTATTTTTATGCAAATATAGAACTAAGCAGATCGATATTTAGAAAGTTTAGTTGTTTCATTTTTTTTTTTCCGAGAGATATATTGAGGTCTGCTTAACTGCATTAAAAAGTTTATAACAAACTGATAAAAATTTGAGATGAGATTTGGATATAAACAAAAAAAAAAAAAAAAATGCAATAAAAAGATAAAAGGCAAAAAAATTGAAAGCCATAAAATAAAAAATAAAGCAAAAACACTAAAAGCCAAAAACCCAAAAAGCAAAAAGTCGAAATGCAAAGTTAAATACAAAGATTTACTTATCATTTGCGTAGGAAACTAAAAACAAAAAAACAAAAATAGAATAAAATAAAATAAAACCGGGAAAAAAACAATTGAAAATGTAAAACATTTTTAAAAAGAAAAATGGTGAACGTTGAGTTTTGACTAAAGTGAAGGGTGAAATGTTTGAACAAAATGGATGGATGGGATGGATGAATGGGATGGATGGAAAAAAGAGTGAATTTTGCGGTGGCAATCGAATGCAAAGATAGCTAAAGCTTTGCACTTGAATAAAAGTTGAAGAAAAAACAAAAAAAAAAGAGAAGAACAAGAATGAACCTTGGCAAATGGGGTATGAATATTGAGTGCGAACAGCTCAGCTCAGTTCAGTTCAGTTTAGTTCAGGGATAAGAAAAGTGCAAAGTTGCGAAAGCATATCGAGCATCTTTGTTTGTTTGTTTGTTTGTCCGTCTGTCTGTCAAAATGTCTGCTTCACTCAAACATAAACAAACATTCAAACCCGACCCGACTGCTGTTGTTTTTGTTAAGAGGGTGGCTAAAGCATCAAGACGAATTCAGTTAAAATGAGCTAAACTGAGCTGAGCTGAGCTATGTTGAGCGTTACGTGGTAAAAGTGATGAGTAAAGCAACATCAACAACAACACCACCAGCAGCAGCAGCACCATCAACAGCAGCAGTCGCATCAAGTCAAGTCATGCCCTGCGAAGTGGCAAATTCAGCAAAGCGCTTGACTCATGTCACTGCTTCATGCCACACATGCTCTGCGTACTTCTAACAATATTTCTTTTTCTTTTGCAACACTTGCGCTGCTGCTTACTTCTTTCGTTCTATCTGATTGTGTGTGTGTGTGTCTGTCTGTGTGTATTCTGAATAGAATTTTTTTTTTTTTTTTTAACTTGTAAAAAGCTGTTTGTCTTTCTGATCTTCAACGCTTAACGCTCGTATCAGCTTTGAACTTAACAAGGATTGAAATTCCCTTTTGTAAGCAGAAAATATACTCATTGCATAAAATTTTGTTCAAGAATTTTGCATATGAAATTTATTTGTGACATTAAATTGAAAAAAAAAAAAAACGTGCATAGATGAAATTGACTGGCGAGCTTCTATTTGAAACTGCATAAAAAAAAATATTTGTTCTAATTATTTATTCGGATTAATCTTTCATTATAAAAGTCTAACAAAATATGGCAACACTGCCATAGATGCATTGTGAATGCGTTCAAAGTCAAAAGTAAATTTGTGCAACTTTGCAAAAACAGCTGTTCGAGGCTTTTGTTCGTTAGTTTGTTCTGTTCTTGTCCCGTCGACTTTTTGGCCAAATTCTCTCTCTCTTTTTCTCTCTGTCACTCTGTGCATAACAGTTATTTATTCTCAGTGTATAAAACAATACCAAAATGCGTGTTGCCACTTGTTAAACTTTGTTTTCCAACACTAGTCAACAGTCTGGACAATGCAATGTTTTTTTTTAAAGAAAAATTATATTGGTTGTGTAAAATTTTTCAAAAATTTTTAATTTTTTTAAAGTAATCAAATAAAAAAAACTAAAAAATTTGATTATTCTTCATCTGAATTGAACATTTAAGAAAATGCAAAAGTAAACAGTTTTTGAGTAATCTTTAGTTCAATTTTTCTTTTCATTTCATTTCTAAATGCTAAGCTTTCTTTAGGAAAAACAAAAAAAAAACACGAAAATTACAAACGCACACATTGACGTATTTTTTTTTCCTTTCCTTTTATTGCAGAACATACAAAATGTATCTCAATTTTTTTTTCTTCATTTTGTATCTTTTTGATATTTTTTTCTTCTTTTTGTCTCGTTTTGTGGCTAACAGCATAAAATCGAAAGAGCAAAATTGAGGCAAAATTAATTAGAATCCAATTCAGGCTGCGGCAAAATATTTGCGCAAGCATTTTACATACACAAATTCAAAAGCAACAAAAAAGGAAAAAAAATAAATAAATAAAAAGAGCAAAAAAAATGTACTTCAGAGTAAATATCAAATCGAATGTGTGTGTGTGTGTGTGTTGTCTGTTTCAGAAAAATGTATCATTTTTTTTTGTGTTTCGATTTATTAAAAAATAAATAACAATAAAAATTTGTTTAAACCGAAGCAAGAATTCCCTGCAGTGTTTACTTTTTTAATTGCTTCGAATTGAAAATGCAAACCAAAAAAAAAAAAAAAAAATGAAAGGAAACCGCTAGCAAAGCTTAAACAAACTTTTGTTAGTACCTCTTTTTTGCATGGATCAGTATCGTTGATGAAATACATTTTAAAATTAGTTACAAAAATCTAAAAACATTTTCATGCATGAAAAATTTACAAAAAAAAAAAAAAAAAAGCCAGGCCAGAGTTTTAAATCATTTTATCAAACAGCTTAAGGCTTTATACATTTAGAATTTAGAAATCCAAAGGTAATATTTAAAAATATTCAAAGTTGTAAGAGCAAAAACCAAAAAAAAATTTAAAAAAAAAAATGCAATAAGTGCTAAAATTTTCATAGAAATATTTTCTTAAATTGATTCCTTCTTTATTTCTTTTTTTTTTTTCAAATTTTATTTCGAAGCAAATTGAAATTGTTTTACGTCAGAATGAATCTAGTTTGATTTATTATTTGCCTATTTGAACTTTAATTCATATCTTAGTGTTAGCTACTCACAGAGCATTTTTGTATTTTTGTATTTATTGTTGCGAAGAAAAGATATGAAAAAAAAAATTATAAATAAAAAGATAAATAAAATAAAAAAAAAAAAAGTTAACTTCGATTGGACCGAAGCTTATATACCTGTTACAAATCATTTGACGTGGATAGATCTTCGTGTGCAGCATTTGTATTAAATTTTATCTTAAAATTGTAAACAAATTGAAAATATTCTTCAAAATTTAGAAATTCGCGGTCCGATTTGAAACAATTTTAAACTGAAGATTTGTGCATGGTATAAGAAGCATTTGGTCCACATTTGAAGCCATTTGCTTTATAAATACAAAAAAGTGGGCGTGGCACATTGATTTTAACATAGAAAGTACACAGGACATAGAAAAGCTTAAGTTTAAAATTTCAGCCCAATCAGCAACAAACAGACAGACGGACATGGCTAAATCGATTCGTCTCGTCGAGGTGATCAAGAATATATATACTTTATAGGGTCTACGATGCCTCCTTTAATGCGTTACAAACTTTCCGACAAACTGAATATACCTGTTTACACTCTGTTGTAAAATTATTGAAACTCGAAACTTAAACAATGTAAGACCAAGATGCCACGCCCATTTTTAAGGGTTGACCCCCCATAGAAACCTACCGCACATTTACACATTTCTATTTTGTATGAATATAAATATTGTTTATGAATGTATTCACTCCAAATTAAAAAAATACTCGCCCATTAAAAATTTTAAATATATGCGTCTTATTTGAGCCCCAACAAGAGTTGTGTCCCCACCCAACCACTGATGATCGTACATAAACTGATTAAAGCTTCGTGTGGCGTGTTAATTGAGTTCGTGTACGACCGAAGTAAAGTTTTCCTTGTTTTTTTTCTTTTGAATTTAAAATGAAATACGTTTCTATACCAAAGAGAAACAAATGAGTTGAGTCATTAAAAGTTTGAAATCCATTTCAATAAATTTCGAAATTAAAAAAATAAAAACGTATTTTTGTTTTAAAATATTCAAATGCAAAATTCCATTTGCAACAAAAGACGAAAATATTTAAGCCTATTATTATGTAACTCAGCAGTTTGAAAGTCAGTTAAATATAATAAAATAAAAATTTAAATAAAAATTAATTTCGGAAATCTTAAAAGCTTTCATTTATTTTTTTTATTTATTTTTTTTTAATAATTCTTTTTTTTTTTTGTTTTTTTAATTTTGTTAAATTTATTAATTATTTTATAAATTATTTTTATGAAACTAATCAAACACAGCAAAAAATTATAATAAAATAAAAAAAAAGATATTCTTCGATTTTATGATAGTATTTTATTTTCCTTTTATAATTTCATTCAATATTTTTTTTTTTATGCTGCAGCGGAAATAGAGTTAAAAGCGCAGTTATTTAGTTTAATTTAGTTGAGCGCCATTGGCAATTTTCTCCATTTTAAGTCGAGCGTAAAAAAAACTGTTTTTTTTTTTTCAGTTTTGCTTTTACGTATCACGCATGAAGCAATTGGCAGAGAGACATATAAACCAGACAGATACACACACACACACATACATACATATTTTGAATTGAAAAAGTGTATTTCACATTTACAGCGCCATGAAACAGAAAATTTAAATTGCTTTCGCATAATTTTCGGTCAGACAAATTCAAAAAAAAAAAAAAAAAAAAGAATTTTTATAAAAAAAAAAAAATTTTTTTACATAGAAAAAAATTTTTTTTCTTTTTTAAATTTTATTTTTTCAATTTGAAAATTTTTTCTTGAATTTTTCTGACGTGATTTCATGCAACAAAAGTTGCATAATAAACAAAATTTCCAAAAAAAAAAAAAACATATAAAAAAAAAATAAAATAAATAAAAGAATATATTACGCCTATTAATTGCATTTCTTATTTATATTTCTCTGAAAAAAAATAAATTTCAAAATTGTAAATACATTTTTAATAAAGTTAAAATTTGTATACCGAAAACAGAAAAATCTAAATAAAGTTTTTCTTTATTTTCTTCTTTTGCGTAAATATTTCTTTGAAATAAAATAAAAAAATAAAAAAAAAACAATTGAAACACTCACTCTTAAGACGAAAAACTATTTATTTAATGCCGGAGAGAGAGACTCATAGCATCTACTGAGGCAATTTTTGTGTTTTGCAAATTTTATTTTGAAACAAAAATATTCATTTCAACTTGCTTAAAAATTTATTAAACTTGCAATAAGTTTCATTTGCGGCCGTTTGTATGCATTCTCTGTTTTGTTATTCCATGCCATGCCATGCCTTGCCATGCCTTTGCATGGAATGCCATTCCGTTTATTCATACGTTTAGAACGTATACATATGTACATGAGTATAATAGTGTTTGAAATAGTGAAAAAAATAAAAAATAAAAACAACAAAAATTTATATAATATATACTAAAATTTATTTTTAACAGTAACTCCTTAAATACTTATAGCTAACGTCTTAGCTTCTAAATTGAAGATTAATATAATTTTTTTTTTTAGGCTGGCAACAGCGCGTTTTCACAGCCTCTGTAGTTGTGGTGCAATTATACAAGGTGCTGTTAAGCGCTCTTTCGCCTCTCAATAAATTTGGTACCAACGACTGTCATACTTAATGGAAAGCAAAGTGAAGCAAAGTGAAGCAAAGTGAAGCAACAAAATTAATATAGCGCTATTTGCTTTGAACTTGCAAGGTTAAACAGAAAAATCATACATTCATCTTACTCAATCAGTCTCATACATTTGCACTAAAAGGTACCAACGTTCCGCTTGAAATCAGCTTAATTGCAACATTAGCTGAAGAAATTCTTTAAAGACTCTCATCAAAAGAATGCAGCAAAAAAAAAAATTACTAAGAATATAATTAATTTTAATTTAATTTTTTTTTAATTGTTTAAAATCATTTGCTAAGGCGTTTAGGCTCTCGATACCTGGGAGTCCGATTGTAACACAATTTAAAAAACTCTTCAAATAAAACTGCACATTTTGTAATGAAAATTGTATCGATTAAAAAACAAAAACAAAATGAATATATATGCAATTTGTGATACTGCTCAGCTTCTAATTGGGTCACTGTTTAAACTGTTTGAAAATTGTAAATTTCGTTTAAATGTAAATGAAAAAAAATATTATAGTTTGCAATTTGTTTAGGTTTTATTAAAAATAGCTGCTGTGCCTTAATAAAATTTAATGGTATAACCCAATTTGAAAAATTTGCAAATATTTTTAAAGCTATAAGAAATTATTGGAGCTCTATTATATTTACGAATACTAAGGAAAGCAAAAAGAAGTACTTTGTTATATTTTTTATTAATATCAACAATGATATGGAATATTGGAGATATGCTAAAAAAAATAGTAGAGAAACATGTTAACTGCCTTGGATTAAGAGAAGCTTAAGTTTCGAACTTTAGCTGTTACTCCTCCCTTATGTGTAGGTTCCTAAAAAGTGCTTCCAGAATCATACAATATTTCTTTTTTTTTTTTAATCGATTTTAGCATATTTTTTTAAAAAAACCACTTGCGATAGTCATGGCAAGGCTAATTACGCTGATTCAATTTTGGGTTCAATGAATAGATCAACGCTTCTCTCACAACTTTGTAAGAATATATTTAATTGGTAAATGGAAGCACAAAATCAAAACAAAAGAAACGCGAGCAAAGCCGCGGCTACTAGCTACTTTACATACACATACATATATACACACATACATGTTGTTGTAGCTGTCCCAAAATAGACCGCAACAGCAGTAGCAGCAACATAAAAAGCATTGAACAAACCGAACCAAAATTATAATCGAAAATTTTAATTAAATTAAAAACGTAAATAAAATTTGCCTATAGCCAGTGCAATGCTATCTAATAAAAAATCTATCTAACTGTCCGTCTGTCTGTCTGTCTGTCAATTACATTTTTGTACTTTCATATTTAGATACGGATTTAAACTAATCAAGACTTATCAAAAAATATATTCCACTGTATAAATATTTAAACAAAAAATCAAAAATCTTACAATTTTCCACAAAATTAAATTTCACTTAGCTGCAATGAGATGAGATGAACAGAATAAGTAGAAGCAGAAGACCAAGCAAAAAAAAAAAAAAACTAATAATAAAATAAAATAAAAAAAAAAAAAGAAAAGAAAACTAAATAAAAATAACAAAGAAATACTAGAAATGGCAAAAAGAAACTTTTACTCTGGAGATATGTAGTTTGCCCTCTCGACACTCGTTCACTTCCGCCGTTGAACGCTTCTCTACTCAAATTCTCTCAAACTATTCAGCTCGACATTTGCATGTTTAACTAACTTACGTATATTTTTTGAGTGTATTAGAACAATGTACATGTGTGTGTGTCTGTATGTGTTTATTTATTCATACGCCCAGTTGAACTGCTTAAGCTCGACTAAACTGAGCAGCTTAGTAACCCGAGACTTTGAAAACGTTCATCGAGTCTTCTCGAAAAAACATACACAAAGTATAGACTTGTACATGAATGACGCTTATCCTTGCACTATTATCCCTATCAGCAGTCGCTACTATAGACGCTTATAAGTATACTATATCTATCTGCTTGTCTGTCTGTCTTTCTGTCGGTCTTTCGGTCTGCCTTTCTGTTCTATATGTATCTGTGTGTGTGTGTGTGTGTTTCTAACAAACTGACACACCTGCTTGCATGCCTTTGGCTCGTTTGTGAACACAAACTAAGCAAATTTACCTCTGCGGTAAGTTGGTCTGATCTGTTCTGTTCTGCTTTATTCTTCTCTTCTATCGTTTCGTTTGCTTTTCCTTAACATACTGCGGCATGTTGCGTGCCTTTATACCTCAAACTAACTTGCTGCCCTTTTCCGGTGCACTTATTATCTTTAGCTGTTGGCGTTTAGTTCTATCTTCAACTCATTCTCTTTTGGGTTATGACAGTTTCTTTCTGTCTGTCTGTCTGTGTGTGCTACTCGGTTGATAGTTCGGTCAATCTACTTTACTTAGTAACCAACCAAATACTTGTCTACTTACCTCGTTTTTATTTATTTTTATTTTTATTTTTATCGTTACAATGTGTGTATACGTTTTCTCTTTTTTTCTTCTTTTTTCCTTTCTATCTTTCGTCGTTTATGCCACGATGTTTGCTTAGCGCTATTTTATTAGGCAACGCCAACAAATGCAAGCTGAAATGAAAGAAAAAACATAAGGTTCAAATGTTAGTTTTGTGCACAATTGAAATTAAATGAAACATACAATTCTATGCCAGATAGTGTTGGCAAAAAGCGTGATCTTTGAGTTGAGTTGTGATTAGCGACTGTGATTTGTAAATCGCTGTGACTGCAAATAGTGACAAAGTCTCAAAAAACAGTGATTCAGTGAATTACACGTTTTGACTGGCAAATGCACTAACGAATTTGTACAGGCTCAGTGTTCAAGCGAATATGAACGATTCGCGAAGTGCAATAAAAGCACCAATCACTGTTTGCAAAGAGCTATGCATAAAATCACCGATAACTTAACATATACACTGAGCAACAAGAAAATCACAAATCACTACTTTTAGTCGCAGTGAGATATTGCAACTTTTAAATCACCGAAAGTGATTATTGTTATCAACCCTAATAAATACACAATACAAATTTATGTGTAAACTCATCGTTTTTGAAGCGAATTTCGCGTTGGTTCGTCGTTTCGAAAATTTTGGTTTGTGTGATTTAAATTTGCCAAAAAAAAAAAGAAGTAAAAGAAATTTATACATGTATTCCATATATTTTATATGAATGCCGCCGATGTATGATAATAATAATTACATTTTTGTCTTGAACGCGAAACAATTTCTATGATTTCGTTTTCAAACTTAAACTCAAAAAAAAAAAAATTCTCCATGCTTCGGTTTGCCATGAGTGAAAAAAATTATAATTAAAAATAATAATATAAAACTAAGCAGAAGTTTTAGCTTGGTTTCGAAAACTAAATGCTGCTCATGGACATGTTTGAAAATTAGGTCGAAAAGTTTTGACTTCAAAGCGGCAGAACGGGAAAAACAAAAAATACGAAAATGAAATATGAAATATGTCTAAAGAAAATACAAGAAATTCAAGAGTCCATTTTACGATGTCTGCCTGCTTGCACAACATCATGTACATCTCTCCTGCTCTCAGCCATATAAAAAGCATTATTTCGGAGATTAAAAAAGATAGAGCCACCATATTAAATACTTAGACTCTCCTGTCTCGACAAGTCATCATTTAAAACGGTTTTCTCTCTGGTCTAATTTTGAGGAATACCAAAACAATTAAGAAATTTTTTCATTTTGCTTAAAAATTTTTATTTTTATTATTTAAAAAATATTCCAAAAAACAACTTACAAATTTGCCTCAATTTTCGAAATTGTTTTATGAAAAACTTATTTTAATTGAAGCACCATATTTATTCTGTGCATTAGAGGTGAAGAATCATCGATAGCACTATCGGCACTATCGAGCTAAAAAATTTATCGATAGCTCAATCTCTCTCTCACATCACTAATATAAATTTTTGAGCGTTAATTCATTTGTGGCGTGAATTTGGAATTGATTCGATAATGTTTTTACGCAAAGTCAAACAACGTATTCACCTGATCTGAAGCTATGCGACTTTTGGCTGCTTAGCAAACTTCAAAAGACAGTTCCGGGGTCAACGCTTTGAGACAATAAAGCCGCTTCAAACCACTGCAAAGAAGGTTAAATTAAAATATTTTTAAAAGCAAACACAACTTTATAAGCGCGGGGTCAATGATCCAAATTAAACCAAATACAATTTGGTTTAGAGCAAATAAATCACATTTATATGCAATTAAAGTTTTTAAATAATATTCAAAATGTTCCTTAAATTCTATAAAAATATTACCAAATCTATGCTCAGTTGTGGCTTGATAAAATAAATCTTTCAAAGTTTCATTTTAAATAAATAAATAAATAAATAAGCTTGGTGTGCCAATTATTAGTGGTAATTGTGGTTAGGGTTAATAAAATACATGTGTAACTCTGATATTCATTTTGATTACTTTTCGAATATATTTTACATTTGACCAAAAAAAAAGTTTCTTTTATATTTTTTTCACACTTGCCAAAATCGCGCCTAAAGAAACAAAAAAAAAAAAAAAAAAAAAGAAATATATCTAAACTGGGATTACAATAGTTTATTTATTTGCTTTGTTTTGACGCAGCACAAAGAACAAAAAGTCCATTGGGACTCAAAAAGATAGCGGCAAGGTGGATTTTCAATGCAATAAATTTTATTTATTTAGCCAACTATTTGCCAGTCACGCTGAACAATTGGAATTGAAAGTAGAAGTTCTGCTGCTGCTGTTTGCTGTTGCGTTGCTGATTCGACAGCTGCTATACAGTATGAAGTGTGTGTGTATATGTGTGTGTGTGTGTATAAATCTACTTTCAGTGAGTAGTCGAAGAAGAAGAAGCAAAACGTCGCTGCTAAGACATTTCACTTGAATTGGCTTAACGCGAACTCAACTCAATTGAAGCCCATTGACTGAGATTGGTGGTTTGAAGTTTGTTTTTTTTTTTTTTTTTTTTTTAACTCGTTTTCTTTCTAACTCGCTTTCTTCTTTTTATTCTTATTGCTTTAGGTTCAAAAAAAAAAAAAAAATCATATTGCATTGCTTTTCATTTTATTTGTGAATTGCGAAAATAAAAAAAAATAAAAAAAATCCACTTTAAACGATCAACTTGGACTGGACTCTTTGTCTGCCTACGCATGGCATAAAAATAATGCACTGCGGCGTCGATTTATTCATTGTCCATACATTTAGTTGTTGTTTTCTACTATTTTGGACATTGAATGAATGAAGTGGATATCTGCTACTCGAAAACGAAGCCAATAAGCATAAAAATATATTGTATGAGTGTAAACGAAGCGAAGCAAAACGACAGCAGCAGCAGCTCATAAATAAAAATGGCGCAATAGCAAGGATAACTGAAACTGAAACGAGACTGAAAGGAGCACTGAAATGAACCATTGTAATTTCATATGAGTATCCTATATAGTAGCTTTGAAAATAATAACAGTCAATTGTAAAAACATACATTAGGCCATACTCTATGGTATTTCTCATGCTCCATTCATACATCCTTCAACTTACACATACGATACGACATATAAATTGATATCAACACAAATACAGCTCTTACATATGTATGTATAGAGCACATACTATATCTCGGTCTACAACATTCTATATATATATATGAAATTCAGTATCTGTGTCAATGTATCTGTCTATCAGTCTGTCTGTCTGTCCATTTGTCTCTGTTGAATTGCTTTGGCTCTCAATTGAATGAATCTTATGTCATAGACAGACAGAACGCGTCGAAGCAGACCAAACA
Organism: Leucophenga varia; assembly: GCA_018903435.1. Taxonomy (NCBI): domain Eukaryota; kingdom Metazoa; phylum Arthropoda; class Insecta; order Diptera; family Drosophilidae; genus Leucophenga; species Leucophenga varia. The sequence goes on along the minus strand of JAEIFJ010000424.1, from coordinate 835,960 downwards.
GACCAAATATAGACAGAACAGAACAGAACATTGCTGCAGCAGCAGCAGCCAGGTCAAAGGCGCAGTCAATAGAGTCGAAGTTGAGTTCAGTTGAGTCGAATTGTATTTGAATTGAGTCAGGGGTGTCATACACATAATAAAATCGAAAAATATTATTATTATAGCATTTCTTACTTGCCTGCCTGCCTGCTTGCTTGCGTGCTTGCTTGCTTTATTTATTTTATTTTCAAAAAAAATTTTTTTCGAATATCAAATACCAAAGTCCTACATTTTTGTTGTTGTAAAATACACCAATAACAACAACAACAATAACAATAATAAATAAATGACTGTAAATGAAATCTAGAAAGACATACAAACAAACATTTACATTGACAGAGACAGAAACACAGAGAGAGAGAGAGAGGAGAGAGACAAGCGTAAGGCGATTAAAGTGAACGACAGCCCGCAAAAGTATGCTACAGAAAATTGAAATTGATTTGCGTATTAACAAAGCATTAAGTGAAATATCGTTTCTATTTTTTTTTTCTTTCTTTCTCTCTCTTTCACTCTCTTTGCTGTGCAAGGCACGCATTGTGTGTTTGTGTATGTGTTTTTGCTTTGTTGTCCATGACTGCTCTTAAAAATTTTTCATTTTAATTTAAACATTAATTTTCAATTCAATTTCGTAACTCATTGTCATCAATTCAAACGAGCAACTTTATTTTTTGCATGCTTCACTTCAGCTCACTTCAGTTCAGCTCAGTTCAGTTCAGCTCAGTTTAGTAAGTTCAGTGATTGCTGCGTCTGTGACGGATGTTGTTATTGTATATTTATTCATATATATTGTACACATATTCGTACATACATATATACTTATGTAAGTGTTTGTATGTATGCACATTATGGGCACGAAAAAACCGTTAGACATTACAAAATTTTTATAAATACATTGTGTGGCTTTACTTTTGCGCTTATGTATGTCCAATCGTCTTATTCAGCAATGGAACAAAAATACTAACTTCAATTAAATCGAAGCTTTAATTCGCTGCAACAAGTCCAATATTTATTACCACCAACGATAGCTGAGTCGATCTAGCTGCGTGCATACGTCTGTCCTACATTATTGTGGAATCTGTCTTGCTTAGATTCTTCAAATTTTAGACTAAACTATTTTTTTAAGTCTCGAAAAGTTCTTGATACAAGAACGGAAAGTTCGTGTAACATGAGCAAAAAGTTCATGATACAGTAACGAAAAGTTCGTGATACACGAACGAAAAGTTCATGATACAAGAACCAAAAGTTCGTGATAACACGAACGAAAAGTTCATGATACAAGAACCAAAAGTTCGTGATACACGAACGAAAAGTTCATGATACAAGAACCAAAAAGTTCGTGATACACGAACGAAAAGTTCATAATACAAGAACCAAAAGATCGTGATACAAGAACGAAAAGTTTGTGATACAAGAGCGAAAAGTTCATGATACAAGAACGATAAGTTCGTGATACAAAAACCTAAAGTTCTTGATACAAGAGCAAAAAGTTCATGATACAAGAACGAAAAGTTCGAGATACAAGAACGAAAATTTCGTGATACAAGAAAAACTCGTAACGCAAGCACAATTCACTAAATATCATGAACAACGAACATTCTTTTTCGGTGTTAAAAATATATTTTTGACATGACAACGTTCTGCTAGATTTAGACCAAATCACGCTTCTGTTAGTTTTGGCCACAAATGTTCTTGATATAAGCATTTCAGTTCACGTTTTTAAAAAACAAAAGAAATAATACTGCTGCACCAAAGCCAGACAGACTGGCAAAAACTAACGCTTAAACTCTGTTAAATTCTTAAACATACAACAAAATGTATAAAAAATTAATAATACTTGCTTTTTTTCGTAGGGTATTGTTATTTAAATCACTTCACTTACCGACATCATCGATCAATGAGGCTAAATGTGTTTGCACTGCCATTATATGAATTTGTTTGTACAATGTTTGTGTATATTCAAATATTTTATATACACATTAAACACACACACACGCACACACACACATCGATGTTTATAAAGAATGTGCAAAATTTTTCAAACTAATAACTTAATTTAGTGAAAAATGTCGAACAGCAAATGAGATCATTAATTTATGAAAACAAAAATTAAATAAAAAAGAAAATTAAATGAAAAACATTTTCTTTTTTTTTGTGTTGTTGTTTATTTCTGCAAAGTAAGCAATAATTTATATATTTCCAACAACATCTCCTCTCTTTACTCTATTATACAACGTATTTGTGTGTGTGTGTGTGTGTTTGCATTGATTGCTGACTATTTGTGTCCTTTAATTTTCAATAACCAAAAAGTTATTTAACTACGAAAAAGCAAAAAAAAAAAAAAAAAAAAAGAAAATGTTACAAAACCGAAAACCAAAAATGTGTTTATTCATTTGTGTGGGTGCCTAAAAATCTAACACTAAGACAAAACCTCTATCAAATGACCTATCTTTTTTCTCTTCGGTTTCTATTTATTTTTCATCATCACTTTTACATAAACAGTCACATACAGTCTTACCGCCATTTTGTCAACTAATCAGCAGCACATCAAAATGAAAAAGTAAAAAAAACAAAAAATAGAGACGCAAGAGTGTTGGCGACATTTTGCGGATTATTTCTGCGGTTGGCATTAATTTTTTTGGATAGCTACAAAGGACAAAAAAAAAACCTTTACTTGCCTACAAACTTGGCAAAAGTATTTGATTACACGAAAAAATAAATGGCGAAAGTATGATATACGTTCTAGATACATACCATATAAAGAGATTTAGATACATAATGTACGTACATTTGGTTGGGTCAATTTGTTCGAGTCAGAAAGGGTGAGCAAGCGTATAGCGGGTACGTAATCTTTGGAATGACCTATGGTTGCTTGGGATATTTTCAAACAACCAAAAAACTTTTAACTACATAAAAACTGTCTTTTAATATGGACAAAAAATACCCCACACCAAATTTTGTTAAAATCGGTCGAGTTGTTTCGAAAATATTCGATGAATTTATGATCGATTCAATGGGGTCCACGCCCACCAATCCATTTAGTTGTTTAAAAAAAAGGTTAAAATGCTATTCTTAGACCTACTTATAAACACAAAAAATTCCCTGCTTTGGGTGAGAGTAAGCTCATATGACTTCTGATTTTACGTTCAGCTAATGGGTTTCAAATCGTGCAAATTTTGCGGAAAGCAATTCTAATTATATGATTTTTAAATATATCTCAAAACGGTTAATGGGGAACATTTTTTTTTTTTTTGGTTCTGGGCTAATTTTTGGAATCTGCGCCTCAAAACACATAGGTCCATGTAAACGATCTCAATTTAGGTATAAACTAGAGTATAGTATATAAGAAATTAAAGCAGCTAATTTCGAGTACAAATGCGGAAGATCAGATTTTACTAATGTTTTTTATTTTTCTGAGAATATTTCAAAGATTACGATCCAGTCAATATTTTTGAGTTACCCTAACTTCTGAAATTATAAAACGAAAATTGTGTTGCCTTTCTTGTTGTTGTTTTTGGTCTTTAATTTGATTCTTTTTAAATAGTTTTTTGTTCCTTTTTTTCCTTTTTTTTTTTTTTTGCCACAAGCTACAAATTTATTAAATAGTTTTTGAAAATCCTTGAATATGTTGATTTGTCAAATGCTTCAAATGCTTAACGCAAATTCATCGTGAAAAACTTTGAGGCTGAGACTGAGTTTACATATGGCATGCAATATGCTCAGCAGCAGCAGCAGCACTAAACACAACAACAAAAGAACCTCAGCAACATTCTGAACGGCACACACCGCACCGCATCGCAGCGCAGCGTAGCGCAGCGCACCGCATCATTGTCGTAACGCAACTAAACTCATAGTTAAACTATTCCCGGAATGTTGTTGCATTTACGAGTTGCGGCTTGTCTATGTCATGTTCGACTCGATTGTGTTCTGTCATACTATTGCGTTGCGTTGCGTTACGTTATGTTACGTTACGTTACTGTCGCTGTTGCGTTGAGTTTCAATACGTTTTTTTTTATTTTTATTTATTTATTTTTTCTTTTTTCTGTGTTCGTCATGTCATGTTGAGCCTGCAGAAATTTTACAAAATACTTTCGTCATCGCTTTTTCACATTGAATATCGGTTTGATTACGTATACGTCCGGTTTAAGCGCTTATATATGTGTATGTGTATGTGTATATAAACTCTACAACATATACAATTTAATGCAAGTTGATATTATAGCTGCGAATGACATTATTGCTCTCACTTTTTTCTACTTTACACGGATTCACTCAGTCACTCAGTCACTCAGTCAGTCGGTCGTCATTATTGTCGTTATGTTGCGGTCCTATTTAACTTTGTAATCGGTTGCGCATACCGAACCATAAGCAGCTTACTTAGTAATCATAAGAGCCACTGGATATTTTGTTTGTTTGTTTGTTTGTGTGTGTGTGTGTGTTTGTAAGTGTGAGTGTGTATGTATATGAATATCGTACTTTGCTCCATACATAATAAATGTATGACCCACTAGCTGTGTGGCGTTGATAGAATTTCGCGTATCTGCTCTGATCGAAAAGAAATTTGAATACGTTTATATCGGACGTTTATATCGGAGGCATATGCAACTTAAAGTTCCAAAATGTATAGAGAAATAATTTAATTTTTAAAATACAATATATATTTCAGATAATTATCTTTAAAACTGAGCGAAATAAAGCTGATGGATCGTTTTTTATACCCGTCATACATTTTTAGGCATAATCCCCCATAAAAATGTCTGAGTTTCTTTATAACCGCCACACACAGTTTATCTGAAAGTTTGTAACGCTTTGAAGGAGACACCATAAAATATATATATAGATTCTGGATCAATTCAACACGAGGCGAATCGATGTAGCTATGTCCGTCTGTCCATCCGCCCGTCTGTCCATCCGCCCGTCTGTCCGCCTTTTTTTTAAGTTCATTAGGCCAGTTTCAAAAATATTACGCTGAAACTCTAAACTTAATCACTCCAAATTTGGTTAAATCACGTCTAATATCATCCAATGGCAAAGTCAAAGTGCCACGCCCACTTTTAGCTATAGACCCCATACAAACTTACGGCTCATTTTTAAGTTTTTATATGAAAACATTTATTTTTTCTGAATGAATTCAATTAAAATTTGGTAAAATCAATTTCAATGTACGCCTAAGTGATCACTATCGATATGGTAAGGATCGGGCGAATATAACACAAAGCCTTTATAAAAATTTGACCAAATTCATTAAAAGTGTTGTGTAACGGGTATTTCAGCTTCGGTTTCCACCGAATCATGTCAAATATATTAAAAACACCTTATAATAACAGCCCATATTTAGAAACGGACCGATATTTGAATTCATAGCTCACATGCAAATGTACCACTATCTGCAGATTTTAAATGGAAAAATTGTTTATGTAGATTTGATTTTTTTCATATTCACTTTTTAATGCTACATTTCCACAAATAATCGAAGCATTCGATTAAGTTAAACGTATAATCGAAAGCATTATATCCTGATATTTCCATGCATGAGCATTTGCAAAATGCATAAACGCATAATTTGATGGCTCGATTTCTTTTATCGGTTCGAATATTTTATTATAATTGAAAATCGTTTTTCTTAATGCAAACCCAAAAGTAACTTAAGTGGAAACATTGTTTAAAATGTCGAAACATGTCATTTTGACAGATTCATCTCTTTCTCTCTTTTCCGTTTTCGCTTTCTACATTTTGCATTTTTTCTTTAATTCAATTTTAATTGATTTTATTCTGTGATGATTCTCTTTTGTGTAGTGAAATATGTAATTAAAGTTAATTAAAGAAATATATAATTACTATCTGCCTGCCTGACTGTCTGTCTGTCTGATTGCCTGCCTGATAGGCTTGCCTGCCTGCCTGCTCAACTACCTGCCTGTGTCTATCTGTCTTTTTGATTGTATAAATTATAAATGCAAATTATTAATTATAAAATGATTGCAGCATGATTAATAAACTGCAATAAAGTATTTTGTATCTTAATGTATTTTGTTGTGGCGTATTATTTTGTATTGTTGTTCTCTTACATTAATACAAACTTTGCTTTTGGTACACACTTGCTTGTACAAGTATCTCGTCTCTTTTTACATTGTTTACCTTATCAATTCAATTTACATTCATTAAGTAGATTGATGATTGGGCAAGTGCAGCATTAAAGATAAAGGCGGACAGACGGACAGATAGAAAATACTCAGAAATAGCAAAGAGGATAACAGCAGAACAAATATTAATCCGCTTAATTAAATCGATGATGTTGTTTTTGCTCTTATTATTGGCAGCAATGTCCTTGCTTTTGCCTATTTCGCCTTCGCCTTCGACGTTCGCATCAACGTCAACATTATTCTCAACGTTGTTATTTTTGTTTTGGTTTTTGCTGTTTTCATTGTCGTTGTTGTTGTTGTTGTCATTGAGCACTCAAAAAGCGAAAATTATTTCATACCGAAATTGAAATAGTAAAATTAGTTTTCATTTTCACATTATTTATATGCAAACACTTCGTTTATACACAAATACTAATTTCAGAAATAATTTCATGAAATAAAATCAATGTTTATACACAAAACAAAAAACAAAACAAATCTTTACTCGGGTAGCTGATACGAATCCCGCGTCAGATTTTCAAAATTCAACAAACGACTTACCAAACGAGAACTAAAGCGACAAAAATCAAAAAAAACAAAAAGATAGAAAGCGAAGCAACAACAAAATGTCAACTGGCAGCGAGCATGTCTCTTGTACAAAGTCACAAAAGAGCACAAAAGGAAAAATTAAAAAATTGAAAAGTGAGTTAAAAGCTGAAGAGCTACATGTGGCTTTTCCCGTACATTTCGGAAAAGCCATAACTAGAAATATTTCGTATTTAATTCGTTAATACGCACGCTACTCATCTTAGTATTCAGATCAGTGCTGTAAGCAAACAAACAAAAAAAATGGCAGTGGTTCGTGAAAACTTTGAATCGCGAGTTCGATTGATGAACCGGTTTTTTAATTAAAATCGAACTGTGATTCGGTTCAAGCGTTCCAATGTAATTTTATATTAAAAATCTTTTACCCAAAACTAATATTTTTTTTTTTATTCTGCCTAGATAATATGAACACTAATCCGATTCTAATCGAATCAATTATGTTTTAAATGGTTTGGTTTCAAGTTCAAAACCATGTATTTCTGACGTTAAAGACAACTGGTTCGGTTCACTGTAAGGAGTTTTGGGGGCCATACTAATCTTCTTCAAATTTTAGTACTGTGATAAAAAAAAAAAAAAATTGGAGCCCTAATTGATATTTTTTTTCGGGGCATCTAATATACGTTTGGAGTCCGTTACTTTGGGGTTTTCGTGGTTGCTCCTTAGAAATTTGCAATTCATGTTTTTCTAAATTCAAAATTGCAGATTTAATATGGCGTAGAAAATTTAAAAAAAAATGAAACTAAGTTTACGAAAAAATATGCCTTATATTAGAATTTTTGAATTTCCAGACTTATGCCCACGGTACCCATAGACACCATTTGGGGTTGGTAATGCAAACCTGTGTCCCAGAGAGCGTATCAAATGGTATCAAATTAGAAGCACATTTTAATATTGGGCCACATCTAAACAGGGCCTTCTGCTGCCCGTGCTATCAGTCTCTCTCTCTGCTCAGACATCGCACTATAACGCTACTATTTCGGGTCCATTACACCAGGGCTAGGAAAACCCACGTGGCATTCACAATTTCAGACAATTTTTACTCAGTTTTTTTTAAGCGTTGGTTCTTTTCTAATGCTTTCAAATAATGTTGACGATGTTGCCAGATTGGCGTACATTTCGAATAAATTTAGATGTGTCTGCAAAAAATTCGTGAAATAAATTCATGAACTGAGAAATTATTCTAATAAAATATAAACGTATAAACGAGGTAATATACCTATAAAAACATGGACATACGAACGGAAAGACGGGTATGTAAGTGGCTATGTTTGTACTATATATGTAAGTATGTTTTTTTTCTTTATTACATAATATAATAATGCTGGTATATACACACATACACAATATATTCCTCTACATACATATACAATAGTATGTGTGTATATATTTTAGTTATTGTTTTGTCTTGAATGTTCGATTTGAAGAACATGTGCTAAGGGGCCGATAAGAACAAGCCTAATGCAATAAGAAAACCGCTTGTAACCGCTGCCAATTTAAGACTCTTTGGTTTCGTAACGCTTGGTTTGGTTTGGTTTGGTTCGGTTAGTTTGTTCATTCGTTCGCTCACTCGCTCGTTCGTTCGTTCGCTCGTTCGTTGTTGTCATTGTTGTTTAACACTTTTGTGCTTGTTCGTTGTTGTTGTTGTTATTTTGAATTTATTTTTGTACAAACAATACAAATATTGTTGTTCTTGTTCTTGTTCTTGTATTGTTTGTAGTACATACTTGTCTTATGTTGTGTATGTTATGTTATGTTATGTTATGTTATGTTATGTTATGTATAAGCGAAACTATGTCAGTCTCATAAAATAAAGGATAATTGCTTTCTTTTGCAGTTTTCTCATGTGGAAAATTGTCTTCAAAATTTAATCAAGACCATTGTGTGAAAATGTATTAGTATATACGTATATGTATGTATATGTGTGTGCTTATTTGTCTTATGTAAACCCGCAACTCTGTAGCACGAGTAGCACGAGTAGAAAACACGCAGCGTTTATTGTCATCACTACCTACTTTTGGTTAATTTGCTTCACTTCGCATCGCTGCCACTTCAAATTTAAATGAACCGAAACGTAGATACACACACATACATACGCACAAATATACGTGTATGTCTATAATCATATCATATATAGTTAGATACATATAGTATACATACATATGATGTACTCTTGCCACATCATATCATTTGTGTATCTTTTGTTAAGCTGTGCGTGCGGTTTTTTTTTTTTTTTTTTGTTTCTGAAGTGCAACTCCTTTCTTCAACAAAAAGTTTGTAACTGAAGACAGCACAACAACAACAACAACAACAAAAAGGGGAAAAGCATGTTAAAGCGATAAAAGAAAGCAATGTCTTCATTAAGTGTAAATTTAGTTTTCATTTATGAACATGCGTATATGTATGTATGTGTGTGTGTGTGTGTGTATATGTATGCAAGTGTAAGTCTGTCTGTCTGTACGTTTGCCTCTTTTTTTTTTTTTTTGCAAGGATTTAAACAACAACAAAAAAACAAAACAGTTCCTTTGTAACATTAACCCATTAACGTTCCATTAATTGCTTTCATAAATTTGTACATATTTCACATTTATGCTGCTTTTTGGTATTAATATAATTTAATATTTTATATATTTAAAAAGCTATTAAAAGACACTGGAAAGTTTGGTTATGTGAAAAGAATAAGAAAGATACACTGAAAGAATACAATTTTTCAATAGCAACAGAAAAAATATTTTTTTTTTCAAACATTTTTTAGGACTTCAGAGTCACAAAATTTAAATTTTTTTTTTCATTCTCAAGATTTATAGCAACAGTTGGAAAATTCCCAAAAATATATTTCAAAACGATTGGAAAAAATTTTGGGTGTCACATTTTGGGAATATACGTTTCAAAATACTTTGTAATGGTTCCAGTGAAATCAATGAGAGAGAGAGAGAGAGAGATAACAACAGCATGAATGGAGAAAAATATAAATGGCAACGGAAACGGGAGCAAACGCTGTTTCATTGACCGCCACGATAATTTAGCAGTCCGCTTCACTTTATTTATACAGCAAACCGCGATACGGAATGCCAACTCATGTATTACAATTCATGAATTATAAAAATTAGATTCATACCGCATTAGTTGTTGTTTTGATAATTGATAATCGTTCACAAAATATTTTCGATAGCAGCTACGATAATGGCAGTCGCCTATTTAAGCACTGAATTAATGGATCACAAACTTTCCATACATTTCTGGTATAATGTCGTAAAGAATCAGTGTCAAATTTATGAACAAAATATTAAAGAAAATTATTTCGAAACATAGACACTGCTAGAACTGTTAAGAAAAACGTTTATAAAAAATATTTTCTCATCAGAGTATAGCAAATATTAGCAACAACAAAAACAAAGAAATATAATAAAATAAAAAGAGAGCCAGAGAGAAGGGTATAATTGATAACGATTGAGCAAAGATGCAACGCAACAAACATGAACAACTTTATAAAGCCTTTCGCCAAATATCAGCGAGCAGCACAAACGCAAATTGGAGTTTTAATAGTTTTGGTAACTTTACGATGCGACCACCAATTTATGGCGGAATGTCAACTTTTCTAATGTTCGGCTCAAGAGCAACAAAAAACAACAACAACAACAACAAAAACTTGCGAACAAGCGAAAGCGCATCAGGGTTGCAGCATGTATCGCAATGTTTTTGAATGTTTGCGCAAATCTTGCCGCAACGAGGGCGGCATGCCCATTTTGATGGCAGCAACAACAACAACAACAACAGCAGCAACAACGAGTACAATAACAAAAACAACAACGCTGCTACACGCAAATCAACTCTTCGTACGCTCCGAGAAAACGCTTAAATTTGCTGTTTATGATAAATTGCGGATGCTACTACGCCTTCACATGACCGAATGCAGTGAGAAATGGTTAATCGCAAGCGATACATTGGCTGGTGGTGTTGCAGGCGCAGCACAGATACTAATCACAACTCCAATGGATTTAATAAATGTTAATCAACAGCAGCAGCGACGTTTGGCCGAAACGACGGCATTGCCAGCATCGAAAACGACAATGACACCGACACCGATAAAGGCAAAGTTAAAGGTGACAACAAATGAACTTGCCGTGCAAATTTTCAAGACACGCGGTGTTCGCGGTTTATATCGCGGCCTTGTGCCATCAGCATTACGTGACATTGGCTTTTCGATGATCTATTTTCCGGTATATACAAAACTTTTACAATATTCCGAACCAATACGAGTATTGCCACATGCAGCACGTACGTATGGTGCCTCACTGTTCGCTGCTACAGTCTCATCGTTTCTTGTGACGCCCTTTGATATACTAAAGATCAAACTGCAAGCGTACGAGCAGTGTCAGAATTTGCGTTTTCTACAATGTTGCCGCCATGTAGCATTGCAACAGGGAGCTGCTGCCACATTGCTACGTGGTGCCTGTACTCGTTCATTGTTCTTTGTTCCGATATTTGCATTGATGCATACTGTCTATGAACTTGGTTTCGGTAAAGTTATTTAAAAAAAAAATAATAAATCAAAAAAAAACCGACGAAAAAAACTTAATCTCCTACGTTAAAGTTGCTGTATCATCGTTTCGTATATTTATATTTAACTGTACTATATGTAACCAAATATATTTTTTAAATGTTTAATATAATTATTTATGCAACAATATGACGAAAATCTTGAAAATGATATAGTCTGGTTGTGCTGCAATTTACGAAAGCTTTGTATTTAAAAAAATTGTATAGACCAAGTGAAATAGAGAGTGCAAGTGGGATGGATATATTATGGTAATATGTAATAAAATTTCCTTTTTGGCATTTAAAAAAAAAGTTCTTTGTTTTATTATTAGTTTTTTTTTTCTGTAAATTAATTACATTGTAAACCATAAAGTGTGAGCAATTGCAGTATTTACTTATTTTTAATACAAAATATGGCATTGGTTTAAAAAAAAGACATTACCGAAACTGTATCATCATTTTCCAATGCTAAAGTAGTGGTTTACTGATTTTCGATGTAGACATATCAACAAAAGTGTTCTCGGATTAATTTTAGATGATCGCAGAAGATGACTGAGACTGTAGGTATCTGAACGGAGCAGATATTGGTGAGATGGGGACATTTGAAAGAAGTATTTTTAGATTTTCAATTGTAATCTGAAATATAAAATCATCATAACACAACACAGACCTGATGGAACTGTCAAAAATTTATAAATGGCGCAATTAGTTCTCTGATTTGGCTTTTTGATTTCCAAACTTTTAAAAAAATTCAACGTAAAATATTTCGGCCAAATAAGAAGTTAACACTGAAGAAGATGCCTATTTTAAGGACCGTGACAAAGCCAGCTGAGTGGAAAGAATGAATAAGAATGGAAAAAAGAAATGTATTGAGCTAAAAGCACATTGTGCTCAAATCAAGCACATTCGTAGTCACAAAAGTAGGGTAAGCTTAGTTTTTTTTAAAACATAATTGTGAGAAAAAAATTGTGCTTGTATCAAGAATGAACTGTTCTTATATTAAGTACGTATTTTACTTGTGACTAGAACACAATAAAGATACAATATGATCTAGCAATAGCAAGAAAATGATCTTAAAAAAAAACACATCGATGTAATCGATTGTGTGCGAACATATTCGTTCTTGTTTCAAGAACTATTTGTTCTTAATGAAACAAAAAGTTAAAAAAGGAAAATGTTGAAACGTGATCAAATTTGTGAGAGCGTAGATTATGTTGTTTACTACTTTGCTCTGTCATTTTGCAATTTTAAAGCTTTTGAATATTGAATGAAGCACGTTTATTCTCAATGCAAGCATATTCATGCTTAAATCAAGCACAATCTTTCTTATTTTACTAAGAGCGTTTTGTTCTTTTTGTTTAAACAAACATTTTTTCAAATTGCCCTCGTATTCCACTACTTGGTGCTTTTGTGCTTTTAACTTTAATTGATCTATTCACGAGTCTCGAGTTACTTCAATGGATTCGAATACCACAGTAAAGATATTATTTGTTATGAACTGAATTGTTCATAAGTAAACGTCGAGTATATATATTTTTTTATTGTTTATAAACTTCTGAACGATTTGTTGTCTCAACAATAAAAAAAAATATATATATCTATGAACAAATCGCAAGTCAAAGTTTTGTGGTTGTTGTTGTTGTTGCTGTTTTTCTTTTATTGTTTGACACATTTTGTTGTCAAGTGTATTGGCACCGTACGGCATATTATCATGGCTATCTGAACACACACAACTGTCTGTTTCTCATGTTCTACGCTAAGTAAGTATATTCTTATTTGTGTTTTGTGTATCGCGATGTGTCATTGTTTTTTCCTAAATGTTCTTAATATTTTGTTTATACAATATCACAGTTGTCCGCTCTGTCCAGTTGATGTCATCTATCCATCCATCCATCCATCCATCCATGCATGCATCGGTGTGTTGCGCCACAGTTATCAATCCCGAAAAGTCAATTTGTGACAACACATGTCACACTTGGCCTCAGGCAAAAATAATAAAGCAACGAACGCGCATTTATAGAAATAATAATAATATTGTGTACGTAGGATGGCAAAAAGATATTAATATACACTTAAGGATATGCCACAACAAGATACAAGATACAAGATACATACATACAGGCGACATTAGCAGACAACGTAAAGGACAAATGACAACAACAGAAGCAGAAACAACAACAACAACAACAACAACAACAAAGACATTGATGATAAGATATCTGAAGCTAAAGAAATGCTTCTTAAACTAAAGCGTAATATTTGTTAGCAATGGGCGTGATGGTAAGTATCAAAAAATGACACGAAATTTGTGCTTGCATATAAAAATATATCGCATATACGACACATACCAAAAGGTACGTGTGTGCATGCATTCATGTGTGTGTGTGTTAACGTATCGTATCGTATATACTTAAAGACACGCACACACAGTTACGCATATGTGAAATGAATTGCAAACCATGTGAAACTGACAGCAGACGCGTAAAATCAGTTACAGATACATATCAAAAAAAAAAAAAAAAGAAAAAAGGACAAGAATGAAAAAAACAAGAAGATATATATTAAGCAGCGGCTTGAAATCGTAGCAGTACAATACATTTTTTATGAAACCGACATGCTTAACGAAGACAGCAAAAGAGAATGAGATAAAATCGAAAGGAGTGAGCAAGAGTTATATGCAGACGAAAAAGAATAAAGATAATTTAAAAAGTTTTACTTAAAGCAAAAATATTTTGCTGCTACAAGCAGATTAAGAGTATAATCTTCAGTCATGATTTCAAGTAATCAAGAAACAGTAACATAAAATTATTTCAAATGACACTGGAAGATCAATGGCAGGCGAGAGTAGTGTGTCTTAAAGAATTGGTTTACATATGAAAGACAACAGAAAACTACCAAGCAAAATAATAATCTGAAATAAAACAAGAAACTACTTTAACTTCGGGAGAATCGGTAGAATCAAAACTGAACAAGAAATAAGAAACGCTGAAGTCAAGTCTGCTCGACGGCAAGATACCCGTGTACCCAATCTTTATGTACCTTAAGTTAAGTCCTATCTTACTATCATAGCTCATTGCATAGGATTTTCATACAAAAACTTAAAAAAAATGGAGTTGGTTCCACCCATATTGGGATATTTATGTGGGACTATCATAGGCATAATTTATACCAAAACTAAAAAAAACAAAGACGTTTTAATGCAAAAACCAAAATGTTGAGGTAGATTTGTCTTGGGGGTACCCCTTGAAATGGGCCCAGAGAAAGTGCAAGTGCAAACTTGACGGCTTAGGAGAGTCTAAGTTTCAAATATGGAAAGCTCCGAAATAATCGTTTTCCATGACAGACGGACAGACGGACATAGCTAGTTAGACTCCCCTTCCAATGCTGATCAAGAATATATATACTTTATGGGATCTATCTAGCCTCCTTCTGTCTGTTACATACATTCGCACAAACTTAATATATCCTTTTACCCTTTGGATACAGTGTATAAAAAAAAAAACAAATAGAAACCTTAAATTCGGTTGGACCTGTCACACATCATCTAAAATGTTTTGAAATTCGATTTCCAATCTCAACCAATTTTTGCCTAAAGATTTGGCTTGATATAAGAAGCATTTGTAGCAGACAGACGAACAGAGCTAGATCGACTCATCTCGTCAATCTGATCAAGATTGGGGTGGGTCTACGACGTCTCCTTAAATGCTTACAAACTTTCCGACTAACTAAATATATAAAAACAAAAAAATTCAATGATTTTGGTACCAGTCAAGATTTGACCTGTTTGAGGCCCACAAAAACATCCTTCAACAATATATAGACTGAGCCTTTTGATAGGCAATATTATCAGCGAAGAGACCAATCATTAATCGATGATTTTCCAACACTAAATCTTTAATTTTTTGAAAGTGAGCTTCATCGGTTGAGATTGATGATCCGAAAAAGAAAATCGAGAAAATCTCAAAACACGTAAAGAAATCAGAAAATTCATCGAATTTGAGCTGAAAAAATGAATGAATGAAAAACGTACAATATTATACGTCTAGGCTGCTTCATTACATTTTTACAACTGTTTCAGTTTCATGAATTCAAGTTTGTTTTTCTCCTTTTTGCTTCTCTTTCACATCAAACTATGTGTATGTGTGTAGAAATTAATTAAATATATTCACATACATTGGCACATGATGCAACAATATAGAAAATCAACAAGAAGTGATCTATTTACACACGCAACGTACAAACGTGCAGACTGCTGTTTAGTCAAGTAAATAGACGGACAGACAGACAGACAAAACAGAGAAATATATGAAACAAATGACTAAAGGTACACGTAGCCAGTTAAACCAAAAAGGAGTCATAAAAAAAAAAACGAAATAAAATGAAACGAATACATTAATGAGCTGCTTGGGTATGTGTTAATCGAAAAACTCGTAAATCTTAAAGAATAAAATGTTGCACGTCTAAACGCCTTTAAGTATGTTATAGAATTAATCTCAAGTCAGAAAAAAAGACAAATGAGTTAGTTGGCTTTCGTATGTAGACAAAAAAAAAAAAAGGAAAAGTAATTAGCACTGTAACCAATGTTTTAACCAAAATTAATACAACGACAGACAGTGAATCTCAACTTCTGTGATGTATTCAAACACAAAAAAATATAACGCTTATACGTAAAATATTTTGATTATTTCTATTATTTATTATAAATACTATGGAGACTCTGCACAAGGCTTTACTTTAACAGTGCTGCATAAGGATTTAATAGGTCAAAATGAGTTAAAGCTGAGTTAAAGCCCTTTTAATGAAAAAAGAAAGGAAAAACAATGTGTTTTTTGGCCATAAATCTAGATTTTGCTGGTGTCCCAGAAATTCAAAGTATGCAGTTTTGTTTTAATCGATCAGACCAACAAACTCTTCTATAAGACTTTCGAGCAATTCCAATTTCATTTTTTTGCCGCACAGTGCTATTTTTATATTAAACTAGTGGATTCCGGGCGCCTGCTACCTCGATGTACTGGCGTCTTGGGTGCTCTTTTAGCTCTTCTCCGGTGTTTCGCATCTGCTGTTTTTTTTTTTTTTTTGTGATAATTGCAGCAAAAAATCGATTTTATGAATGAACTGAATGTGAAAATGCATAGTTTTAGTGGTCTATAATTCTACTTGCATTGTTTCCTTTCAAATAAAAACGGTTTGGGACTCATTGGTTGGATGATTTCAAAGTTCATTGCGGACATAGCCATGAAATTTCTTTAAAAAAACTTTCGAAAGTTTTGACAATATTCGTGTGCGTGTTTCTAAAATATTCTTTGTCAATTTGTGTTATAAATATTACCGTTCGGATTAGGGTCTGGCCTATCTGAAGTGCTATCCTTAGCGCCTAATATGTATAACAAACTTTATATTTTTAACTTTCTAAAACCGTTATTTGCTGTCCATTCTTTATTTTCATATATGCATCTAAAATTTCATCAATTTCATAGTTTTCTTTTTTTTTACTCTTACTCTTTTTCTATTACTTCCATCGTTTTTTTGCTGATTAACATTTTTCCATTTTTATTACAGTCGACCGTCCGACCCATTTACTCACTTCCGTATCCGTTAATTTATTATCATTTTAGTTTCGATTCTCAGCTGGTTTTATTCGATTTTCCTTGTTTTTTTTTTTTTTTGCTATGCATAAAATCAGCTAATATATTAAATTTTAATGTTTTATTTATGTTCGGATTAATTTCAGGCAAAAGAATAAAGGTTCTGTCATGTATTAGTTATGCTATAGTCAAAGATTAGTTTATTTATTTTTATTTGTTGTTGTTGTTGTTGTTTTGTTTTACCTTAATCACTTAAATACAAACATGTGTATGTGTGTGTGTGTGTATCTGCTTGTATAAAGTGAATGTTTTTGCATTGATAACGATTCATAAATAAAATTAAATGCGATTTTTTTTTTTTCGTTTTCTCGTTTGTACGCAATTTATCTCCTTTTCAGTAGTTTGAGATACTTTTCGCATCGATTGAAATACGCACGCTCAACGCTTGTTTGTTGTGAAGTATGAAGTAGTCTCATAGTCACATAGTCGCGTAGTGCACTTAATGCCTCGTAAATAAATTAATTGCGCCGCGTGTTCTTTATAATTATAGATAGTTATTATGTATTATAATTATTATTATTACTTTCTCTTGAGCAGTTGTAGTGAGCAGCAGTCTCAATAGCTGCTCTCTACACAGTTGCACCATGCTGGAGATAATTTATCGTTTCGCAATGGCATCACGTACGCGTTGCGAATGAGAAGTGGTTTAGAAACATCATCAGCACATTTCGAACTACAGGCACAATGCGATGAGTTGAAATCTTTTATTTTGGTATTTTTTTTTTCTTAGTTATAAAGTTTTTTTTGGATTTTTTTTTTTTTTTGTTCCGTTGGCCATTGAAGAAGTTGCCGCCGCAAATTGTTTGCGCACAAAGTGCAAATTACCGAAAAACAAACGATAAACAAAATTAATTGCCATCGTTAATCATGCGTGATTCGTGCGATAAAAAGAGGCGTGGCATTATAGTCGAGTGAAACATAACACGCCCCTAATTGCAGTGTACTTATGCACATACATATATACCATGTGTGTGTGTGTGTGTGTGCATGTATATACATAACGCTTTACTGTCATTATTACAGTAAAGAGTGCGAATATTTGCTTTCTTTGTTTTCTTCTGAGCCTTAAAAAAAAAAAAAACGAATTTATATTATTGCATACTTCTAGGCGTTTCAACACATTTTAATTTATTTCTTTTTAAAAGCGTACAATTTTGTCAAATGCAATAATGACCTATGCAAAAGATTTTTGTATTAAGAAGAAGATAAAAGAATTTGTATCAAGAATTGTTCTTTTGCAAGAAATCATTTTCCCACAACCAATTTGATGAGACAAACATCAAAGAAAAAGTTTCATACCAATTTGAAGCCAAAACAAGAAAAAAACGTTAACTTCGGTGGAACCGAAGCTTAAATACCCGCCACACGAATCTTTGAATAGTTTATGTGCGATCATCAGTGGCCTACACACATTTATAAATGTTCTTTTTCATACAAAAGATCGGGAATAATCGGTAAGTTTGTACGGGGGCTATACATAAAAATGGGCGTGGCATCCTGGTTTTG
This sequence comes from Leucophenga varia, assembly GCA_018903435.1. Taxonomy (NCBI): domain Eukaryota; kingdom Metazoa; phylum Arthropoda; class Insecta; order Diptera; family Drosophilidae; genus Leucophenga; species Leucophenga varia. The sequence goes on along the minus strand of JAEIFJ010000424.1, from coordinate 817,512 downwards.
GAACTGGATGATATAAGAGGGTTTTTATCCAATTTTGAGTGAATACATTCATAAATAATACCTATTTTTATACAAAAATTCGAAATGGGCGGTAAATTTGTATGGGGCTACACATAAAAATGGGCGTGGCACGTTAGTTTTGACATTGGAAGACATAAGAAGTATTTTTACCCAATTTGGAGTGAATACATTCATGAATAAAAGCTATTTTCATACAAATAACCGAATAAAAAAGGTAAGTTTGTATGGGGGCTATACCTAAAAATGGGCGTGGCACTTTCATTTTCATACTTCTTTTAGTCGTTCGAGAGAAAAGCTTAAGTTCTGAATTTCAGCTTAATATCTTTTAAACTGACCGAATAAACTGCGAAGAAACAAACAGACGGACGGACGGACGGACGGACGGACATGGCTAGATCGATTCGTCTAGCTGTCAAGAATATGATCAAGATGCCTCCTTTGATGCGTTGAATATACCCTTCACACTATGTGTGGCGGGTATAAAAAAAGAAAATTAAAAATTAAAAAGAATTAAATGAATTCAAAAGTGAGTCAACAAAGAATTAAATCTGCACTCTATATAAATTCTGTAAAAACTGTTTGCGAATTATACAAATTTCCTTGAACTTAATTTTTTTTTAACTTGAATGATTATCTGTGGCACAGCGGTGTAGGTTGTGGACCAATAAACAGTCATATGCGGGTTCGAGTCGCGGCAGCTCCAACGAATGTTTTTATTTTATTTTTATTTTTTTTAATTATTTATTTACTCTTTTCTTATATTTAAAATAAATAAAAATCACTAAGATAACATTTAAAAATTTTATTTATGAATTAGAATATTAAGTTTTTTTTATTCTAATCGGAAAAGAAAAAAAAAACAACAAAACGTTTTACATATAAAGAAATGGGATGATCCAAAGAGGATAATGTAGAAAACTTGCCTTATTATTTTAAGAATTTTAAAAACATTTTTTTTTTGCCAGTTTTGTGCCACAACTTGTATACTTGCAATCTCAGTCAGTGTCTTTGTCTCTGTCTCACTCTCTCTCACTCTCTCTCTCCCTTTTTATTTATATTTGTACATTTTTTCATTTTTTATTGCTTTGTGCTTGAAGGCACTCAAATTCGTAAATACTTGAAATTATTTTGTATTATATTTTTGCAGGTGCAATGACATGTGTGGTAGTGGTGGGCTTTTTGCGACTCAGTTTTGAGCAAAAACACTGCCTACAATAAGCTTTTCTATTTCGTTGTTGCGGATTTGGCTAGCGGCTAAAAAACCGAAAATACATATTTACAAGGAAAGAAAGAAAACGAAAAAAAAAAAAAAAAAAAAATAAACATGAGTTTTGCTCATTGCTGCCCTTAAGCCAATAAATGTGGTCATTGTTACAGTTTGAGTGGTCGTTACCGCCAACGCCATTGCCACAATCTCTTCATGCATGACCTTTCCGCTTACCACAGACATGCGTATATGTATATATTGTACACATACTATATGTATGTAAACACACACACACACACACACACACATACAGATACAGACATTTATTATATTTAAACAGACAACATGCCGCAACAAAGCAAAGCCATACAGTTTTAGAGTTTTATAGGATTTTAAACTTTGCACTACGATTTTGAAATAGTTTTTGTGTGGTACGAGTATTTTACAGAAAAGGATATTTTATGTTGTATATAAAGGACAAATATTGTAACTAATTATTGTAGTGAAATTTGTATTCACCTCAAATTGGATAAAAAACACATCTAATGTCTCACTATGCATACACCACCGATATGATACGGACGGACGGTCATGGCTAGATCGACTCGTTCTACCGATCTGTTCAAAAATTTGTATATATAAATTTATGGGATCTACGATATTTCCTTTAGTGCGTTACAAAATTTCCGACAAATTTAATATACCCGTTTACAAACTTAACGGTTATAAAATAAAAAATGCTGTTCGGCGGATCTGTCGAGCGTTGAACCCGCATACGACTGTTTAACGGACCACAACCAACAAATAAAGAAAAATTAAGTTTAACCAAGTTTGTATAATTCGCAAATAGTTTTTACATAAAAAATATAAAGTGCAGATTTACTTCAAGTTTATTAAAACCTTTTCTTTTTTTTTTTTTTTTATTTTTTATTTTGTATTTTTTTTCGTCTTCACGTTTACATTCTTTAATGTTTTTCAAATGTTTCTGAAAACTTTGAATCAATAAATTAGTTGTTTTTATTTTTAAGAAAATTTTTTTTAATTTGATGAAAGTCTCATGAAAGCACAACGGAAAGAGCTTTATGATTCTTAATTTTGAACCATGATTCTTTTGGAGACCTGAAGCGGCGTCACCTTGCCTTAAATTAAGCAAGAAACTTCGAAAGAAAATTTTTTGATGTTCTGCAAATTCAAAACCTTGTAAAAAAAAAAAAAAAAAAAATATCGACATATCAATTGTAATATTTTTTCTAGTTCAAACAAGAATTTTTCAAAGACTTTGACACAGTTGGAATGTCTTTCACAATTTATTTTAGTTTCTTATTATTTACTTTCACTGTTTGGTATGCGTTTGGTAAAAAGGATTTATGCATATGCATAAATATGTACTTCAAAATGGAAACCTTTGTGTGTATCTCTTCTTCTTTGGATATTTCAAATAATTGACCCAATTGAGTAATACACGCACACACACACAGACAAACACTGTCATACATACGTACAAATGTATGCGGGCATTAAGACCAAACAAACCAAACTCAAACTCGACTCGACTCGTGTACGATATGAATAGCGAAAACCAAACCAGATATAATATATGTGTATGACAAAAAAAATTCCATATGAATTTACTAACAATAGCCAAGTAAAAATCAATCGAATATGCTGCTTATGCATGGCAATTTACTTGAAAATATTTCCATTCGACAAAGTCTCGAATAGAAGAACGACAGAGAGTGTCGACATCGAAAAACGTAAAACGTAAAACGGCTTATATGTAGTAATATAGTACAGCATATAGCATATAAGCATATAGCATATATGTGCATATGTTTGCATGCTTTCGAAATTCCAAAATTCTTTCTTTATTAATATTAAGTATGCACGTATCTGGAGCACAAGCTACACTCATATTTTTTAACACAAGGAATATGAAATTTATAAAAAAAAAAATGAAATAATAATAAAATAAAATAAACTGGCTTACACAATAGACAGGAACGTAAGCATACTTTTGCACTGAGCTGTAATACCAAAAATTCCATTTCAAAAAAAAAAATCAACTGGGTTGAGTGATTTTTCCATTGCGGCAGCGGCGGCAACATGCTAAAAATATTTCCAAAAAATTAACGCGAGTACATCGTGGTGCTGGGTTTTTTTACAATACAAAATGTACACCCACAGACACCTACACACAATCGTGGTATACTATGCAGCAAGTTAAGAGGTTTGTTTTTACATTTTTAAATAGTTCTCCAGGGATGTACTGTACATATTTTATAAAGCACTCTTTAAAGTTTTGTGTATAGAGAAACGACACGATTGAAGCAATTTATTTCATTAAACTATGCAACACAAGAAAAACATTCCAATCGACAAAGTTGTATTTGCGTTAATATTCCAAAGAGAAGTTTCAAATGTTTCTATGTCCGCTATGAACTTTGAAAGCATACAACCGATGAGTTTCTAACCAGTTTCATTTCAAAGGTAAGTATGCAAGTATAAATATAGACCACTAAAATAATACATTAGGCGCATAAGGCTTATTCATGAAGTGGATTTTCCCAATATGAAAGAAGGTTTTGCTTTTTTTTTTTTTTTTTGTATGTTTTTATACTTGCCCAGGCAAAACAGGTTTAAGTGCGTAAGTTCAAAAAGCAACATATTAAGTAGCCTCCCTGGAAAGCGCAAAAACATTTATTTTTAAGTGCTTCTGCTTCTTTAATGCGTGAACTATCATGTGCTCAGCAACATTAGTTGGGACAGTCCACGGATTTTTTTGCCTTCACCTAAAAAATATTCAGACTGGACACGGAAACTAAATCAAGATCTGTCAAATAACATATTTTCCGCTGTGCAATCGATGCACCAAGAACTTTATTCACCAGTTGAAGCGCTCAAAATCCGGGTTTAGAGGTGTCCCAGGGGAAAAACTCTTGAGCGATGCAAAAGTGTATTGATCATCAAGGGGAACAACTTTGAAAAGGCCTCGTATACATTCTGTATTTTTTAGTCCAAAATTTGATATATTTGCTTCATATACGCATCCTTACCAGGTGCGTTGCAGCGCATAATGGACCCATACCCATGCCCTTTGTCATATAATATCTACGCCACTGATGATCCTATTTAAGCTATTCAAATTTTGATTTGTAGGGTATTTGAGCTTCGCTCCTATCGAAATTAATTTTTTTGTCTTCATTTTGCAAGAAGAAATATTATAAATGAAGACTCGAGGATATTGGTACATAAATATTTACTTGCAAAGAATAAAACATTAATTATAATTTTTTTCTTTTTAAACAAATTTCGTTAATATTTTTGTAGCACACATATGTGTATGTGTGTGTGTGTGTATGTGTATGAGAGAGTACGACTCATACGTTGCGATGATGGCCGAGAAGCTTGAATGTTGGTTGCGGCTGCTTTTGCCACTGCTGCCACTGCGACTGCCTCTGGCGCGAAGCACGTTCATTAACCCTTTTTATTTTTTATTTTACTATTTTTTTTTTTTTATTTAAAAGTGAGCAAGAGGTCGAAAGAGAGAGAGAGAGGGATGCCAGGTTATATAGAGTGAAAGGCAAGTGAGTGGACGAAAAGCGATTATTTAACGGTAAATGTGTGCACTCGACCATATAGAAAAGCAGAGCTGAGTAAAGCGGCACAAAACAAATGCACTGAATAAGGAAGTTAGTGAGTGTATACGTATACGTATGTGTGTGTGTGTGTGTGTGGGGGTGATAACGTAGTTCAGTATGCTATGGTATGGTCAGTTCGTTAGTAGAAACGAGATTCGAAGCAGAAACAACATTGACGGTACACAGCACAGCACAGCACAACACAACACAAAACAAACAGAACATAACAGCATCACTGGTGCTGGTGGTGGTGATGGTGTTGGTGGTCCTAGTGCTAGTATAAACCACCAGAAGGCCAGAGCCAACGGCCTGTAAAATCCTTTTAATAGCATAAACGAGTTAGAATTTAGTGACGTAAACATGAAGAGCATACACAAAAACGTAATAGGACAAACAAAACAACAACAACAACGACAACAAAAATAAAAACAACAACAATGCTATCCACCCACTTATCATGCCACGTGCACATTCATCCTTTCTCACTCCTTTCTCACACCACTCCATTCGCACTCAACTCAAGCATTACACCTAAAACCTCAAACCTCGTGGGCAATGACGCGATGCAGCACATTGAAAAGCGTTTTTCAGCATTGCCAACAACGAGAAGCGTCAAGAGAACAATCAAAACAAAAAAAAAACAAAAACAAAAAATTTGAGTTTTAAAAAAAAAAAAAAAAAAAAAAAAACGGACTAGCATATAAAGTAACAAATATTGTTACAATTTCAAGCACAAATACAGACACACACAAAAAAAGATTCACGCACGCACAGAAACACACTCACACACACACACATAAATAGAACAGCTTAAAACCGTATAAAGTGACCGAGTTACTATGCTGCATAATAGGTCATTTCTTAAAAAAAAAAAAAAAAATAAGCAACTAAATTTATATTTGAATAACTTCAATGAGTCAATTCACACATAATGAAAATAGTTTTTTTATACCCGCCACATATAGTGTGAAGGGTATTATCAGTTTGTCGGAATGTTTGTAACGCATTAATGGAGGCATCGGAGACCCCATAAAGTATATATATATTCTTGATCAGCTCAATGTGGCAACTCGATCTAGCCATGTCCGTTTGTCCGTCTAAAACTACTGGATATACTTAGCTGAAATTTGAAGCTTAAGCTTTTCTCGGCAACGACCAGATCAAGTTTGAATATAAAAGTGCCACGCCCATTAAAAAATTTAAAAACGAATCAAATTTAAAGGCTTAGACTCGGCGTTTATTTTAAAGAACTTTTTGTAGGAAAATAACATAAACTTCTCCGACTATCGATCGGTCTCATATATAATATATATATGACTTATTGTAAGATATGTGACCATTACTTCAACCAGTACACTTTCAATATGATCCATGTATGTTTGTCCGTCAAGAAGACAAAAAACAACAACTTTCAAAATGACTTATTTAAGCTCTCAGCGCTCTTAACAACTCAGCAACTGTATAGTAATAGTGTTGGCATAAAAATCACAATCGGTGATTCTTTCACAGTGATTTAAAAATCGCAATGTCTCACTGCGACTGAATGTAGTGATTTGCGATATTCTTGTTCCTCAGTGAACATGTTACAGTTATCGGCGATTTTTGCGATTTGTGATTTAGTAAATTCGTTCGTTTCCAAATTATTCGTACTTTTGTTTCATTTTATTTGCTCTTTCTATAACAAAATTTGTTATCGGTTACAAATTGAAGCAGTTATCGATCTAACCAAATTGCAAAAATTTTACGGTTACGCTTACGGAAGCATGGTTGTTTAACGGAAGTATCGAAGTAAAAACATTTTAGAAAAGTATTTACTTGTTAAATAAGACGAATCAAAATTAAATAATTCAATAAACTTGTCTGTAGCCATTCAAAGTTTCATTTCGAGTTAAATGCTTAGGGTTGCCAATTCATGTTTGTGACGTATAAGTAAAGTTTAATCTGTTTAAAAAAATGATTGTATCTAAAATCAACAAAGCAAAATTTATTAAATTTACTATAATCCGCTTCGTAAACAATAAGCGTAAACGAGCTGTAGCTTAAGTTGCTGTTGTTGTTGTTGTTGTTGTTGCTGTTGTTGTTGTTATTATTAATATGTGTCAAGCGTCTGACAAGCGCTCTAAAATAGTAAAACTAAATAAAACTAAAAATTTATAGAAATAAAATAGTTTTTGCTAACAACAATTTTGCATTAGTTTTTTGTTAAAAAAAAAAAAAAAAAAAAAAAAATTGTAAATAAAAACAGAAAAAGCATTTTTATTATTGTTGCTCTTAGCTGCTAAAAACCAACACAATATATGAAAATAGAGATAGGGAGAAGAAGTAGTGTAGAGAGAGAGAGAGAGAGTAAGGAAACACACATTTACTTTAGTCGAAACAAAGTTTTTAATACTCAACACACATATTCAAAAATATCTTTTGTATCCTTGCCGAGATATGTAAAAATATAAAGCATCTACTCAGACTTTTTGACTCAGACTGAGTATATACTCGAATAACATTACATATGAATATTATACAATTTGGATATCAAAGTTCATGAAGACTACCACTTAAAATAGTCCTAACAAAAATGTAACAAGTTAAGGAGCTCTCTCTCACTCTCTCTCTCTCTGTTATAATCTCCAAGATTGATTGTTATATACGGTAACAGTTGGAGAGTTGGACAGACGGATAGACAGCGGACAGACATAGCTACAATGACTCAGACGAAAGCCTAATTTTTCTTTTTTTTTGTTCTTCTCAATTAAGACCCTTTTTGTAAGCCCGTTTTAAATTTTTGCTTCTCCAAACAAATTTGAAAGTTATTCAACTAAAGCTTAACTAAAAAGCGCAGCAGACTGCATAGTTAAGTAAAAAGTCGTTGTAAGAGCTAAATTAAAATGGAAGCGTAAATACGCTTTGAGCGTATTTACATTGTTTTTTCTTTTTTTTTTTGTACATTTAAAATAATTAAAAAATTTTATTATACAAAAAAAAAGAAACAAAACACACACACACAGAGAGAAACCACTAATGCAAATATTAATTAAACTTTTTTTTTTTTTATGCAGACATGTAATGACAACTGGGAATGTTTTGGTATTTTTCACGCTAGAAATACTATTAAAATGCAGATTTGCATTGTTTTGTTATTAAAAATGCATGCAGGATTTATTTGAGTAGAATAAACTGCACCTAAAAACCAGCACAATTATTTTTGTGTTCTTCATGCTTCGATGGATCTTACCTGGAATTTTCTGAGAATTTTTTTTTTGTTGCGTTGTTATTTTTCATAATTTTAATGGCGACATACATCATGTTTTTAAACACACACACATACACAAACAAACATCGAATTAAAACAACAACAACAACAGCGAGAAACTCATTAAGTATTAATGAAAGACGTGTGCCGAATATTTAAGCTTAAAAAATTCAAAAATAAGCTTTAGGTTTGTTTGTTTTGAATGTCAGCTCAATACTTTAAAAACTGTGAGAATCTCCTTTTACGGACGGACATGGCTAGTACGATTCTTCTCGTCGTGCTGATCAAAAATATATCTGACTTTTATAGAATCTAAGGAAAAAGCTCGTAGAAAACAAGGACAAACGTAAGCTTCGATGGAATCCAAGCTCAAAGACAAGAAACAAATTTTTTTATTAAATATGAATTTCGTTCCATTAAGCATGTTCGAGGAGAATAATTATAGCTCACAGCGTTGACGAGATACAAAGTTGCTAAAATGTTTCTCCAATATTTTTTTTAAACCACCCCGACTAAAAATACTCTCCTGCCTATCATGTTCCTTTCGTACTCTAACGGTAGGAACGTGTGGTGACTTTCTTGAGTCTCCACTTTCGCTCTGACCACTTGCATGTCTCGCGGCCTCGGCATAGAAACAACGTCAGGGCCTTATGGTTATTGTTAGAAACACTAAATTCGATAAGAATTATATCTATGTTAGACCCATCAAAATATGCTTATCATATCGGATAAATATCATATAAAGTGCTCCCATACACATTCCAACGAAAATATTCCAATCTAAACAAAATCTTCCAATTATTTTACTACAATTTCTTAAGTTTTATGTATCTCTAGATTACTACCCTACAAAATAACAAATGTTGTGTACCTAAATCGGGAATTTATATCAATTAATATCAAGTCCCTTCCCGACCATATAAAATTCTATCCAAAACCCGGTTATTCCGGAATTAAATGCAAAGTTTCCTTTTCGTTTCCTTTATGCGTTACAAACTATCCGCGTTTACTCTATGTGTGACTGTAGTATGAAAAAAGAAGAAGAAGAAAAAAAGAAGATATATATTGTAAGAGATAAGTACGCATCAAAGAAGTAATAGGACTTAAATTTAATGTGCTCATTCTACACGTTTAAATGCTACTAAAGTGCGTAATAAATAATTCAAATGCAATAAGAGACATAAACAGAAATACATACATAAGCTTATATATATACACACACACACACACATATACATAAATACATAATATTTGCAAGCATAAAGCCTATATGCAACATGCGTGCAAACATTGTCACTTCCGGTCTAATGGCGTCGTCAAAATGCCACAAAAACAACTGAACAGAAAGAAGAAGAAGAAGCAGTAGAAATTTAAGCAAGTGAGTGTATATGAGTATGTGTGTGTGTGTGTACCATTGAGTGAATGAGTTTTTCTTGGTAACGTTACAACCTTCTAAGTCTTTACTAACAAGGACTTCTCTTTATTTTCTTTTTCGTTTTTTTTTTTTTTGTCGTTACATCATGATACCTTTTGACACCTTGACTGAATCGCCGATTTATATCGCTTTGCCAACGCTTTTTAAACGCTTTTACACTCGCACTGTGTACCAGTAGCTTTGGCTTTCGCTTTGGCTTTAGCAGTGCTCGTTTGTTTGTTTGTTTCTGTGTTGTTTTGTGTTTTATGTTATCCGGCTTTAGCTTTGGTTTATGCTCTTCTTACATTTTTTTTTTTTTTTTTGCCATTTGAAGTCTTTTTTTTTTTTTTTTTGCTTAGAATGTTTTGTGCAAAGCAGACTTATAAGACAACAACACACAACACACAGCAGGCAGGAAAGCAGGCAGGCAGCAGTAGTGTTAAAGCGCTGACGGTGGCGTCTGACTTCTGATAGCATTTTTCTGATAACAGACAAAGGCACATACAAAGCTAAATCCAAGCCAAGCCAAGTTAAGCATTAAAAAAAAACCGAGCAATAAAAACATTTAAAGTTTAGCTAAACCGAATATTCTTTTGCGCTACATGCGTAATTTTTGTAAATATTAATCCATTTTATAGTTTCGAATTAGTTAAAAATATAAAAAGGGTAACCACCATAAAATTCAAGATTGCAATATACATTTTTTTGCTCAGAGTGTGCTTTGGAAAGTGGAAAAAATTTAGGGTGAAAGAAAAGGCCAACCTTAAATAAAATTTCAAAAAAAAAAAAAACAATCCCCCCAATATATATATTTTTTTTTTCTATATTCAAAAATCAGCAAAGTAAACAATGAAATAAAGAGATTTCTATCGTTGTCACCTTTTGTTACCTCGCAGTGTCTTTGTATTATTTTGTATATTTTTTTTTTCTTCTTGATACGTCTGTCTGTCCGCATGGCTTCAAGGCGTACCAAATACTTTTAGACTTATTTTATTTGTAGGAATTTTAATGTAGGAAATAAGTACAGAATATAATAAGACGTTTAAATTTTTTTTTTTTTTTTTAAATTTTATATTAACTTTCCGAAAAAAAGTTAAAATAAGTATTTAAATTGCGTTAAATAAATTTTTTATTTACAACAGTTTGATCTTCAATCATGGGTAGTAAAAACAACAAACATACTTCTTTGTTGCTTGTGGACTCCATATTTGAAAAAAATATATATTTATTGTTTAAAGTTTTATCATATCAAGAACTTTCGTTTTCATATCAAGAACATGCGTTCTCATATAAGAAACATTCGTTCTCATATCAAGAATATTCGTCCTCATATCAAGATCATTCATTCTCGTATCAAGAACATACGTTCTCATATCAAGAAAATTCGTTCTCATATCAAGAACATGCGTTCTCATATCAAGAACATTCGGTCTCATATCAAGAACATGCTTCTCATAGCAAGAACATTCGAACTCCCATCAAAAACATTTGTTCTCATTTCAAGAACATTCGTTCTCATATCAAGAACATTCGTTCTCATATCAAGAACATTCGTTCTAATTTCAAGAACATTCGTCCGCATATCAAGAACATTCATTTTCATATCAAGAATATTCGTCCCGTATCAAGAACATTCGTTTTCGTATCAAGAACAATCGGCCTCATCTTAGTGTCAAGAACATACGTTTTTATATCAAGACCCTACAAGAACAATCGTTCTAGAGTCAAGCACATTCGTTCTCATAGCAAAAACATTCGTACTCATTTCAAAAACATTCGTTCTCATACCAACAATATACGTTCTCATATATCGAATATGAAAATCATAATGCCAAGCCCAATTTAGCCCAATTACCATTACTTCTTATATATACCCAATATAGTCTCTCAACATAGATTGTATCGAACTATTGAGCATCTTTTAAAAAATACTTTCTGTGCCACCGTTAATCACTTATAAAAAGCTATAAAAAGTATCCTATGCTGCGTATTCTAGCTTCGGTTCTAGCAAAGTTAAAATTTTTCCGATTATTTTTTGCTTTAATCATTTTACCTCCAGTTTTTTTTTGTGACAAAGTCGCTTTGTTTTTTCGCTTACTAATTTCGCTTGTACGGTGCGAAGTGTATTAGTTGCAGCACATTTATAACATTATCAACATAAAGAAGCGTGTTATTTGCCAAGTTTATATAGTGTAGTAAAGCAACAACTAAAACAGTTACTAACACCGAAGCAGAGAGAGAGAGAGAGAGGAGCAGCGAGTAGTTATGTATGAAGGAATGCCTATGCCAATGCTGACAACAAAGACGACGACGACGACGATACACATACAAGGATGCTGTTGGTGATGATAATGATGCTACTGCAGCAACATAAGCTTTTTTTATATAAACTGGGAAAATAATACCGTTTCAGCCAGAGTAGTTGCTGTAAGTGACGCCTCCATCGCCACCATCGCCAGCAACTTCCATCTTCTGCGTTGATGACGCCTACATTGTTATCATTGTTCTTGTTGCTGCTGTTGCTGTTGCTATTATTGCTGCATCTCTTCTTGATGATTTTTATGTTCATTTATTATTTTCGCTACTTTGTTCTATCTTTTTTGTGTGTGTCTGCGTGTGTGTTTTGACTGCAACATAAGCAGAATAATAGCAACAGGAACAACAACAACAACAACAACGACAACGATGAGAACATTATTGCCAACGTTGTCATCAGTGCGCGCAACAACATAGAAAATAGTCGTCGTCCTCGTCCTCGACTTATTCACCATCACAAAACATTTCTCGATCCTTGTTGCAATCAAAATCATACACTCTACTCAGACCTTTTTTTTTTTTTGGACTTTATAATTTTTTTTTTTTTTTGTATTTTTTGCGTATGTGTTCCGGTAATGCGCTCCAAAAACTATCAGAAACATTAAGTAAACTAACAACAGCAAATGCAAAAAAAAAAATAAATATATGAAAAGAAAATATTTATAAAAAGAACCAAAGCACCTTAACAAAAAAAAAAAAAACAATAAATAAAAAATAATAATTTCAGCTGCAATGATGATGATATCCTGCAATGAAACTGTTAGTTTCAACTCGTATTATTTCATCATATAGAAACTTTATATGTATTTAGTATGAAAAAATAAACAGGAGTATCAAAGACTTTAAATAAATCCAAAGCATTGATACTCTCTACGTTTTTAATTGCTTCCAATGAGCACTTCTTGTAGAGCGTATTTTAAAAAACTTTGTAGACGGGTCTCAATACAACCAATTAAATCTTCATATTTCGTGACAATAATCTTCGAAATGCTCCGGGTAAATCGATCATCGTAGAATGCTGTTGTATACTAGCGGATACCCGGCTACTATGTTGTACGGGCGTTTTGATTTTGCTGGTGTTTTCGATGGCATTTTTCATTTTTTAAAAAATACCATTTTTTTTAACACAATTGCAGCGCAACTAAAATATGTTGGAGTTAAAATAAAAATATACTAAAAAATACCATTTTTTTTGTGTTTTTTTATATTACAGCGTATCAATAATATGTTGGGGCAAATTGAAGAGGACCATCACCTGTTATTTTTCAATTCTTCAGCACGTTTTCTAGATTAGGCCCCGTGCGACAATTTCTATCTTTTCAAATCTAAAGAAGCGCATTGGCGTTTGAAGTTTTGAAAAGAATAAAAGCTCATTAATGAAACAAAATTATATATTTTAGATGTTCTTGAAATTGATAGAAAATTGGAAAAAGGCAATGGAATCGAATAAGAGAAAACTATAAAGCTTACGAATCATCGCAATAAAGCAAAACAAAAACACTACCGAAGTTCAGCGCACGTAACTTCTTTAGCAAAACAAAACACTACTCGAAAATAAAAAAAAACTGCTTGAAATATGTGGAAAGTTCTTAAAAAAGAAAGAAAGAAAGAATATAAAGGAGAACACTAACGTTGGTACGCATGTATGTACGTAATTTATATTAAAGCTGTCCACAATGTACACTTTTATTGCAATGCCTTTCAGGGCCGAACACCTTTGCCTTTGGTGTTCTAGATACGCGTAGAATCATCCATGATCATCCATGCCGATTTATACTATTTTTTCTGATGTAACAGTTTCAGCTATAAGCGAAGTAGAAGCAGTGGCAGCACTAAAAAAAAAAAAAAAAAATACGGATACAAACATGTCGTATACGTAATGCTTTGTGCGTGCCTTTTTCGTTGTTGTTCTTGTTTTTGTTGTTGCTGTTGTTGTGGTTATTGTTGGCTGCTCTTGCTGCTGCTTTTGTTACTTATTTATTTATTTATTTTATTTTTATTTTATTTTTTTTTTTTTTTTTTTTTTTTGCTGTTTGGTTAATGTGAAATTTATGCTTCATGCACATTTACCCAACACACAAAAAAAGAAAGAAAGAAAGGAAAATATTTTAAGAAAAAAATATATACATATACCATAGACTCGTACATGCATACTTGTCCATATACATGACTATATAGTATGTAGACTAGACTTCATACTACACACATACTACAGCACATACACATATACACACTATTATGCTTGTTTTTCTTCGCTGTTGATGCTTTATTTGAAAATATTTTCGTGCATCGTTAGCACGTAAGACAGACAACGCGACAGACAGACAGACAGACAGACAGACTTGTATAAGGCAACTCTAAATCTGTGTGTCTGTCTGTGTGTATATGTTTGCAAGTGTTTGAGTGTATATGTGTCTAGGACATGCATGTATGTGTATGTACATCGTTTTACCAATTGTATAAAAGTATAGAAAATAAAAAGTAAACATTGATGAGAGTGATTGAAGAACTTGCTTTAAAGAGGTTTTTCTTTTTTTATTTTTTTTTATACCCTGTACCCAGTGGGTGTAAGGGTATATTAAGTTAATGAAAACGTATGTAACAGCTAGAAAAGAGCATAATAGATCATATAAAGCATATAAATATTCTTGATCAGCATTGAAAGGCAAGTCGATACAGCGATGTCTAATGAGGAAGATTATCTAGAAGACTATAAGAGTTAGTGCGACCATTTTTTTAAACTTAGACTCTCCTAAGTCTTCAAGTGTGCACTTAGCAAAGGTTTCACTCAATCCCCCAAAATTTTAGGGTGTCTCATACAAATCAACCCAAAAACTTCTTCGTTTTTATTCTAGAAAATTCAAATTTAATACAAATTATGCCTATGATAGTCCCAATGAAATATCCCAACATGGATAGGACTAAAAAAATTTTAGGGCTATAGCCCTCATACAAATATACCCGATTCTTAAAGTTTTTTTATGAAAATTCAATACAATGATTGGGTGCAGGGTATCTTGCGGTCGAGCATACTCGACTTTAGCGCCTTTCTTGTTTGTTTTTGTTTTGTTTTGTTTGTTTTTGTTTTTTTTTTTTTTTTTTCATTTTAAAATTTCATCTCTTTTAATACATTTTTTTGCTTGTTTTATTTTGTTTTTTATTTTATGCATTTTGATAATTTAAAAATGAAAGAACGCCGAAATCGAGTATGCTCGACCGCAAATTAGCCTCTATTCAATATTTATGTACCTTAAGTTAAGTCCTATCTTAGTACGGACAGACGGACATACAGACATAGCTAGTTCGACTCCACTTCCAATGCTGATCAAGACTATATACATACTTTAAACGTTCTACCTAGCATCCTTCTGCCTGTTACATACATTTGCACAAATTTAATATACCCTTTTACACATCGGGTTCAGGTTATAAGAAAAATAAGTATTTCGTTTGTGCAACACTTAAAAATTTTATAGTTTCAAAGTAAATCAAATCAAGGTGAAAAAGTAAATATTTGTACTGAAGTCGAAGGTCGAAGTTTTTGTATTTTTCGATGACTATTTTTTATTTTTTTTTTATTAGCCAACTAACAAGAGCGAAGAGATTTCAAATGAGCGCGGTACAACGGAAACCGCAGGAAGCCGAAATGGGCAGGAACGGCTAAAAGCCTAAAAAATACCTGGAAAAATTTTGTAGTGATCTGGAATTAAGCAAATACGGCATTCAAAGCGAATCTGTCACTGAAAGTTTTAAGTTAATCACTGCAAACATAAAAAAAATATGTGTATACAATTTGCAAATAAGACAAAATAAAAAAAAAAAAATAAATAAAGAAAGAGTTATAATAAAAAAAAAAATAAATAAAAGTTGGAGCTAATAAAATGTTGCGCATTTGGAGAAGATTCAAGGCGCTTGGCAAGCATCGTGCATTGTAGTGCGACAAAACTATTTTGTCTAAAATAAAACAACGCAGACACCTATGAGAAAGGCAAGCCAACAGCTAACTAATTTGTTTTAAAATATAATGCAAGACAGACACACATGTAAAAGATACAAGATACAAGATACTTTTAAAGCCAAAACTAAATACGTAATAAAAAAAAAACAAAATAAAAAAAATTAAAAAAATTAAAAACTAAAAGGAAAAACTTTAATTTTGCGGAACCAAGTAAATACACATCACAGGAATTTGAAGATCGAAGGTGTAGATAGTCTTTTGTAAAAACGTGTATGGTGAGGATCAATGATTCGATGTAAACTATAAGAAATGCTTAGGCAACAATTAAAATAAAAAAAAGAGAACGTCGAAACCAATGTGTACTCTCTCACACATTCATTCGTTTACTTCCAGAATGCCTCCATATCAATTATCGAAGCGATAAACTTTTTTTTTTGGTTTGCATGGTAAGTTAAGTATTTAATTGGACCAGAACATGTACCTAGCTATGCACTTTCGTGTGAGTGTGTGTTTGTTTTTGTGTATTTTCTGCAAAATGCTGCGCTACACTAAAACAAATTATGGCAAAGTACATTATAAACTAATTAAGGTTAATAACTTTATTATGTATTACCCAAAGGCAGTGTGATAGTAAAAGCACGCATACAGACATATACACAAAAATATCCTTTCATAATTTTTACTTTTCTTTATAATTGAGTGTGTGTGTGTGTGTAAGTTAAATAAGTAAACTTTTGTGCATCTGTCTGACTTTTGTTCAAGTAGATATTCATTTATTTCAGATAGAGCGCCAAACAGATTGACTATCCACTAGCTGACATATTGATGAACAGACAGACAGACAGATCAATATATCTCATTGGACTCATCACGTTTTTTTTTTTTTTAAGTACAATAATGCCTCAAAACAAACAAATAAACACTTCACCTTCAAAATCACTCAAATCCCACTCTTACAGGTCCCAAGATTTTTCGAAGAATCTTTCTTTCGAACAAACCTAAATCCGACTTATGTATTTTTTTCGTACAGTCAAATTGGAATTAGCAGAATCTTAAAAAGTACTTAAAAAGTATTTAAAAAGTCACTTTCACTTATTAAATTGCCACTGTAAGTGACTTTTAAATCAGTTGGCAGCTCTCAATTAACATAATTATTTGAAGCCGTAATTTGTTATGAATAATAAAATTCAATAAGAATGAGGCATGATAGACCCTATTCTTAATAAGCATTGATAGGAGAATCGATCTAGCTACATATGTCTGTCTGGCACTCCGTCTGTCTGCCGTCTGTCAGCCATATGAGAAGAAGGTACAAATCTGCCAGAAATTTTCGGTTTTTTCTGGCTGATTTCTTTTCTTTCTCTCTGTTGAACCCATTTCGGATGTTATTGCAACAAAATTAAATTGAGTTTTGTAATATTTTAGCTATTTTAGTAATCTTTTAAAATAGCCCTAATAGCTGAAATTGTAAAAATACATGGTAAACTCTCTTTTTTTAATTTTATACATTTACAAAATACTTACTTGCAAAATGTTTTGGAAAATTCTGTTACGCCAATACTGCAACTGTAAAGAGTAAAAAAAAAAAGAAATCGGTTAAAAAAAAAGACAGACGGACATGTAAAAGTTAATATAGAATTTATGTTTATTATTAAAATCTTTCAAAATGCCTGCTACTTTAGCTACTTTAAACTTTGTTACAAATTTATAATAAAATTAGCAGGTAAAAAAAAATTAGAAAAACTAAAAACGAATAAAAAAAGGAACATTTTGACAACGGTAAAGGAATTTTCATCAAGTGTTGACGAGATCGTGTTTAATTACTTAATAACCTCTAAAATGTAATTAAACGTAAAATGTACGATGTGCGTTTTGTGTATTGAAGCTGCTTCAGTAGCGTTTTTGCTCACATAGATACATGCATACATATAACCTTCGTTATGTTCATATGTGTGTGTGTTGTGTGTGAAAAAAACAGCAGCAAACAAAATGAATAATTTAGATACGCAAACTTACAAGCACACACACACACAGACAGACAGACACAATATATACATTTTCATCTAATGAAACGCAACACAACCAGCATTGCTGAGCAGAGCAGAGCAGAGCAAAGCATCGAACAAAGCGATGCCAAGGCGCAATGATTTTGTTCATTCGTTTGGTTCGCTCAAAGTAGCTGCCAAGTTGCCTCCTTCCGTTTTCACTTTTTCACTTTTTTTTGCAACTCAACTCAGTCCTTACAATGGTTTCTTCTTCTTCATCTTTTTTTGTACTGCATGACACTTTTGCTGCGTTCATATGCCAAATCGTGCGCTTTGCGTTGGCTTATTATGTGTTTTGATAAATTCTTCTTGAAGTCCTTGAACACAGAAAACCTTTTTTTTTCTATATTTTTTTTTTTTTTTTTTTTACACTTTTATGCCAACTTTTTTACTTTAGATCTCTTATTTTCCATTTTATGTGTGCTATTGTCTGTCTTTAAGCGAGTTCATGTGTTTCTGTGTTTATATGTGCGTGTGTGTGTGTGTGCGTACATAAATATATACATACATATACATATGTATGAATGTGTGTTTTAATTTTCCGCAACTGACAAGAAATCGCCGTAGTAGCAGCAGAATATGTTAGCAAAAGAGAGAGAGAGAGAGAGAGAGAGATAAATAACATTCATGCGTGCGCGAGAGTAGTACACGAATATTAACATGGATTTAAATTAAAAGTTGGTAACTTAATGGAAGCAATCAAGCATGCCAACGTGCAATCTTTTTTTTCTTTTTCTTTTTTATGTATTTGTATCTGTGTATGTGCGTGTGTGTACAAAATCACTGCAGCTGCGGCCATTATGAAAAACCGTATATGCAGCAACAGCAAAATAGACTGACATGTATACGCATACATACACGCACACATGTGTGTATGAGACATTTCTGGTTGCCTGTCTGTCTGTCTGTCTGTCTCTTTTTCTGTCTCTCTGTCTGTTTTGACGTATTTATATAAGCACTTTCACATACAGCATTTCTTTTTCTATTTTTTCTTATTCAGCTTCTGTATCTTTTTTCCGCTCTGTTTCTATTTTAACAAAAATAAACAAAAATAAAAAGAAAGTTGCGTACACGTGATCTAATAATAATGACATTGCAATTGCTTTTCATTAAGAACAATAATAAAAGTCTAATTTAGTGGTCCACACTGAAAAAAACAAGAGTTCGCCTATAGAGCTACAAGTTTATGTCAAAAATCTTCTCAGTACATAAGTCAAAAAAGAAAGAACGCAAAAGTCGAGTGTGCTCAACTGCAAGGAACCCGTGTACCAGGGCTGCAGAAAAAATTATTGTACCAGGGTTGCATATTTTTCGAATATACCAGGGTGCATCAAACCTTTTGAATCAGAGCTATGAGAAATTTAGTATACCAGGGTTGCAAGAATAATTATTGAACCAGGGCTGCGAAAATAATTATTGTACCAGGATTGCATGAATATGGAATGTACAAGGCTGCATCAAACGTTTTTAAACCAGGGCTGCAATATTTTAACCAAGGTTGCTTGAAATTTGATATACCAGGGCTGCAAGAATGGGCTGTATTAAATGTACTAGGGTTGCATCACAGGTTTTTGAACCAGGGCTGCAAGAAATTTGATATACCAGGACTGCAGAAAAAATTGTTGTACAAGGGTTTGCGTGAAATTTGATATACCAGGGCTGCAAGAATAATTATTCTAAGTGCAAACTTGACGGTTTAGGAGACTGTAAGATTCAAATATGTTAGCTTTATCTTTTATAGGCTTTGAGATAAACGGTTTCATATGGAAGATAGCATGACGGACGGACGGACGGACATACAGACAGACAAAGCTAGATCAACTAATTATAGCTAGATCGATTAATGTGGATCAAGAATGTGTATATAGAGCATGTGTATATAAAGAGAGCAAGAGAATGAATGAGAGTATAATAAGGTTTAAAAACACAGAAGTGTTGGCAAAAAAAAAGTCACTTTCAATGATTTTTTCACAGTGATTTTAAAATCGCAAATGTCGCACTGCGAGCGAAAGTAGTGATTTGCGATTTTCTTGTTCGTCTTATCGTCGATTTTTTTTGTCTCACTCTTTGAACAGTGAAATTGTTTATTTATCAGTGATTGATACCTTTATCATTATTCGTTGGTAAATTTGCCAGTCACTTGTCACTCGTCAGAACGTGCAATACACTGAAAGTGTTTTAATTTCAATGAGTTAAATCAAAGCCAATTTTTTGTGTTGAAGTAGCGACACAGTTCTGTTAGCGGTGATTTTGTGTAACACTCTTCGCGAACAGTAAACATGCTCAGTAATAGTTTATAATTTTTTTCGCGAACTGCGATTTTATCACAGTTTGCAGTCACTGTGATTTTCAAGTCGCAGTCGCTTATCACACTGCGACTCAAAAATCACTCGTTTTGCCAACGCTAGCCAACAGAGAAGCTTATCTTCTCAAATCGCTATTAACAGACAATTATAGTAATTTAACAATTATATTCTAATAAAATTCAACTAATCACACTTATCCGATTGGTTCATTTGTTCATTTCTTACGAGGCACAGGCAAAAGTTTGACATGAAACGTAAGAGACTTGCAATTCAAATAAAACATCTTAATTTTTTTTCCCTACTTTGTTTCATAACTTAATATTGTGACTTAAACTTATTTCGATGAAATCACTTTAAGCGGCTTTTTGTCTTAAGGCAACATCACAACATGTCTAACTTTTCTTTCTACAACTAATAAAAAAATTTACAAAGATATTATTTATAATAATCTTCTTAAACTAGCTTAATAGTGTTTATATAAGTTGTTGCTACAGTTGATGTTGTTGTTGTTGTTATTGCTGTTGCTGCTAATGATTTCAAAATGTTGCAGCTCAACCATCGAATAAATGTCAACCATATTTTGTATATACATAAACTGTTTGTACTTGTTAATATTTGTTGTGCCAATTTTTCAAAAATTTAATGCAATTTATAAAAACTAAAAACTACAAAAAAAAAAAAAAATAGAAAAATTACACACACACAGAAAAAACTGTAAAGCTAAAAGTTTATAAACAACTGACATACTAACACAATTGCAGCAGAGTCATGCAAACAGTCAAGTAGATACAAAAACACACACACACACACATACACAGATACACAGGCACAGATATTATAAGCCGGAATACAGCAATGTCGTCGTTCGTAGTGGAAACCAAAAAAAAAAAAAAAAAAAAAACAAATTCAAAGCAGTTAAAAGAGGTCGCACATACCAAAAGCGCATCAAAAAAAAAATTACACCCACAAAATGGGTGACATGAAAAAATACAGAAGCGAAGAGTAGTAAAAAAGTTAAAGGAGGAAATGAAGGGGAATACGCGGTATAGAAAAATGCTAAAAGTAAATGTACCAATCGACGCGCACATAGATACATAATATACACATATCCATTTTAATTCTATTTCCCAACCTCTGTCCGTCCGTCCGTCTTTCTGACTGTCCATATAACCCTGTACACAACTTATTCGCTTACACTATAATCATCTCTCTATGTGTATGTGTGTGTGTGTGTGTGTGTGTGTGTTTGTCTGTGTGATCGCGCACTCAAAAGTTATTCAATTAAATCTCGTTTAAGTAATTTCATAAATCCAACAGTCAACTGCTGGTCTCTGCTCTGTCGCTGTCTCTTTCGCTGTTTGCCCTGCATCGCCCTGGGCGTGTCGTCATCATGACATTTTGTCAGAGCAACGCTGCTGCTCCTACTGCTACTGCACTCTGCTGTACTGTGCTGTACAAGGATAAATTTACAATAATGCATGCTGTATGTAGTGTAGCTGTATAGTAGCTACTATAGACTGCATTACATACGATACGATACGATACGATACCGGGTAGCATTCAATGTGATTTATATACAATATAGAAATGTGTATCTCTCTAAAAATATTTTCTAATTTAATATGTTTAGCCTTTTTTTTTTTTCGTCATCCTCACTACTGACAGAGACAGTGAGTTAATAATGTCAAATAATTACAAAAGATGTACAAGTCAAAAAAACATAAATTTAATTCAATAAATTTTCAACTTTTGATTTGTAGCATGAAAAACCAAAAAAAAAAAGAGATTTGGTACAAGTATGGCTCCAGCTATTATCGAGCGGAGCAACACCAGCGTAAATGATCTAGTGTCTCTCATCTTCGCTGTTTTTTTTTTTTTTGCCAATTTTGTCAACGCATCAGCATAAGCGAGCAGCATGTTGCCGAAGAGGTCTCCTGGTATCAAAGAGTTTGGAGAGATTTTTCTTAACCTGGCAACTCTTTGGACTCGTCGCTTCTAAGAAATTCAAAAACTTTTTTTCTCACTCCCTTTATTATATACGTCACTCTTTTATATATGAAAGCACTCACTCCAAAAGCCAATCAATGATGACATTATAGATTTAATTAAGTTCGGCCCACTAAAACATATAAACTCAACTTCCAATTCCAATTTATTTTTTGAAGAAAATTATTTTGAACTCTGCATTTTCAGCTTAAAACTTGAACAGCTGCTTCTTGTAGGCTCTCAAATATGGTGTCTGAACTTGGGTTGTACGGGACCTCTAGTCCCATTCGAAAAAATATTATCTATTTAAATTTGCCGAAGTAACACTTCTTTCTTTGTTTCGTTATTTTTTTTTTTTTTTTCAAATAAATAACAAAACACAAAAATCTTATTCTTAGCTTCTATATGAGAATTATCTATTAATTGTAAATGATTAAGTCCAGGTGGTCCAGGATAGAAGACTATATTTTATCAAACCTCTGTATTTCATTTGTTTTGAAAAAAAAGTTTCCTATTTGTTCCATATTCGATAATGGTAAAATCTCAACCAAATATTACTGTTTGGGATCATCATAGTTTTTATACATACCGAATTTTTATTTTGTATGTTTTGTAGCTAAAACTTTCCTTATATATGAAACCAAACATACTGCCTTGTTTTCAACTTTAAATTTCACTTAAACAAATTTTGGATCGAAATACAATAATAAAAAAATTCACAAATTAGAATTCAAAGCATTAAAATTCGCAAGCAGTTTATGCTTCTATTAGGTGATCTGATGGCGAAAACGAAATTTATGTAAATTAAGACTCTTTAAATCGCCATACAGGATGGCCCGATGTGATTAGAAAAAGAAAAAGAAAGAAAAAGAAAAATTTTAAATATTTATAAATTTAATTTCTCATACGCCTTTTGCAATCGAACGAAGAACTCGTACAAGTATCTCCATCTCATTCCGCTTGTGCTGCGTGTTGTATGCATCTCACTCTTTTGGCAACTTTTGACTGACAGAACGTCGAATGTAATTAAAATTTTGCGGTTATCGTTTCGCATGCGATACATTTCGATTTCATTCAATATTGAAAGGTTGCGGTCTGCGTTATCGTTAGTACTACACATACCAATCTTCGCTTCTACTCGTACTCCGTTCCGTTCTGTTCTGTTCTGTGCTGTTATGTCCCGTCGATTTGCTTTTATTTTTTTTTTTTTTCTGATTGTTGTTGCATTGGTTTTATTCTTTTACATATTGTAAGGCGCAATGACAGCAAATAACAACAACAACGACAAGCATAACAAAACACATATACATACATACATACAAATATATGTATGTATATGTGTGCCATATTGTATCTGTATCTTTATTATTGTATTTGTACGTTTGTAAAACTACTTTCAATCAGTTTTACATTTTATCTTCGCACATTGTGTATGTTCATTTAAACGATTTTAAGAATTGCAATTAAATGCGTGCCTTGCATACCACAAAAAAAAAAAAAAAGACAGGCATAACAATTATATTAAATTGTTGCAAAAATATTTTATTAAAAAAAAAATAAAAATAACTAGAACCGAAGCTCAAATACACAACGAAACACGAAACTTTCAATAACGTTTTTATAATCATCGGGCGTAGGTTATACATATTTCGCAAAGGATTATGGGTGTTTATATGAGAAGCAAAGTAATATTTTTAGCTAAGAACTAAGATTTTAGGTTAAAAAAATCTATAAAACTCAATTGTATGACAATTTTTTGGGATAGAAATTATCAGCTGGAAATAGAATCTATGCGCTGCTGTTGGGCTTAGAAAAATCTGGCAATAAATAAATTTAATCTAAAAAAATACTTTCACAATTTTAGCTTCTGCCATCAGTTCAACGGTTAGAAGCATAAACTGCTTGCGAATTATAATTCTTGGAATTTTTGAATTATAAACAATAATTAAATTTAATTTATACACTAAGCAGCCATCCCGAGATAATCGTTCTCATACGGCAGACAACATGACAGACGACAGTCGGACATTGCTACTCCGAGTCCCCCTCTCAAAGCTGATCAAGACTTCTTTCTCTTATCATACATTTACAAAAACATAA
This sequence comes from Leucophenga varia, assembly GCA_018903435.1. Classification (NCBI taxonomy): domain Eukaryota; kingdom Metazoa; phylum Arthropoda; class Insecta; order Diptera; family Drosophilidae; genus Leucophenga; species Leucophenga varia. Next base: position 793,274 of record JAEIFJ010000424.1, on the reverse strand, counting down.
TATACCCTATTACAATTTTGGTACAAGGGTATAAATGAAGATTCTTAATAGAGCTAATGGCTTCAAATATGATACAAATATTTCTTACTGCAAGCCAAATCTTTAGTAAGAATATTTTTTAATTTGTATTTTAATCAAAAAATGTGTAACATGTATTTAAGCTTTGGTTTCGTTTAAGCTAAATTTTTTATTTTTTTTTTTTTTATTTATAAACAATGGCAGAGTTCATAAAAAAAGTTAAATAAAAAAAAGAAAACCCTTGCATCGATATTTATACAAAAGTGTAGCAGACAAACAGATACAAATGATTAAAAGTGCATACACAGCGACACGTACACACACACACACACACACGTATACACAAAAAAAAAAAAAGTATTGAACACCAATACAGATGAACTAACGCGGTGACAAACGCACCGGATATAAAAATTGCTTACCGCACAATTTCCGTTCGACATGTGTAAGAACTAAAAAAAAAAAAAAAATTGACGCAAAAAATAGGTTGACATGAAAACGAACAAGCGAGCGGAGAGAGGGGGAGAGAGGCAGGGAGGCATTGCCATCGAATGCAAATAATTGTAAAGCATAAAAAATAAAATAAAAAACTAAAAAAACAGTTTTAACGACTTTGAAGTTCCCTATTTTTTTTTTTTTTTTTACAAAATTTTATTATTAAAAATATTTTTTAGTCAAAGTAAAAAATTTTTGCATAAAAAAATTTAATAAAATAATTAAATTATTTAAGCGTTGCCAACATAGTACAAACATTTAATTTGATATTGGCCACTATTGTTATTTTTTTTATTTATTTTTTAAGTTTGGTTTCACTTGGGTTTTTTTGATTTGTTAATGCAAAAACTTTTTACTGCAGCTTTTTTTTTTTTTTTTTGAGTGTAACACTTTAAGGTGTAACATATGCTTTAGGCTTTTTAAATAGCATATTATAGTAGGGTATAAAAGTGTAGTCTGCAATGCAAGCAAAATTATTAAAAGTATGAGTAATCGTTGAAAGAGTTTGTCAGTGGTGGCGGCTCTGGATGTGTGTGATGTGTGTGTATGTGTGTGTATGTGTGTGTATGTGTGTTGCAGTTTGACAGCATTGCAGGAAGTCAACGTAGAGTTGCGTGTATTGCGTTTAAGCTAAAGCTCAATCGTTGTTGCTGTTGTTGTTGTTGTTGTCATTTGTGTTTTTATTGATATCGGCGTGCCGTGTTAATCGCTTTCCTTCCGCCATATTTGTGCAAGCGACGAACCAACAAAATAACGTACAAACGTACAGCCGATAAGTTATTATTTATTTATTTCTTGTTTTTTTTTTTTTGTTTTGTTGTTTTAACAAATACGCTGACTACATAAAAAAAAAAAAAATAGTTGCTATAGTTACTATAGTAAATCGCAAGATCAGTTTATATAAACCAATCGTAACGAAATACTGCACATCTACACGCATACACACAGACAGACTTATAGAGTAGTTATGTATACATTGCAACACATATTGAACTCACACAGATACAAATACAGTTGTATTTTAGTGTTTGTATATTTGTAATTTTATTTTATGAATATTTTAGTGATGAAACTCTCCTCAATAAAAGCCGAAAGCTGAAAGCCAATAAAAGCCAAGATTGAATAAGTAACAGCAAAATAAAATAGGAGTACTCCCAATAAATGCCTTAGTCGTGTGAGATGGACACATAAGTTTGAAATTTCAGCTCAATATCTTTAAAACTGTGCGAATGAGACTTGTAGCAAGAAAGAAAGAGACACACAATGTTCGTCTTGTTGTGCTGATCAGGAAGTTGGCTTCTTCCTTTCTCTGCATTACAAATATTCCTTCAAATATAATACCCGTTTACATTTAGCTTAATATAGAAAAAAAATGATAAAAATCGATAAATCCCAAACAATAAATCCGATAAATCCGAACCAATAATCTTATGACAAAACATTGTTCAGTTGTTTGATAGAGAAATAAATGACGCAGCTAAATTTTGACAGATATATCAAAATAATATTGTCATCGACATATGACATCGATATATCGATAAATTTTTCAATATCAACCTTTTTATGTTTTTTTATTGCAAATACAACTATCGATAAATCGATAATATTTATTTATATCATTTTAATGTATTGCTACGCTTTGTTTTTATTTTTTTTTATTTTATTTTTTTTTTTTAATTTTTTTTTTTTTTTTTGGTTTTCGGTTTTCTCTTAGTAAAACTACTAGATTTGATATATCGAAATAATCGATTTCAGAAAAATTAAAAATTTTAAAGTCATGAAAATTGTCTCTTCGCTTCCGTAATCAAAAAATATAATTTTAAATTACTGGTAAATCCCGCATTGTAATCGACAAAAACTGCTATTGGTTACAAATTAAAAGGTTATATAACCGCTAATTATCGGTTTAACCAAATCGCTAATTGTTGCTATGAATTAATTTTCGGCTCTGTTCATTTAGATTTGAATGGAAAATAATTATTTTAAATTGGAAATTCAGAATCAACTGTATTAAAAATTACAACATCACAGAATAAAATAAAAATTATTTTTTATGTAAAATTTTGAACATCAACTTTTTTCATTTCACTGACTCGAAAAACTCAGCCGATTTGAAATCGAAAATATTTGCGATTTACGAAAGCCGACTCAACAATATTTGTGATTTGATAAGCCAATCGCAAAATTTTTGCGATTACGAGAGAATGGCTGTGTTCAATATATTTCGAGTAGTTTCCAGGCTAAACTTGTGCTCTACAGAAAAAAGCTCCATACTGACTATCCAAAAAATCGATTTATTTTGAGAAGTTTCGATAAAAAAACACAATGAAAATGATTTATCAAAATTTTTTTAAATATATTTTTTTTTTTTTTGATCCAATACAGCGGTTATTACAGTTTTTAATTATGTAATTATGGTGAAAGAAAAAAAAAAGGTAAATAAATCAAAGCGACTTAAAAGTTCCATCACTAAAATGTGAGTATGAACTATGTAGTTTATATTGCATGGAGTAACACGGCGTATGAGCAACATACACAGACATAAATCATAAAGTATGCGTTTCAGTACTGAAACATTTGTAGTAAAGCGAATGCGAATGTTTTTAAATATAATGTTTGTGTGTGTGTGTGTGTAGTGTGTGTACGAGTATATGCGACATTATTTATATGTATGGCATGCAGATGACTTTATTGCAATCATTTTTTTTATTTGCTTTTCTCTCTTCTTCTATCTATCCCTCTCTCTCTCTCCTTTCGCTCTCCTCTGTATAAGTTTATTTGACAGAATACATTTAAGCTTTCGATTTGTATAAAATTTACGATTTAGCTTGCAGCAACTATTCAAAATGACCATAAGATATGTTAATAATCAAAAGACTGGCATGCATACATATATACATACATATATGGTATATACAATATACATACTCGTATATGTATGTGTATTGTATCTAGAAATAGACACCAATAAGTATGCTAAGCTGATATTTCCGAAAGTACATATAACTACCATTAAAATTGAACACCAAAGAAGATATTGAAGCATCCATATCCATATCTCGCACTGTGAGTGCTGCTGTTGCTGCTAAGTAAATGTAAATCTTGTGCTAAGCTAAGTTGCTCATTTTCAAGTTTAATGCATTTGCATTGTATCTCATTAAGTGTGCGTATGTGTGCATGTGTGTGGCTCTAAGTTTTTGTAAGTGTTTAACTTGGCGTAATTTTGTGTTGGCATGCGAAATTGAATTGCATTTTATTTACTTGTTATGCGTACATTTCGATATAAATACAAAAACATTTTTTTTTTTTTTTTTTTGAAGAGACATTTGCATTAGAAATGAAAATGAGTGAGTACACTAAGTACACAGCAAACATTCAGTTGTACTTACTGTGTACTCATTGTGCACATTGTGATAGTTTCGAACATTTTAAGCAGTAAAACCCTTTAGTCAAAGAGGGAGCATACTGAACATTCGATATTGTATCGAGAACAATCGTTCTTGATACAAATACAATTCGTTCTTAATATGAGTACCATTCGATTTTTGTATTTCTGAGAACAAATGCAATCGTTCGTACATTTTGTACATATATTTCTATGTAAACATGTACATATGTAACTATTTTTAGGTATATATGCTGCAATCGACTTACTCAAGCAATAATAGAAAGCCATGAGCAGATTTTGCATATGCAACTTGGCTGCCGTTGGGAAATTCAGCAGCAAAGTTAACGAAAACGTTACTGTTTCTGACGCTGATGACGCGTCGTATGTATGTCAATGCCGCCCATTTGGCGCCCACACTTGTACACCTTCCCACATACACACATACATACACATACGTATAAAAATTCAAACGAATGAGCAGAGCGCACAAAGTAATAAAAATGAAATAGAAATTGCGGCGCCGATGTTTCTCTTGTTCTGTTGCTGCTGCTTTTGCTGTTGCAGCATCGCGTGACGCGTGCGACAAATGCGATGCGATGCAACAGAAATGTAGCCGCAGACAAAGCCCACATGACCCAAATCCAGGATTTCTGAGTGCGTTGCCATATTTTCACATAAAAAACACACACCACATACACACACACACACACACACATACATATGTATATAGTGACACACTCAAATAATCATACGCATGAACGAAACGGAAGAGTACTGAGAACGGAAATATGCTGAAGGATCGCAATCAATATTATTAAATCTGAAAGTGTTCATATGTAACTGGTTCGTTCGTCAGTAAATTTGCTCAAAGTCGTTTCTGTGCTTCATATTTTTTTTTTTTTTTTTTTTTTTTTTTTTGTAGTCCTTATTGCCAAAAAAAAAAAAAAAAAAAAATAAATAAAGTTTGAAGAACAAAAAAAAAAAAAAAAAAAAAGGAAACTGTTGAATTCGTAGTATTTGATCAAATTTTAAGTTTTATTTAAATTATTTGCTACAAAATTTTCGAATCGATTGTCGGAAGTTCCACTTTACGATGAAGTTTTGCTCTATTTAAAAAGTTATAATGGGAACAAGCAAAAATAATTCCTGACATAACATTACAAACGAGTCTCACACCGTTTGATGTGCATTTGACCAATAGTTTTATATAGTAAGTCATTTGATCTTAAATTTAAACGAATATGGTCACACATTCAAATGACTGAGGTGGGTGTTAGGTGTGAATGTTAACACTTGACCACACTTATTCAAATTAGCATGAATTTGTGTAAGAAAGAATTGGAAGAGTTAAATTGAAGTCTACTCTGGAAGGACAATTGCACACAAAGAATAACAATACACATTTTATTCTCGTAAAACATTACAGCGCAACAAGCACACAGTGAGTACAACTGAATGTTTACTGTGTACTCACTTAGTTTGCATTGCAGAAATACTCTTTTCATATACTTAGCTGTATGAATGCTGATAGTTCAAAATTTAATGGCATGGTCGGAAAGGGCTTCTTTAAAAACATCCTTTAGACTTTACGAAGCTTTAGCAAAACAAGATGCTGTATCGCTAAATGTGTCTTTAGCCAAGCAGGCCTCTTAGCTCTTAATTCTTGTCTAGTCTGACCGAAAACAATTGCTGAGTGCTGCAGATGCCCAAATTAGATTACCCAGCACTGCCGTAATCATCTTGGTTCAAGGATACAGTCGCATATAGGGCAATTGTTGATCTAACAAATTTATTCGATAGGGCACAACGACCAACATTTTTCTAGCGTTAGAGTCAATCGGTGTGCAATGTAAACTGTTAGTTAGGCTGCAAATTTGCGGCATATATAAAAAGTATTTGGTCGGTTGTCAATGGCAAAAGAACAATAAAATATCTAATTATTATCAGTAACCATGGGTCTTATGGATAGGTTTACCAGGAGACTGGGTTGATCGATGCAATAGATAATATATTTGCAGAAGTCGCTCTTACAATGGCGAAGTGGTAAGCTTTGAGGAACTACTGTGCAGTTGCCCAATCCTATACAGTGACAGGTTCCTATTGTATGGCAAGTGCGACTTTGAAGATCTTTCGGAGATGTCAAAGATCGAATTTCCTAACATTATTTTAATTAGATTGTATAAGGGAATTCGGTTGGTGGTATGCAGATGGTACCTATGCCTAAACGGGATAATTAGGGTAAGTATTTGAGAGATTATTGTCTGTTGTGTGTAAGTATTTTAAGACTTAAGAACCTTTCTTCTTACCATAATAAGCATATCATACAAATTGTTATTGCAGTGTATAATTTAGTCTGCTCGTATAAATATTTATTGTTCTGAATTGCATGTGCAGATGTAGCAAGTATAAAACTGTTTCCTTATTTAATACAGAACAAGATATTGTGGCATTTGAAATCAATTTGGCGCTTAAATCATCTGTTTACAATACAAGCAGACAGACAGACAGGCAGTTGGATACAAACACATAATGAGATAACTTTATCATCAATAAGATGCTTGCTTGCTTGCTTGCTTGTCTCATCGATGAAGATATACTTTAAAACGTTTTGAGTATTTTGCGGATTACAGATACACACAGATACACACAGACACATACACATGCATATTTGCCATGTTAACATTTCATATGAAATCGATTACAGTGTTTCAGCAAAAACAATTTTAAGGGAAAACACAAACTGAAAATGCATTCAGGTGTGTGTGTGTGTGTGTGAGCCATAGTTTTTTTTTTCTGTTTTCATAATTGTGCAGGACGAAGTGAAGATACTTTTGTGTTACTAAACTAATAATCGTACACTCCTTTTCTTTGTTCAATTCCATTCTACGCCACTGCACAGTTAATATTAAGTTCAAAGAATATTTTCCAAGTTTATGATGTCGTCGTCGTCGTCGTCGTCTTCATATTCGTTTGGCTAGCAAACTTTTTTTTTTTTTTTTTTTTTGTTGCTGCTGTCATCAGCGTCTTTAGCTGCATTCAATTCGTGTTGCTGCTGCTGCTGCTGTTGGTGTCGCTTTCGCGGTCGCAGTCGCAGTGTCCTATAAGCTTGTGTTTACTTATTGTGCAAATGCATACATACACACACATACACACATACATACATATTGTATTTACGCTGTCTGGCAAACGTGTAGGTCTGTCTGTTTGTCCGTCTGTCCGTCCGTCTTTTTGTTTCAACGTTCTACATTTGCCCTTACATGCTGGCATCTTTGCAGCTGTTTGTGTTGATGTTTTAAGCACGCATTACATTGTTCCCTTCTCTGCTTACTTACTCACTCACTCACTTACTTACTTACTAACTTACTTTTTTCTCACTTACTCGCATACTTGTGTGCTAACTTGCCATAAAAATGAATGCATTTTTTATTGCATTTTATTTTTATTATTATTTTACCACACTCATTTTATTTTGTCTTAGCGTTTGGACGTGTGTCCTAGACATACATACATACAAAACGTACTTATATAGTATATTACTTTATTTTACCTTTGCTCAGATACAAATATATTTATTTATTTATTTATTTATACGTGTCTACCTACTTCTACATTATTTTTGCGCTTTTATTTTAACCCATTTATGTTCACTGCATTTATTTTATCACAATTCAATATAAATACATATATAGTTAGTATATATGTACGAGTATGTATATAAAACATATATTACTATGTGTATCGTTAGTGAAAGAACATGTCGCGAAAGGATTCCAATTTAGATGTGGTTGGACGACGAGAACCGTCCAGATCAGTCGAAAAAGTTTGAAGATGAAGACTAATATCAAACGCAACAAAAACTTGCAAATTCATTGGAAGTTGTCCGAATAATCACTTCCAGGCAAAAGATCCAAAAGCAAGGTAATTGGATGGGGTGCAAATGGTAGAAAAACGAAGTGTTTATTGCATCGAATTATGACTGGCAATGATTGCGACAACCCGAAGCGTACATTAAGCCCGGCCAAACATGACCGAAATATTCATGGATCCGAAATATTCATGGATCCAAGCTTATACTTCGTAATTACTGGGAATTGCGTAGCGTGATTTATTATGATCAGTTGAAATCGAATGAAAAGATCACGAGGCAGCGGTACCGAGCACAATTAATGCATTTGGAGACAATAGGCCGGAATATGCCGAGCGATACGTAAAAGTAATTATTCAACACAATAAACAGAACTCATCTCAAAGCCATTAAATGTGAAGCACTACCCCATTCACCGTATTCCTCCGATATTAATTCTTTCTAACTAACTGGGTACTTGGTGCGGTCGATGGGTATTGATATGGCCGAACTAGTGGATTACTTTCTATGAAGATTGCAAAAAATGATTTCATCCAAAGACGAGTCGTTCTTCATAGCTGATCTCGGGAAGAAGGAAGGCTTGCGTTGTAAAAATTCGTTTGTAATCTTAAAACGGCAAAAAGTAATGCATACACCCAATATTTTTTTGTTTGTGTAAGTCTGTGTTTGTGTGTGTGTCTTTCATAAAATTGCAATGGCGCGCTCTGCATGACTTACTGTCATTGTTATTGTTTTTATTCTTATTGTTATGTTCGTCCTTGTTGCAATTGTTGTTGTGTCTTTTTTTTTATTATTATTTTTATTATTGTTGTTGTTGTAATTTTTATTTAAGTCGAGTTTCGATTTACGTTAAAATTCATATTGCTGCCGCTTAATCGTGCATCATAAATGTCAAGCGAATCGATGCAAAAGGATTAAATATGTTGCACAAAACAAAATGATCAATCGAATGCTGAGTGTGAAGATTTGCTGTAATACATATTTTTTTTTTTTTTTGGCCAAAGTGTCAAAAAAATATGAAAAGCAAAAAAAGTTATTTTTATGTCGAAATATTAAAAATTTAAATCTAAAAGCAAATGTCATTGACCCATTTTTTTTTTTTGTATTGTAATGTATAAATATGCACAACGATATTGTAAGGATATGTGCATATGTTTGGCATATTTGTGTATTTGTTTTCGATTTATATTTATTTATAAACAACATGAAATGTAAAAACGTATTTTAAGTTTGTGACAAACAAATGAAAACGGACTCCAAAAAGTATGCTATATATTCTGATCAGCTATCGAATGCGGGATCGTTTTAAGTCTATGCTCCTACGCCCCCTCTTACAAATATACCTCAAAATGCAAATACAAAAAGGTAGGAGGTAACAAGATCGAACATGCAAAATTTGAAGCTCATGTAACGAGTTAACCAAGCGATCAGTACACAAAATAGTAGGTACACTACGGGTACAACTGAATGATTGATGTGTACTTAGTATACTCAATAAGAAGTAGGAATATTATCTTTAGTGTGTATTTAATTTTGGCCTTTTACTTTAACTGGAATCATTCAGGCCTTGAATAAGAGAGTAAGTGAGTGAATGTAAGAGAAATAAATAGAGAGACAGATATAGAAAATGAGTTAAAAAGAGAAAGTAAGATAGAGAGCGGGAGAGCGAGAGAGGGAAAGAGAGAGCGAGAAGAAGAAGGAAAAGGAAAGAGAGAGGGAGATATAAAAGGAGAGGAATAGCGAGAGGAAGTGAGAGGGAGTTAGAGGAATAGGAAGAGAGTGGGAGAGAGGGAGGGACAGAGAGAGAGAGAGAGAAAAGTCAGAGATAGGGAGACAGAGAGATATGCGGAGAGACAGAGAGAGAGAGAGGAAAAGAGAGAAATGGAGAGAGATAAAGGAGGAAAGAAAGGAAAATAGAGAGATGGAGAGAGATAAAGGGAGAGAGAGAGGGAGAGAGAGGGGAGAGAGAGAGAGAGAGTATATCAGAAATTTATTTGTATGTGTTTTGTTACTAATTTATTTTATCTTTTTTTTTTTTTTGAAATTTTGATCATTTCAATGGTTAAATGTAGCCTTAACGCATAGAAACATTCTACGTGTACTATGCCGCAATAGTAATTGTGTCTGAGTTACTTTTTTTTTTTTCTTTTGCTACGAAAAATCCTTACAATTCCAGATCCTTAAATGCAAACTCTCAAAGCTAAAGCCCAAATCAGATAAAATTATTTTGTTGCATTTCTATACAAAACGGCTTTCTTGGGTGCAGTACTGAGTTTCCTTTCACTTATGCCACTTAAACAATATATAGCATGTATGTATGTATGTATGCAATCACACACGCCCACAGAGTCATATACATACAAACACAAACACAGACACACACACACACTCACACGTTTAAAAGTTTTTGTCGAACGTTTCAACTTTTCATTCTATTCTTTTCTATTTTTTTTTTTTTCTCTTTCTTTTTATTTTCCATTTAACTCGCTTGCTACGTGTGGTTTGTAACGCTTTATGCTCTTTTGTTTTATACCAACAACCAGAATCGTTCGCAATAAAGCCGAATGGCGTTTTACAACTTCGTCTGTCCGTCTGTCTGTCTGTTTGTCTGGCTGTCTCTACTCTTTTGTATATATTGTGTTAAGCATTTTCATTGTCTTTAAAAAAAAAAAAAAAAATGAATTTGTTTTTCACTCGTTTCACACATACAATTGCAAATAGATAAAATGGAAGATTTATAGTAATAATGGAATCGCGTACAAAGTACATTTCTGCTGATGCTGCTGCTGCTGATGCTTTGTTCCTAGAAAATCCACTTGCATGGCTTAAGTTGTAGATGAATTCTTCTACAATATTTTTGTTAGTGTTTTTTTTTTTTTTTTTTGCCTAGAAAATTCCTTTACGTTTCTATTTTACTCTTTCGTTTACGCAGCTTGAATTCCTATTGCATTTGAAATGCACAACAATCATTCTGTTGACGACGCACTAAGCAACGCCTTGACACTCCACTCCAATACACTCCACTCCTTTCCTTACTTATCTTTCATATATATATATGGTATGTAACTTCCCTAATGCCTTACTAGCTTTTCTTTGCATTTCAACTCTTTTCTTTAGCTGCTTTCTTTCTTTCTTTTTTTTTGCCATTTTCTTTTAATACCCGCCACACATAGTGTGAAGGGTATTATCAGTTTGTCGGATAGTTTGTAACGCATTAAAGGTGGCATCGGAGACTCCATAAAGTAAATATATATTTTTTGATCAGCTCGATGAGACGAATCGATTTAGCCATGTCCGTCTGTCCGTCTGTTGCAATGCGTTTTTCTCGGAAAGTTTCAAAGATATTGACCTGAAACTTTAAACTTAAGCTTTTGTGCTCCTAGGCAGTTTGTATATCAGAACAAAGGCGACACGCCCATTTTTAGATATAGCCCCCATACAAACCAAGCGCCCATTTTTCAGATTTTATATGAAAATAGTTTTTATTTATGGATATATTCACTTCAATCTGTGTAAAATCACTTCTACTGTTATCCTACCGATATGACAAGGATCGAGCAACTATAACATATAGACCCCATACAAACTCAGCTTCCATTTTTTTTTTTTTCAAGAAAATTATTAGAGTTTCGTGTGGCGCGTATTTGAGCTTCGGTGCTACCGAAGTTAACGTTTTTCTTGTTTTCTTTTGAATATTACATCCAGCTTTATTCTTGTAAAGAAGTCTTTTAAATTTTATGATGTTATGCCACAATTTTCCTTTTGTTTTATGCAAAAAAAAAAGAAGAAAAAAAAAAGAAAATAGGTAATAAATTCGCTTCTTAGTAATCCAGTACGAAGGTAACTGGAAACACTTTTATAATCTGACAGATTTAAAAAAAGAAAAGAAAAATCTGAAAAAGAAAAGAGTTGACAATTAATTTGCAAAATTTTCCACATGAAGTGATGTGATGTATCTCTTAATATGAATGATAGCTTTATGTATGTAAAACTGAGTCTCTGGTAAATTTGCTGACTTTGAAAAAGTTTTAATGACGTTTTTGGAAATTTAATCTAAATGATTGCTAAAGTTAGAAATGCTTTAATTTTAAATCTTAATACTTGCGGGTTTTTTTTTTTCTTTTTTAAATAAAAATTTACTTAACAAACTCTCCGAAGTTAATGATTATAAAAATTTTATATATGTATATGTGGACCGAAACGAAGTAAAATGGAGCCTAGATAGACCCAATAATGCATCTATTTCCTTGAACAGCATTGGAATTGGAGTCCAACTAGCTACGTCCGTCTGTCCGTTTGTAATGTTGTCTGCCGTATAAAAACGATTATCTCGGAGACTATAAAAACGAAGCGAAAACTGATTGCGAATTATAAAAATTCGTGTGTAAGGCAACAGCGCCTTGAATACAAAAAAATATTTTCGAAACTTTTCCATTGAAAAATATTAAAGATGATTTCTTATAATACGAGATCGGGTATTAATTTCTTTACCTCGGCAAATTTTTGGATAAAAAAATTTAATTATACCGCGTAGCAACTTTGAACGTGTTCTTTTGTGCATGCAAAGTCTTAACAAAAAATGCACAGCATTAAAAAGTAATAAAAGTACCCACAAAAAAAAAAAAAAAAAAAAGGAAAAGACATGCTTATTAACTCAATAAAATATTTACTTACAAGGTATGCAACTGGGCACTGTGATAAAATTTCATTTTATTTTATAATTATTATTTTCTTCTTTTTTTTTTTTTAATATTTAAAGTGAGTAAAATAAAAAAACCTATTTACACATAATATATTTTCGTTTTATATTTTTTTTTTAAATTTTTTATTTTACATTACAAAGCTTGAACCCAGGCGTTTTTATCTTTTATTTTTTTTTTACCTTTTTTAGAGGCGCGTCGACAACACGAAACAATTAAGTCGACGAAGGTCAACTTAAAATTCCATAAAGCATAGCGAAGAAATGTAAAATAATGTAAAAAAAAAAAAAAATCTAAGACAAGAAATACAAACGTTGACAAGAAGCTTTAAAGCAAAGCAAACAGAAAATTGAACGTACAAAAGCTTAACACAAGCGACAAACAATGAAATGAATTGAAAAGAAACGAAACGAAAGGACAAAAGGACGCAACGGTTAGTTTAGTTCAGTTCAGTTCAGTTCAAGTTGAGTATAAACAAAATGAAGACATGCAAAGCATTTTGAATGCTTTGCATAGAGTTGTCGCCTTTTAATTATGCGCGCTTTGGCTTGTAATTATTTATAAGAACAACAACAACAAAGAAAACAAATAAATTCAAGCAAGGACAACGCCATAGCCTATGGCAAATGATAATTGATGGAAAAAAATGGAAGACAACTTAAAGTGTTGTATATGAGACAATAATGAGACAACGCGTATGCGTAACTATTCAGTTGTTGCGAAACCAAAGCTATATTTGCGCTTTTCATTTATTTCTTTTTTTCCGCTGCTTTCACCTGTGTGCCCTAACCAACATTTAATTAAATTTTAAATGATGTCCTTGTTGTTGTTAAAATAATACAAAAAAAAAAAAAAGGAAAAAAAAAAAGGAAAAAAAAAAAAAAAAAAACATAATGCTTTTTAATATGCTGCATACGCCACGTTTTCCTTTGCTATTCGCTTGTTGCTCGTTTACATACGCCTGAAATTATGCAGCAGTTTATGGAAAACATTTTCACTTAATTTTGTATGCTTGGCATGGTCGCTACGCTTTAAGCTGCCTCGCCCACTTGTACGCCTACAATAGCAGCAGCAGCAGGTGGAAAAGTAACAGCGCCATTTTATTGCTTCCGCGCTTTTTTTTTTTTTTTTTTTTTTTTTTTGTCGCACTTGTTCTCTTTTTTTAGCGCACTTATTGAATAGCATCTTCATTGCCTTTTACCGCTGTTTTTGACGGCTTTATTCTTCTTTTGCTTTTGCTTTTGTTTCTTCTTCTCCCAACTTCTTCCACTTTTAGTTCAGCGACTGATTTTAATTACTTTTAATCTCCGTGTTCATTTACGCTAAAAAACTTTACTCACTCCCTTACCTTTTTATTTTCTTTCTTTTCGTTTGCTTCTTCTACTTGCTTTTGTTCACAGTTAGTTTGCCTTCTGCCACGCCCTCAAATTGAATGTTTAACTTTCTTTCTTATTTTTTTTTTACTTTCTTCTTTTTGTTTTCATTACAAAGCTAAACATTTATTCTTTTCCGATTATTTTTTGCTTCTTTGGTTTTAATTTTATTGTGGCATTTCTGACTTTTCTTTCGTTTCTTGTTTCCGCCATTTCAACAATTTTCAATTGCGACGCGACGATAGTTGCGTCGCGTCGCTTCAGTCACTTCCATTTCCGCCATTTTGGGTTGTTGCTTTGCGTTGCGTTGCGTCTCAACGCGTCGCACTGCAATTGAAATCATCGCTGACAGTTGTTGCTTTTTGATTGACATGAATAATTTTTGTGGAATTTTTCAAGTTCATCATTTAATACGAATTTAATTTTTTTATGTTTTTTTTGTTTTGCATAACTTTTAATCTCTTTTTTTTTTTTCTTTTGCAGCTCTTTTAATTATTTTTTTTTTTTTTATTTTTGCCTGTTGAAACTTTTACTCATTAAGCAAAAAAAAAATAAAAAAAAAAATACTTTATGAAAAGTTTTTCTTAGCGCTCACAAATTAAAATAAGTATATTATTTATAATTATTTAAATTAAAATATTTACGAAAGTATTTAAATAAATATTGAAATAAAAGTGAAAGTAAAGAGTTTTATTGGGGTTTCAATTAAATAATTAGAAGATATCGTCCAAAACATCTTCGAGTGTGTCACGGGCGTGATTTAGCTATGGATTTGATTTTAATCCATGCCTGCTTCTTTACAAATTTTGACTTTGTCGATGGTTCTGAGTTCTCATGGTGCGATTGCGAGCCATTTTTCATGAAATTCGAGTGCTTATTTAACTTGTCGTACGCAAAAATAGTTTGTCACGTCCGAAATCGTTGATAAAATTCATAAAATGATATTAAACTTTTCAATAATGAAATTGTGTGAGGTGATTGACGCTGCAGGTAAGAAATTAGCTGCCAGATAAGGCCTCCTCTGCGGCTATTTCCTTTTTCTAAGAAATGGCTTCGCGATAAGAAATGTCGGTGATTGTAGTGCAGTGTTTATCACTGCCAGAAACAACTATTTTAGTTAACTTTTCAAATAATTCTTCTAATTGTTGCTGCTTTTATATAAAACTAGCAGCCTGTTGCTTACAGTTGCAAAAATTTTGACTGATTTTTTTTTGAACTTCTCAATTTGTAAAGAGCACCTTCATATTTTTTGGCGTACCAGACCCAAACCCAAGGCTTCAAATCGTTTTCAATTTATGCAGACACGCATGTAAGCGTAGAAGATCACAGCTTTTCGTTACTTAAATCTGAGAAAGGCCCTTGACTGCGTCATCGTCCAATTTGGCATTCAAACTGTCTGTTTTGTTTTCAATTTTTTATACCCGCCACACATAGTGTGAAGGGTATATTCAATTTGTCTGAAAGTTTGTAACGCATTAAAGGAGGCATCGGAGACCCCATAAAGTATATATATTCTTGATCAGCTCGACGAGACGAATCGATCTAGCCATGTCCGTCTGTCGTCCGTCCGTCCGTCCGTCTGTTTGTTTTCTTCGCAGTTTATTTGGTCAGTTTAAAAGATATTAAGCTGAAATTTAGAACTTAAGCTTTTCTCTCGAACGACTATAACATGTATGGAAATGAAAGTGCCACGCCCATTTTTAGGGTATAGCCCCCATACAAAATTACCTTTTTTTTAGGTTATTTGTATGAAAATAGCTTTATTCATGAATGTTTTCACTCCAAATTGGGTTAAAAATACTTCTAATGTCTTCTAATGTCAAAACTAACGTGCCACGCCCATTTTTAGGTTTAGCCCCCATACAAATTTACCGCCCATTTCGAATTTTTGTATAAAAATAGGTATTTTTTATGAATGTATTCACTCAAAATTGAATAAAACACCTCCTATATCATCCAGTTCCAAAACCAGTATGACACGCCCATTTTTATGTATAGCCCCCATACAAACTTACCGATTATTCCCGAACTTTTGTATGAAAAAGTACATTTATAAATGTGTATAGGCCACTGATGATCGCACAAACTATTCAAAGATTCGTGTGGCGGGTATTTAAGCTTCGGTTCCACCGAAGTTAACGTTTTTTCCTTGTTTTTATCTCTCTTTTTTGCTGGCATTTATTTTTAAGCTGTTACATTTTTGTTTATTTCGTGAATGAAGATGCGGAAATGCAGTCATTTTCATTTATTAATGCCATTTTCGAATTTTTATTTATTTTTTTTTTTTTTCAATTTCCAATTACATAATTCGTTTTTTTTCGATATTATTGTTTTTTTTTTTTTTTTTTTTACTTTTGCTGACTTTGCACATTTAATTTACTACAAAAAAAAAAAAAAAAAAGTCAACAAGTTTATTTTTTGGTTTTTATATGCAAACTCAACAAGTTAAAGTGATGAATTAATAGTTTATTTAAATGAATTAATTTTTGCTTCAACCAAAGCATTCCCGCTTTTTCTCTCAACGCTAAGCACGCTACGCAGTTATTCTTCGAGAGTTTGCTTCATTAATTGCAAATTACGCGAATGACAAAAAAGACAATTTTATATTTTGCAACCCTAAAAGCACACTACACTATCAGCAACTGTCCGTCTGTCCATCTGTCAATAGTTAATCTTGTGTAAATATTTAAATTTATCAAAAGAATTTTTATGCGTTTTCTTCTTTTGTTTTTTTGTTTTGTTTTTTTTTTTTTTTTTCGTTTCTTGTTGTTGCTCAACGTCTGTTAACTATTTTAAAATGTATTTATGTAAAATTTACGCAAAGTAGTCATAAAATAAAGTAAAATCTTTTTTTTTTATTTTTTTTTTTTTGTTTCAATGCAAAACACTAAAGCATTCAGCATTCGTTTGCTACAGACAAAAGTTTTGCTAAGAGAATCCTTTTATTTTTTTCTCTTTTTGTTTTTTTTTTTTTTTTTTAACTCAGCACATTTGGCTTTTTTTCTTCTTCCATTTTCTTGCTTTCATTCGCTTTTGCTTTGCGTTATATTCAAATATTAAGTAAACAGCTTTGTTGAGGGTAGCTACAAAAAAAAAAAGCATCCTAGAATCCTAGAAGCAGCAGCATAAGGAGAAATTATGCTGCCAGTTGCAGTTTGTGTAGAATGTTCGCTAAGTGCAACTTCTATTTTTTATTATTTTTTTTATTTATTTATTTTTTTGGAGTTAGTTGCTGACTGCTGCTTTTGTTTTTATTATTGTTTTCCCTTTATTTAGTTTTTTTTTTTTTAATATAATTTTCAGTTAGTCTAGTTAGCATATTCATTTTGACATAAAGTTTGTAATACGCTGCTTCGAAGAACTTCCATAAATCCAAGTTTCACTTGAACTCTCATATAAATTTGTTCTTTTGTCCGTCTGTCTGTCTGTTCGTAAATAGTAATAAAGCTAAAGTTAACACTTTCTTTTTATCTTTTCTTTTTTTTTTTTTACTTTCCTTTTTATGCTCAAAAGAAAAATGAAAAAAAAAAGGTAAAGACACCTCTCGGTCATTTACTCAGTTACACTAACTGGCAACAACTGGCATTGTTGATGATTATTCAAGCTTTTTTGTTGTTGTTGTTGTTGTCGTTTCCAACTCATTAAGAATAATTTTGTTGGCTTTTATTAAGCAACACGTTAACATTTGCATTCATTTTAACATTATTTCGCTTTTTAAGCTTTTTTTTTTGTACATAAATTTGCATTTTTTTTTTTTTTTTTTTTGGGGAAATAACAAAGGAAAGCCACGCAAAAATGTCACAGACAGACAATGAAGAATTTAATAACCTTTGCAAAAGCAAAAACAGCGCAACAGTATAAGACTTAGTGTATGCCAGAAAGAGAGAGCGTATGAAAGTGTAAGAGTGAGAGAGTGTAGGAAAAAGATTAAGGAAATGATACCTCGCTATGTAACCAGCATCCTGTAAGGCATTCAAGCGGAAATTAAACATAAACACTTGACAGTCAGTCGCCATCATCACCGGCACCGACTCAAACACCGGCAACACCATGGTCCATTTATAAACATTTAATGTCGATTTTTTTCCATATTTTTTTTTTTTTTTTTCATTTTTCATTTCAATTTTCTGTTATTTTTTGTTGCTTTTCTTTATGCACTTCTAAATGTACTTATACCCTACATAAAAATGAAGCGTAAGCTTACTCTTTTACTCTTGTTTTTTTTTTTTTTTTTTTGCCATAATTATAAATCGTGTTGTAGCATAAATTGAAATTATTTGAGAGACTATTTTTGCATAAAGTTGTGAAATATGAAGCGATGTGAAAGTGTTGCCCAAGTATTTTAGATGTCAACGACAAAAAAAATATTATTACTGACAAGAACAAGCTTCAGGAACAACATGAGAAATAAATGAGTACACTGAGTATACAGCAATCCTTCAATTGTACTCACTGTGTACCCAATGTACTCGTTTGAAGGCTCTTACAAGAAAAACAATTTACATTTAATCGGTTATAAGACTACTTCGTGAATTTTTACTATTTCTATATTTTCTGCTTTAAATTAAATTAAAATTTGATTTGTGTTGGACCATGGTCCAACTTTTTTTTTCGTAAATTTATCTACTTTATTACTACTCACACCATGGGTGTAGCCAGGTATGTGCAGGGGTGGACAGCTGCATTCTATCGAACAATCGACATCACCCAAAACCTTTGCGGAATATTATCTTGACTCTTATGATCAGAAATAAACAATTAAAAGAATTGTAAAGCGGGTATTTGAGCTTCGGTTCCAGCGTTTTTTCTTGTTTATTTATTAACTTTTTCAGCAATGATGGGCGTTATAGTTTCGGCTCTATACAAGTTAGTAGATTTGGCTTGTTTTATTTTATTGAAATAAAAAATAAAGAAAAATTTATAAAGAAGAAGCGAAACAAAAAAAAACGAAAAACAAATTTTTTTTTTACATAAGAAACGCTTACGACGCTCAATTTGCCGCTTAAAATGCTGATTAATATATAAAAAAAATGAATATAAATTGTTAACATGCAGAAAGGAAAGATAAAGCAGACTAAGATGAAGATGAAGAGAAAAGACTATATATATGCTTTGCTCTTTCGTTCTTGTTTGACAAATAAAAGCCAACTTCATAAAAATTGGCACTTGGTCAAAAAATGCCACTTGCAGTGCGTGTTAATTAATCATTGTATTAAAATCAGGCAACACAGACACACACACACACACACATTAAGAGCGAGAGTATACAAACAATACAATTATGTAAGTAAAATAATACACACACATAAAGAAAACGGGAAAAGGCAAGGCAAGGCAGAACAAAGCAATGCAAACTTGATGTGACATGACTTGACTTAACGAAAAATTACAAAACAAATGAGTTGTTTGGTTTTGGTTTTTGGCATTTTGTTTTTTGTTTTTCCACTTAACTAAAATAAATATGTAGTAGGGTGCGGTGCGTCAAAATGCCAAAAAGTATGCAACAAATTGTTTGACCATTTATTTGAAATTAACGCTGGTACTAACTAAATTACTGAAGCATTCTTAAGCGATAAGATGCGTGTAAGTGGCAAATGAATGCTTTTTATTTATTTTTTTATTTTTTGTGTGTTTATGTATATATGTAATAGAAAGCAGAAATTGTTTTTAATGTATTTATAAATGTAAACACACACACACACACACACACACATATGAGTGAGTTATACATGTGCAAATAAAGAAAATATAAATAAAATGACAAATTTCTTCCGTTTCCGCAAAGTAGCAACGCGTACACCCACAGCCAACGCCCATGACGTGCAACAGTGCCACGCCCACATAACGCCCCTCTGCCTGCCTGCCTGCCTGTCCGACCGTTCACTCGTTTGTTGCCGCTGCTATGGCTAATGCAAATTTTTTTATATATTTTTTTTTTTTATTTTATTTTTTTGTGGCTTCCACTTTTTTGTATAAATAATTTTATTTACTCTTTTCATTTACATTCTAATTTGCTGCTGTTGCGGCTTCGCCTACTTTTCTACAGCTTTTTTTTTTTTTTTTTTTTGCTTCTTTGCTTGCTTGTGGTAAACGATTTTCTGCTTCTTTCATTTAAATAAATTTTTTTCTATGTTTTTTTTTTTTTTTTGTTTTGTTTTTGCTAGCTTTCGTCTGCAGTCATTGACTTTGTTAAATCAATTTTGCAGCTTTTGGCATTCATGGTTATTCCCGAAAAGGTTTGTTAGAAGAAGTTAAAGCAGTGGCATAGTTAATCGTTTATGTTTTATGTTTTATTTTTTTCCTCTTTTTTTTTTGGATTTTTTGTTTCTGTTCACTTTTAGGTCAGTTACACGCTAGTTTTTAACATGTCACACGGCGCGCATAAGTGCTGTGAAAAAATGTGTAAATTAAAATTACAAAAAAGTGCAAAAAAATTTATATCGCAGCATTTAAAAATATATTTTTTTCTGTGCATAATACACGCTCACTTGACCTCATCAGTTTTATGCGTCTTTTAGTAATTTTTTATTTTTTTATTTTTTAGAAAGCCAAATAGAAGAGGTGATGATTGCGAAAAGAATTTTGAGTGCAATAATACTGCTGCAACTTAAAATATTGAGTTAAATGATAGTCTTTGGAGCGTATCTAGTTGCGATTGACATTTTTCCCAGAGAATGGCTTTCGTTGAGCGCAAAACGTTTATACACGAACAAGAGCCGAATAATAAACGCATTCGGCTCAAACGCTCAAACTAACGCTCGCATAAGTTTTTATACTTGAGTTAAAATCATTTACCTTTGGCACATTTGTTTTGCTCGCTGAGTTTACTTCTGCACAATGATCGTGTTGAGTAAAAAAAAAAAAAACTCAAAAATGAGCAAACTTCTCAAATGAAATTATCGAAAGGCAATAAGCTGAATGAGACAAGGTTGAGTTTATTTAATGCTTAGCTTCGCAGAGTGAGCAAAAGTGAGCAAAACATTAAAGAACGAAGGCTGTACGTTGTACACGATTGACGAGTTCGTCAGCACGAGCTGATTTTCATTTGACGCTGTGTTTCGCTCAGTTACTGGAATTGAGTAAGAATTTTTGCATCTAAGCTGACTCAAGGAAAGTGTAAGCTTTGCAATTCTCAGGTTCACGCGCTCTTAACTTGCTTAGCCAAGGTCTAATCAACATTTAAAGTTAGTATTACGAGAATAAAAATGCAAAGGAAAAAGAGAGAGAGAGAGACTATCAATTTAATGGGTCGACAGTAGAAAGAGACAGAATATTAATATGACACTTTATGAATAATTCACCATAAACTCAGAAACTATAAAATAATAGATCTGAAACAATATTAAAAGATTCACAAATAAAGAAGATCTGTTTCTAGCTTTTATACGCTTAGGCCATATCTAAAAAAATATTCGATCTAAATCAAATCTGAACATTTTATTAGGTCCATCATAGGCACCAATAATATCGAAACCGTTATTTTTGAGACAATAAAAAGTGTATGGTGATCTTCCCCGTAAATTATTTGTTTTAAGATACCTCACGATGGCTCCGGAGCGTCTAAGTTTCCAAATTGTCTACTCTATCACTTCTTGTCTACAAAATCGATTATCACATACATCGAAAGGCAGGACAGACGGACGAATATAGCTAGATCAACCTTGCCTTCGATGCTGCTCAATAATATATGCGTAAATATTTTATGGGATATGTCATAATTTGACTTGATCTATAGTTTTGCTGAATACACTGGACAGTGTATTTTACGCATCAGCCTGTGCGCATCCTGCTAAGACTGAACTCTAGTTTAATAAAACCCTTTTTCGTAGACAAAAACAAAAAAAAAAAAACAAATAAAATAAAAATTTATTATAAATAATTTATTAGATTTCATTGCTATGTAAATTTAATATTTTAAATTAATTTTTAATTTCACCACGTGGCAAATACCAAAAAAAAAAAAAAAATAAAATGATTACATACTTTTTATATTGTTTTACAATTTTTATTTGAATTTATTTACAAATTTATTAATATTTAATTATTTATATTTATATTACCAAAATAAAATAAATAAATAAATAAAAAAATAAAATATATAATATATAAAGAATAACAAACAAAACAAGCCAAACTCCTAAAATTATGCAAAAATATAAATTATAAATATCAACAACAAACAAAAAGCAAATGAGGCGTAGCTCAGAAAAACAAAAATTCCAGGTGCGATTTATAATAATAAAATAAATTCATAAATAAATAAAAAAACAAATAAAATAAAAATACAAAAAAAAAAACAAAAAAACCAACAGAATTCTATCGTGTTTTTGAGGCACAAAACGTATGAATTAAATAACTTTATAATTAATAATTATTTTATTAGTTAAATAAATAAACAAACAAACGAAAGATGAAATAAAAGGGCAAAAGGGCCAAAAAAATCGAATAGCAGGCATCAGAAGCAAAGGTTGAAGTAGTCCAAAAAAAAAAAAATTGCTAATACAAACGAGCTCAACATTTAATGTGAATGTACAAATGGCACGCGAACATAATTTTCAACAATTTCAACGTTGCTGTTCACGTTGCCATCGAAAATATTTGACCAACATATTTACCTTCTTCTAAATCTATTTTATTTTTATTTTATTTCATTATTTTTACCATATTTTTCTAATCAACAAGTTTTATGCAAACAAATTTAAATTACAATATTTAAAATATATGAGCAAATCACACGTCACGGACGTGACATGCGTCAGAGTTACTTTTAATATATAATATATTATATAAAAAATTATAAAATTATACAAAGGAATGCATTAAAATATAGCTTATGGAGAGTTCTTTCAAATGATATTTTCGAAATGTGGTTCATAATAGATACTAGATAATTTCGAGATGGAATGGGTGTGGTTGACTGAACTGAACTGATGCAACCCAAGTTTTAACACAAAATTAATATCGAATTTTAAGCTAAAAAAACTAGGGCTGCAAACCGGGTTTCAAATGAACCACAGCAATTTTGAACGTTTGCTCTGAACCATAAACGAAATTAGTTCTTCTGAAAGAAAATGGTTTTTTAACCAAAAAATCGAACCATTTAAGAGGTAAAATAGTTTCGTTTCGAAATGGTTTTCCAATTCTTTAATTGTGACTATCCTAGGCATAATTTATTCTAAATTTAGACTTCCTAGAATAAGAAACAATGACGTTTTTGTGTAAAAACACAAAATTTTGGAGTACATTTGTATGGGGGGCTATACCAAAAATTTTATTGGTCCCACCCATATTGGGATACTTCATTGGAACTACCAGACATACCAAATTAAGACTTCCTAGAATAAGAAACAATGTCCTACCCACAATTTTGGTTTAGATTTGTATGGAGGTACCCCTCAAAATGAAGCTACAGAAAACCCGTTTGCAAGTGAACACTTGAACGGCTTAGGAGAGCTTAAGTTGGTGGCCCTATCTCTTATAGTCTGCGAGTATATATCTCTCTCATACGACAAACAGCAGGACGGACGGACCGACTTACATACCCAATCTGATCAAGAATATTTATACTTTATAGGGTCTATCTGGCCTCCTTCTGTCTGTTACGTATATTCGACTTGTCTCATCAGCTGATCAAGAATATATGTATACTTTTGAGGTCTACGACGGACTCCAATAAAAGCTTCGACCTTGCCAAAATATAAGCATTGCATTGAATTCGAAATGTATTCAAATGAAAATGTATTCATTCCATTTAAACTTTTGCTCTATTTTTGGCTTCATATAATTATTTTGTCTTATTTTTTTATATACTTTATTTTATTTTTTTATTTTATTTTATTTTTTTTTTCTTTTGAATCGTTAAAATCTAATTAACAAATGTCGCGGCGTGCTGTCATCATAAGCCGATTTGTCTTTATCAACAACGAAGCCATTTCTGATGTTCACACCTTAATTTTTTTTTGTTTTTTGGTTAACCTTTTTTAGGAAAGTCCGAAAAAAGGAAAAAAAAAATATATTGCGTGTTAAAAGCAGCTTAAACAAATGAATTTGTCAACACATTCAACTTTATTGTCAAAATTTATGCATAATTCTGGGGATTCACTTACCCGTTGCTGTCAATATTAGATACATGAATATAATTTTCATATAGAATTAGCTGCAAGTAAAGAGAAAATTAATTAATTAAAAAAAATTAAGATTTAAAATGGAGAAAAAAACAATTTTGATGTCGGCAAAAATTCATAGTGCATCGAGAAATAAAGTAGTGTTGGCCAAAAAGAGTGATTTTAAGGTTGCAGTGTGACTTGAAAATCGCAGTGACTGCAAACAGTGATAAAATCGCAGTTCGCGAAAACAAACAGCGATTACTGAACAGTTTGCGAAGAGCGATGCAAAAATTCGAAACAATAAAAGAGAAGCAATAAAATCACAATTGCGATTTTTAAATCACTGTGACAAAATCACCGAAAGTGATTTTGTTTGCTAACACTAATACAATATAAAGAGAAACATAGAGTTTCGAGTTTCTTATGCGTCAATGCAAGATTAAACGAACCTTTTATGGAATTTGCTACACTTTCAGTTAAAAAAGTAAACATTTTTGTTGTCTGCAAACTCGCAGCACTTTTACGCATTCAACATAATCAAAAAAAAAACAAAACAAAGACAAATTAAATGGTCAGAAAATTTTATAAAGAAGTGAAGAGAAAAAATGAAGTAAAAAAAAAAAAAGAAAGTAATGAAATGAATAAAGAAAATGAAAATGAAATAGAAAAACATAAACCATGCAGCCTGCAGGCGTTTGTTCCACACATACAAACACACACACACATGACCACAACCCTTGTTAAAAGCATTCATATGCATGTATGTATGTGTGTGTGTGTATGTCTGGTATAATAGTCTCATATACCTAAATAAGCTGAGCTATATACTATATACTATATATGTATATGTATGGTCCAACTGCGACATATATAAAAGTATTTCAATTCAAATAAGGAAAGCCAGCCTTTTGCAACCAAAGCTGCAACATCAGCAGCAACAGCAACAACAACAACAAGCTATAAGGACAATGACAACATTCAACGCAGTACGTTGAATCCTTTTGCTACTTAAAGTAACAATAACCAAATAAAAAAAAAAATCAGGCAGAAGATGAAGAGGAACGAACGAACGAAAGCAAAAAAAAAAATAAAAAAAAATAACATTAAAAGGTTGAATTCCTTTCTCTCCTTTTGACAATTCACTGCTAAACGTATAAATGGCCGGCGGCATGTTTGCGACACGCCATCATGTTGCTGCTGCTGCTGCTCAAAAGATATCACCACTTTTTTGCCGCCATATCCTGCCGCAACATATCGCATTCGAAATGGCATGCAAAATGGGTTAACAAAGCAAAATGAAAGCGTATAAAAAAATATAAAGAAGCAAAAAAAAAAATAAGAATAGAAAAGAAAAGAAATCTGTAGCACAGAAACGCTGAGTTGGGTTGAGCAAATGAGTGAAGGTCCTTGTAAATATTCTTTTCACTTTACATTTTTTGTTTCTCCTTCTGCTTCTGCTTCTTCGTATTCTTGTTAGTTATAACATATCTGTCCAAGTTGCTGCTGCTGTTATGTTTTTCTCTTTTTTTTTTTTTTTTTAATTTGTATTGTCTTTATTTTTGTTTGCTTTCTGCTACCTTTCTGCATGTTGCAAACATAGTTCTTGCTTCTTAAACTGTACAACTGAGTTGCAACATTTTCCCAAATATCCTTTCTTTGCATCTCTTAATTTGCAATTTGATTTTTTTTAGAAATTGTTTTACTCATTAACAGAAAAACTTTGCATGCAAACGAAATGTGTCGCGTTAAATAAAATGGTTTAATTCAGTTTACAGCGTATTTAAAATTCGTCTACACTCCAACTGAAGCGGCAGATTTCGTTTATGCGTTAGGTTTGCTTACACAAAACTCATTGAAAAACGGAAACGTTTTTCCTTGTTGCTATTTTGTTGATTTAAAAAGTGTTCCAGCAAATTGAATGTTTTGTGCGTTCCTTTTGCTTTTCAATTTTAAAAAAGCACACCCCACAAAAAATGGTTCGATATTCCGTAGGAAACTTTTGGTAGCCACATACTTTTCATTCCTAAAAAATATCAAGAAAGTTCTCATATGACACAAGAAAGAATTTCAAAACACCTAAAAGACGAATCAACAGTCGAGCTGTATATTTAACACTAAAATAAGCGTCATCCTCAAAAATAATATTAGGGGTACACCCCAGAGTTGAATTGATCTTGAATCAAATGAAGCATAATTGGTACTCAGCGACGGAAAATACATGAACCATCTGGTCCACTGTGCAAGGCTTGAACTTTTTTTTGTGTGGCTCTATAATTAGAGACATTTTTCTTTTAGTTGCATTTGTAACCCAAAGAGCCTCGTTTAGCCTAAGAGACGTCGGGCATATTAACCTATTTGATGAAACCGAACCTTAACTACCCGTCGAGCGAATCATTATGGGATGGGTGGGGATCAATGGTCAAACACAACTCAAGTTTATACACAATATTGGTATCGAAGAGAGGTATCAAGAGTTTTTTTTTTAGTATCAGAAACTGAGTGGTAAGTTTGTATAGGGCTGTACGTTGTAATGGCTCGATCAGCATCATATCGGTGGTGTGTACATATGATGACATGAGAAGTTTTTTTTACCCAACATGGAGGGAATACATGCAAAAAAAAATACGTATTTTTATATTAAAATTTACGGTAAATTTGTTTGGGGACTATATCTCAGAGTAGGCGTGGCATTCTGAATTTAACATACAATCTACCTAGGATTGAGAAAAGCTTGAGTTTTGAGTTTCATCTCAATATCTTTAAAACAGAGCGAATGAATCAGCTCGCAATAGACAGACAGACGGACATCGTACCATCGAGCTGGGGTCTATGACATCTTCTTTGATGCGTTAGAAACAAGGAGATTGTAAAGGAGGCATCGGAGACCCCATAAACTTTATATATACCAAATCTTAATCATCAATGTCAAACCAAATGTGCCACGCCCATTTTTAGATACATCCCCCATACAAACTTACCGCCCATTTTTTGAATTTTTGTATGAAAATGGTCATTTTTTAGTAATGTATTGACTACAAATAGGGTAAAAACACTTCTAATGACATCCAATAACAAAACCAATGTGCCCATTTTTAGCTATAGCACCCATACAAACTTATTGATTATTTTCGAACATTTATATGAAAAAGTAATTATCTCCAAATAAATATTTATAAATGTATATAAGCCACTTATGATCACACATAAACTATTCAAAGATATCGTGTGACGGGTATTTAAGCTTCGGTTCCACCGAAGTTAACGTTTTTCCTTGTTTTTTTTTTTTTTTTGCCTAGGGCCTATTCTGAATGTCACATTCCATATTACGCATCATTCTTTGTACTCTTTTTTTTTTTTTTTTTTGCAGTGATGCAGTATATAATTTTCTAGTTAACGCTTTCATTCCAATTATAATTTTTTTTTTTTCAAAGACATTAACAGACAAATTGCTGCTGCACGCCTTCACAAAAAAAAAAAAAAAAAAAAAAGAAATATTTGCAATTTACTTTAAATTGAAACAAAAACCATAATTATAAAATACACAATAAATTTCTTTATTTGCCCAAGCGAAATGTAAGAACAACAACAAAAAACACATATACATACACAGATAGACACACACACACACACTACAAATATACACAATAATTTAAAATGAATCGATTCGACCAACATGGGACTAACAAGTAAATTTATGGCCATCAGTTTGTCTGCAGTCAACGAGTAACAACAGCAACAACAACAGAAAAAGGGAAAATAAAAGCAACAACAACAACAACAAGAAACGATGGTCATAATAATAATAATAATAATAACAGCAGCAATAAAACGCCAAAGAAAGGAAATTAAATTTTCGTTGTCGAAAATTCAAAATCATAAAGTGTTCGTTTTTCTGTTCACATTCATTGAAATTGTTCTTTGAGTGTATTCCAACAACAACAAAAACAACAACAACAACGACAACAGTTTGTGGCCATCAAATTGGCCATAAGCTGTTAATTGAGTTATAAAAGAAATCAAGTCGTTTTGTTTGTTTATTTGTTGTGCATTTTATGAAATGAAACTCTGCAAAAAAAAAAAACATTGGAACTGACATTATTTTGAAATGCTTTGAACGCATTTTTATTTATTTATTTTTTGAATTATTTCAGTGTCAGGTAAAAACACACACACACACACACACGCACATAAAAATGTATAAAATTGCAATTGAAATAAAAATTATGACGAGCACATTTGTATCTTGCAAATGTAAAATTTAATTACTAAATAAATACACACACACACACACATACACACGCAAATAGCCAATTTCGTTTTCCTGTTTTTAATACAGAAAATTAAAATTAAAATTTTGTTAACTTTTGTTATTTAATTAAATTTAGATTCGTTATAGTAAGTATCTACATTGAAGTAAAATTAAATTGAATTGAATTGAATTGAACTTTGTGGAGAATATTATTATACGAATTCGCATTATTGTTTTGTTAGAATGATTTTATAATTGCAATTGAATTTTGCTATTTTTTGGCGACTGAAGTGTTTCAAATGGAAAATTTCGATGGTTTTCTATTTCGATAGGCGAAATAAATTCACTGCTTTCATTGAATTTTTAGAAAACCAACAACAACAACAACAACAACTTTTCGGAACATTCTGCAAAGCAATGCTTTATTTCCGTCGAAATTATACATAGCAAACCTTTCAGTACAAATGCCAAACGTTATTGTTTTTATTGAGTTTCTTAAGAAGTCAAATTATTGATTTTTACAAAAGAGTCGAATATTTTACTTTATATATTTAAGCTGTGACTGTGGATACACGAATTGTTCTCTGGAACTTTTCATGGATTCCCAAAAAAAAAGCCTTGCCACATGGCATGTGAAATTCAAGTTTTTTTCATGGGGTTTGAGGTGAACATTTCAAAACGTTAGATTTAATATTTAAAAGCAACTCGTTGCCTAACTTATGGCAAGAAAGATCACTTTTTTTCCTCAGAGCCATGTCAAATCCAAACCCAATAACTCTCAAGAATACTCGCTGGTGTTTGTTTAAACATTTTTGGAAGATGTTGAATGACTTGGGTTGCATTCTAAAATACTCTAAAATACACAAACAGACGCACGGAACACTCCACGGATTTTACTGTTGTGCGTTGGACTCTGGAATGCTGTAGTGTGATGGTTGATGATATACGTGGAAGTAAGTGCATAATTGTGTCAGGAGCGTATTCGTTCAGATTTGAAGATGTAGTATAGAACTGATATTTGAAACTTGAGCTTTTCATGCCCCTAGATTGCGTACATTTTAAGGGTAAGTCCCTATACAAACTTATCGCTTATTTTCGAATACATTTAAAAACAAGGAAAAACGTTAACTTCGGTGGAACCGAAGCTTAAATACCCGTCACACGAATCTTTGAATAGTTTATGTGTGATCATAAGTGGCTTATATACATTTATAAATATATTATATATTTGAAAATAATTACTTTTTCATACAAATGTTCGAAAATAATCAATATGTTTGTATGGGTGCCTTAGCTAAAAATGGGCGTGGCACCTTGGTTTTGATATTGAATGTCATTACAAGTGTTTTTACCCAAATTTGAGTGAATAGTTTCATAAATAATACCTATTTTAATACAAAAATTCGAGAATGGGCGATAAGTTTGTATGGGGGCTATATCTAAAAATGGGCGTGGCAGCTTGGATTTGATATTGGATGACATTAGAGGTATTTCTTTCCAACTTCGAGTGACTACTTTCATAAATAATAGCTATTTTCATGCAAAAAATTAGAAAAAAACGGTAAGTTTGTATGGGGGCTATACCTTAAAATGGGCGTGGCACTTTAATTTTAACACTTGAACTGCTTAGGACTGAGAAAAGCTTAAGTTCCGAGTTTCAGGTCAATATCTTTAAAACTGAGCGAATGAATCGTATAAATACAGACAGACGGATGGACGGACAGACGGACGGACAGACGGACAGACAGACGGACATGGCTAGATCGACTCGTCTCGTCGTGCTGATCAAGAATATATATACTTTATAGGGTCTACGACGTCTCCTTTAATGCGTTACAAACTTTCTGACAAAATGATAATACCCTCCCCACTATGTGTGGCGGGTATAAAAATACTAAAAAATACCAATTTTTTTTTTTATTTTTTTTTTTTGCAGCGAGTCTACAATATGGTGGAACCAATATAAATAAAAAATATACAAAAATCGAATGTGCCTAATGCATTGTTGCAATTTTTTTTGTGGTGTTTTAATTTACTTGCATTGTTCCCTTTTAAAATGAAACCATATTGGGACTCATCGGTTGAATAGCTGCAAAGTCCATAACGGACATAGAAACATTTTAACTATTTATATCGGACCAAGCATTTAATCCCCATAATGTGACGTGTATTGAAGCCTCTACCGATTCGTTTTAATGTTTGTATTCATTGCAATATGAAATAGTGTTGATTTGTTTCTGTCAGCGAAATTTTTGAAGTGCTTAAAGAGTATTTTTCTTTATTTAATAGTTTTTTTTTTGCTTTATTTTTATTTTCCAACTAAAGAACATATTAAGGCTTATGTCAATATAATGTGTTTGTGTATGCCATTATGTATTTGCCTGTATGTGTGTGTGTGTTTGACAATGCTTTATGAGCATATGCTCTTTTACAGTAACGCTTTATCCTCGACCATGCAACGACGTACGACATGGGCCACTGTTGCCTTTTGCTGCTTTAATGGCAAAATAGACATTCGTCCCTGGCCTAGAGCCGCCAGCGCACAAATTAAAAATATGTTGAGAACCACAAAAACAACAACAACAACAAAAAGAATAACAACATAAACATATAGAAAAGCACTTATTCACACATACATAGTTATATACATACATAATGTACATATATACGTGAAGTGTACTATAGCATCGTATATGAAAGAACACTGTGATAGGAGAAAGGAGAAATAAGAGAACAGTTGCATACTTTAAGTACATTGAGGTGCAAGCAACACTTGTGCAACACTTCTACTTACCACACCACACCACACCACACTACGAATGCAACTTGTACATATACGAGTGTACGAGTATATAGTGTACACTTGAAGTTGACGTCACATCACTAACAAAAACAACATCAACGTCAACGGCAACAGCAACGTCGCGACAATGGCTAGTGTTGCATGTTGCATGTTTTTTGTTTTTTTTTTTTTTTTGTACAAGGTTCAAATAAAATAATTTTAGAAATAATAAATTACAACTTTTGTTCTTGAATCGAGAAAAGAAATTATATTTTTGGTGCAATGTAAACAGGTATTCTGTACGCATTATTTATGATTTATGTAATTTTTTTCATTAACTAGCAGTTAAATATATAGCGTAACTGTCAGTTAGTGTTACAAAAATATATCGTAAACT
The DNA here is from genome assembly GCA_018903435.1 of Leucophenga varia. Classification (NCBI taxonomy): domain Eukaryota; kingdom Metazoa; phylum Arthropoda; class Insecta; order Diptera; family Drosophilidae; genus Leucophenga; species Leucophenga varia. The sequence goes on along the minus strand of JAEIFJ010000424.1, from coordinate 761,901 downwards.
ATTAAATGATGTAATTTTTTTTTAGTTTTTGTACAATAATAGCAATTAGCACAATGAGTACACAATGAGTACAACTGAATGTTTACTGTGTACAATATGCACTCATTTCTCATTTTACGTTTCAATGTCACTCAGCGCAATATTTCATGTTATTTTTTTTAAACTTTTGAATCATTTCACATAGTTCTACTTGGCATAAACATATTTTTTTGTGGTCTTTATTGTTGTTGTTGTTGTTGCTGCTGCTGCCACTAACAATTTAAAATATTAACATAAACTCATACAATGAGGAAACAATTTTTAACGCTCGTTGGCAACTTATGTCGCCGAGGCCAGGCCAGACCAAAGGCACTTATATGTACTATGTACTTACATATGGGCTTCGTGTCATTGTTTGTTTGCAACTACACGTCTAAGTGTGCGTGTGTGTGTGTGTGTGTGTGTGAACATTAAATATTGTAATATTGTAATAAGCATAAACTTAGGCGTACAAGCGCAAAATTATTTATATAGTTACTGCAAAGAACATGAAGCGGCACTACCATCGACAACAGAATCGAGATTTCTCTTTGTATAGTATACCCTGCACAAAAAGCTAAACGACGTGTGTACTGTACTTCGATATAGAGTTTTAAGTGAAAAGTATTAAAACTTTGCATACAACAAAGTTTTTTTGGTTTAAGTTTTTTTTTTTTTTTTTTATAAACATTTTCCTTGGGGCAACCACAAAGTGTTCATCACAGGAACAACACTGGTCGCAGGATGTTGAGCTTGACTTGTCTCGGCTTGACTTGTCTAGCGGTGGGTGCGTTTGCCTTTGCCTTTGCCGGACTTGGTGTGCTTGGACAATAACAACAACAACAACAACAATGACAAGGAGAATATTCACGGCTACCGGAATATGCCGGATACGATGTTGTTGCTGTATAAGTCTTTTGTCTCCCACTTCACAACTATTTCGAACTCTGTCTACATTTTCTATTGCTCTCTCTTTTATGCATTCGTTGTTGCTCATTCATGTGTAGATTGTTGTTGTTGTTGTTGTTGGTAGCATTTAGCAACAACATCAACTGATGTCTTCTATGTCTACCAAATGCACTCATTGTCATTGGTCAGTGTTGTTGTTTGTTGCCGCATTTCTTTTTTTTTTTTTTGCTTGCTTGCTGCTGCTTGTGGCATATTATCCAAAAACAACAACAACAACAAATATAGTTGCTCTTTGTTGTTGCTACTGCTGCGGTATGTTGATAATGGTTCAATTATTTTTCCGCCCTATTTAACGACAGCAAGTAAAATAAGGGTTTCGTCGTCGTCGTTTTTTTTTTTTTTTTTTTTACCGGATATGTTGAACAATTTTGCACGGCATTGTTAGCAACATATTTATTGTATTTGTTGTTGTTGTTGTTGCTATTTGCCATATGTGCATTGTTCTTGTTGTTGTTGTAGTTTCTGTCTCTGTTTTACTTAACTATCTAACAATTTGTCATACCGCCAGCCCGCTCATTATATGTATATGTACATGTGTGTGTGCGTGAGTGTATGCTTTGTATTTGACAAGCATGTCCTGTGACAATACTACACCACCGCATCCTGCTCGTGCCTTCTATTTTTTTTTTTTTTTTTTTTTTTTCGGTCACCAGCTTTGCAAATTTTGCTTGCTAGGCATTTTTAGACAAAAGACCCCGCTCGCTCGCTCTCTTGTTCGCCCAACTATCTGTCTGTCTGTCCGTCTGCCTGTCTATTTGTCACTTTGCTCATTCGATAAAAATAATGTTACAAAATTTTCTGCATATATTAGCAGCAGCAGCAGCATGCCTGGCAACTCTGCATGCCAATGCATCGCTTTAAAACACGTTCCACCACTGCTACTGATTGTTGTCGTTGTCATATGGAATCGATTTGATATTTTACATTTAAGAATTTTAAAGTTTTTAAATTGATTTTTATATTTGCTAACTTTTTTTTTTTTATTTAATTTTTTTTTTAGGTTAGAATTGCCATTGTAATTCCTTTTTGCATTTTTGTTGTTATCAAGAATCTTCAGAAAATTATTACCAGATCAATTGCAGTACTTTACAGCCAAAAAGATTCTGGGTTCTCATTGATCTCAAAGATTTCCTCGGTTTCCATTTTTTTGAAAATCTTCAAAAATTTGCAGCAATATTTTTATTTGAAAAGATTATCAAAACTATTTGATCAAACCAAAACAAATTGTCTTAATTAAAAAAAAATTGCGTAAAAATCGCTTAAAATTTTAAATAAATATTTTATTCAAATAAATAAAATTAATAATTTTTATCAAAGTGATAAATGCAAATTGCACAAAAAAAAAAAAAAACATTTTTAATTAAAACAAATATTCAATCGAATCGAAGATATTTATAAATTACAAAAATAACGAATAAATCATAAAAAAAAAAAATTATTAAATATTTCAATGAAAACTTAAAACACATTTATACTCAGCACAAAAGACAAAAAGAGAGAAAGGGGTTTTATAAGCGTAAATACAAAAATATGCAAACTGCATAAATTCGTATGCTAAACTAAGCCGAGTTGCATTAAAATTTCGAGGAAATGCAAAACCTAAAAAAAGTACAAGAAAGCCTTTTAAAAGATTTAAAAAAAAAAATAAGAGAAAAACATTTTTACGTTTTTTTATTTTCTAAAAAATATTTAAAGTTCCTATGCAGACAGACGGACAGACGGACTAGATGGCTAGAACGCTCATTTTTTTGTGTGCAGCGTATAATATATAAAGGGTAATTTTTTTAAGAGTTAGGTTTTTTAAATTAGCAGCACTAGTTGATAAGGCGTGTCGATTTGTGTTTAAAAGAACTGAGGCTGCATGAATGGACCTTACAATAGTTCCATGTTCAGCGATGAAACTCATTTCCAGCACAACGGTTACGTAAACAAGCAAAACTCTCGCATCTGGGTTGATGCACAGCCACATGCCATACAAGAACTATTGATGCATTCCCAAAAAAAAGAACAGTTTGGTATGGTTTATGGGCACCTTTGGTTCATTTTGCTTCAATAAAGATCGTGGAAGAAACGTTACCGTCAATGGTGTACGATAACGAGTCATGATACTCGACTTTATTTGCTCCAATTGGCTGAGTTAAACTTGCTTAAGATGTGGTTTCATCAGGACGGCGTTGAAGTATAAATTTAGTGAGCCGAAATGCTCGAAAAAGTGAATCTTCCGATTGGATCATTTGAAACGGAGCCGGATTTGGCAAAGGCCAATTTATTGATTTTGAATAAATTATGCGCCTAAAAAAACACCCGTTATAAAGAAATATTTATGAATGAAATTAAATAATTTAAAAAAGAATTCCTTTAAATGTGTTATAAAATCTAATAAATTAAATTAAAATTCACTTAAACAAAACAAAGCACTCAATCAACTCTTTTTCATCTTTTGCAACGCTGTCTCTTTTGCACTTAAGCATTTTCTTAACTAATTTTGCTGTATCACTCTTTCTGAGAATAGAAGAAGACTTTTAAGCATAATTTACACAACTCTCTCTCTCTCTCTCTCGTCTCTCTATATTACTCATACGCAATGTAGAACTCATTAAAAATTTCGGCAACTACTTAGTGGGTATGTATGTACTCGTATATCCCAATTGTATTGCATGTCTAACCAAACTGTTGGCTATCCAAGAGAATAACCGACTGTCCGTCTGTCTGTGTTGTCAGAACCAAACTGGTTGACCGCTCTGGCCCCGGTGTCATGTTTTTTGTTGCGCTACCATTAATTAATCCCAAAAGCGTTGATGACTCGCTAGCTAACCGGTTGGGTGACTGGCTGCCTGAATGGCTTGAATGCGTTGCCAAAATGATGAAGACGACGTAAACATATATTTTTTTCCTTTATTTGCTTTTCTGCTGCTGTTCTTGCTTCCATGTTGCTGCAATGCTCTTGTCACAAAAAAATATGCTGCAAGCAGTTAAAAAAAAAAAAAAAAAAAACGGCCATTGGCCAGACATGCCCAACATTTCACACACACACACACAGACACAGATACATACACACATATGTGTGGTTACTTGAATATGTCTCTGTTGCTATAACTGTGCGTGCAGCTGCACTTTTCTTTCTCTTTTTTTTTTTTTTTTAATTTTTCTGTAAACATTTTTTTTTAACGTTTTTTATATACGCTGAGCCTCATTAAGCGCATTTTGAACGTTTTAATGTGTATGTTTGTGTATTGTTGCATATAATATCCTGCTCCATTCGTCTTCTACTCTCTCTCTCCTTCTTCCTCTCTCTCTTTTTAAATTCTATACAGAAATTCTTTCGCTTTCTTGTTCGTACCCTTTTTTTTTTATGGTGTATGTATTTATTTATTTTAGCGTCATATTTTTTCATAAATTTTAATTTGTTTGAAACTTATTTTGCTGGCGATTTCATTTCTACACCTTTTCTTGATTTTCACTTTAGTGATTTTTCCATTATTTTTTTTTAATACACTTCATAATTTAAATTAAGCAGGGTTACAACTGGCTTGTTGCACCATTTGTACAAAATGTTTCAGAAAAATTAATGTATCAAGTGTTTATGTTGGGGGACTAGTTAGAAAACATACTAAAAAATACCATTTTTTTTAATTTTAGCATGCTTAAAATATGTGGCGTAACGCTGCAATCAGCTGTTTTTAATTTTTGTATTGTTTTTTCATTGCTACGAGTCCACAAAATGTATCATATAAAAACTTATAAGCATTTTTGTATGCAAAAATTAGAAAATCGTGTTCTTAAATTAATTAAATATGCCTTATGCATTGTTTTAGTGGAATTTTAATTTACCTGCATAGTTGCCTTTCAAATGTTACCAATTTGGAACTCATTGGTTAGATGGTTTCAACGTTCATAGCGGACATAGAAACATTTTTACAATTTAATACATAAATATATAAGTATACATAGTTTGGATGAAGTATTCAGGCTCGAAATAGCATTTGTTATGTAAAAATGTTTAGTTTTGCCAAATTTTGTAATTGTTTTTTTTTTTTTTTTTTCAATTTTTGTTTTTGAACATGCCACTAATACACATGTAAATCGTAAATAATGAAAAACAAAAATTACATTATACTGTTTGCCTGTAAAAGTATTTTTATTTATAATAACATTGGCAATTAAACAGACAGACAGACGCATTACAACCAGTTGGCAGTTTTATATATGCCTTTTTTTAAATTTATTTTTATTAAATTTTTTTTATTTTTTTGTTAGCATTTTATTTACCGCTATTTGCATTGTATTTTGAATGAAGTTGAAAAAACGCAAAACGGAAAACATGGAAGACCCCAGTCAAGTGTCAATATTGGGACAGATTGACAGCCTTGTGCATTTTTTTGTGCTGTTGAAATATCGAATTTAACAATCATAGCCGCTGTATAAAAAATCGTTTTGTAATTTACTGAGTTACAAGCGCAATAAGTGAAAAGAGAGAGACAGAGAAAAATCAGTTTTATTGAACCTCGAAAATTCTGAGTATACTGTTTTTTAATCGACGAGACCTACAACTTTCTGAGTTATCTCGATTTTGTCTATTTCGAATTGAAGCACAAAAAAAAAAAAAAACTCACTCTACAAGTCTTTTTCGTTGTTTCGTTTGCAATGTAAATTTTTCGTTTTCAAAAGTTTTGTATTCTAGATTTCGAATTCACGCAAAAATGCTGCTTCGATTATTTTGTTGTGAAAAAGAAATTGGAAGTTACAAACAGCTGATTACGTTTACTAAATATATAAACAATTCGAGTTGAAATTTAAATAATTTGAAAGAAAAAAAAAACCGATTAAAAAAACTCATTCGAAATGAATTCGTAATCGGTTGCGTTTCACTTATTACAAAACGTATCGAAATGTAAGAATTGAGAGTGCACTTAAATATATATATTTTTTTTTTTTTTATGACGATGTGAAACTGCTAAACTGTTTGCTTTTGTTCATTTAACTCCAAAGTAAAAAAAGTATAAAAGGCAAACATAATTTGAAACGATTTATCGATGAATGTCCATCATGATTATTTTTTTTGTGTTCGTGTATAAAATTGTATGCTAATAAGCAATTATAAAAAAAAAAAAAAATACAGAGTCCAAAAGAGCATTAATTATGCAAAATGTTCTACTTGAGAAACAGATGTGATGTAGAGTATCAAAGCGCTACGTATTCTATTGAAATAAACTTGGTCTTTTTTTGTTTTTGTTTTTGTTTTTGTTTTGCATATGAAAAGTCGAGCTTGCGTGAGTTATTTATGAAGAGCACAACGCCATGTGTTATCGTTTATGTTGTTGTTGTTGTTGTACTTTTATAGTCGCTAAAATTGTGCATGTTTGTTGTTGTTGTTGTTATTGCTTTAAAAATTATAGCACGGAATCATCATCGTCAACATACAAACAGTTATATGTGCACATGTGTGTGTGTGTTTGTGTGTGTGTGTGCGTTTTACAAAATCCTTTCAATGGCTTTTTAATTAAGTTTTAATGAACGATGCGGACACGACACAACACGACACGACACTCGCATAATCGCTTTCTCTCTCTCTCTCGCTCGCTTGCTCTTTTTTTCCCCCCTTTATTCACTTTTGCTTTATCATGGCATATACGCTTTCTCATTTTCGCTTTTGTACATTTATCGTGTAAATCTTTTTTTGTTTTTAATTTTTTTTTCAACATTGTTGCAACATTTTTATTTGAAACATTTTAAATCCGTAAATGATTCAATTTAATTTTTTTTTTTGGTTTTGGTTTCCTTTTTTTTTTTTGGGAATTGATACTTTTATTTTGTTGGAAACATCAAAAGCGAAGACCCTATACGTACCCAGCAGTACAAACTTGGTACAATTGATTGACCGGACTACCTTTTTTATCTGACTAGGGACACTTACCATTGGGTCCCCTCGACCCTTTTTAGAAAAATTTACACACTTTACCTAACTCGTACGGGCTAGTCTGTGACTGGTCAGTGCTGTTGCAGAGTATACCCACTGACTCATGACAAGTAACTGAACCATGAGCTAACCAGTCCCCATTGTTATATTACAGTGCGCCACAAAAGCTGGGTTATTTCTACATTTAATAAAAACTTTGTAATTCGCAAATAGTTTATACATAAAATATGCCAATATTAGATGAATTTTAAGACCTTTTTTGCGATGATAACCTTTTTAGCAATTTGTAGCATATAAGCCCCTCTTTGACTAAGTCAGTTATTGATTGTTCCACATGAGTCGTACTTCTTACACAAAGTTGACCTCACATTGGGCGGTCAGCAAATGTCTCACATGTGCTAGTCTGTGACTGAACCACGCAGTCGCGTCAATGGCTGTTCACGGGTGTTCCAGAGCTAGACGCATCAGTCCTTAGTGATGCCCACTCGGAGTTAGTTCAGTATTCCTGTAGTACAAAACTGACTAGGCTTCCCATCTGGCCCCATCTGGGAGCTGGGAGCCAAGGCAGTGCAGTCGCAAAGTAAGTGCCTCAGAAACTCTAGGGTACCATGCTTTTGCATTGCGTCCTTATAAGATATTCCTAGCGTGCAGTCTCTCCTGTGGAGCTGAGCGCAACTATTTTTTAGGCAAATTATTGCGATTTAGCATACAAAAAAAAATGTTAAACTATATAATACCATGCGAAAAGTATAGCAGCTTCGGCTACATCAAAGTTAAATCTTTTCTTTGATTTGGTTTTCGTTTTAATTGGCAATAATTTTGCGCAGAGTTTTTTTGAGCGTTATAATCAGTTTTATGCCATAAATCTGTTTTTAATGCAAATTAATAAAGCTTAAAAAAAATTATGAACAAAAAAAAAAAAAGTTAATCAAAAATATTTTGCGGTTATATGCATTATTATTTTATTTTATTCTATTTTTTTTTTTTTCCAAACCATTTTTTGTTCAAAAATATTTGCAAAAAAAAAAATGTGTTGCCTACTTTATGGGTTTGGTTAAACCGCTGCCGCCACAGTCAAACACCGCAGTTGTAAGCGATTACTTAAGCTAAAATTTACACACAAACGCACACATACACACTACACATATGTATGTATTTCTCTTTGTATGTTTATGGGGCGTGTGTGTTTAAGACGTAACACGCTGTTTACTGTTTATCAATCAATGCCGTTCCACATAATTGAATGCGCAAACAGCCATTACCACTCATATTCATATTAAATTTTCGAAACACTGCTACAGTCATACCTTTGCTGTCTAACAACAACAACAACAAACGCACGCATACTAACTAAATGAAGAAATTTAACATTTTGCCTGTCTGTCTGTCGGTCTGTCTGTCTGTCATTGAATACATCATACATGTCTATGGGAATTCTCTCTTAATGTGCACCACAGGGATTTCAAATTAACACTTGAATAACAAAATATGCCAAGTTGCAGTTAGCAAACAAAGTTGTCAATTTATAACTCAGAAAAAAAATACTTCAGCAACGACGGTAAAAAAAAAAAAAAAAACAACAACAAACAACAACAAACACATTGTAAAGCACATAAAAAATATACACAACAATCCTGCTGCGCCGTGCGACACTTTTAACAACTTCCAAATAACAAAAAAAAAAAGTCAACGACCCAAGCCAACATGACAACACCCACGACCCAACACCCAACTTAACAATACAATTTGATACAAAGAAGAAAAGTGAATAAAAAAAAAAAAAAAAAGGTTTTTATAGACAAGTTTATAGCCAAAAAGTAAAAATATTTTATTATTTTTTAAACAAGCCTGAAAACTGCTACGAATCAAAAGTTTTTGTATATTTCTTTTTTTTTTTTTTTTGAACTGAAATGCATACCAAACATTCTTTTTACTCCGCTCCAGGAAGCACTCGGAACGGCAAAAAAAAAAAAAAAAAAAAACAATAACTTTGCAACACTGTTTCATACGGAATATATGGTATCTGGTATACATTTCCGCTCAACTTGAGCATATGTATGTTTCTAACTAGGCACGTCTGATCGGGTCTATACGCGTTACTATGGATTCAATCATTCGAAAGACACATGTCGTTTTGAATTTTTCGAACTTTAGAATATGTTCAGGTATGTTCTAGAAAACTCTAACGACCCAAAAACGCATAGTTTGCTAAAAAATTTGATCCACTTCGAAATGTTTCATTAAGTTTACAAATGTTTCCATGCAATATGATCAAATTTTAGCAAACTATACGTTTTCGAGTCATTGCTTTTCTGAACATGACTGATAGTGTTGAGATCACAAAAACTTTTGCAATCGAGATTATTTTCTGAAACGTAAAACTGCCCGACGAAAGAATTGGAAAAAAGTATAAAAAATATTCGTGCACCTCTTCCAATAGAAATATTTCGGTTAACAAGGTCAAGGTGTGGCCTTCAGCATATTCTCCTCTGCGACTATTTTTCATTCTTTTAGGCAAATCAGTTTGATTTCCCAGAACCGTTTGACATGTTCAAAACTATTAAACATCAAACTAGCTTCGGTGCCATTTTATTGGATGAGATTTTATAGCTTCAACGATTTTGCCAATTAATATAAACTATTGAAATGTCTTAAACTAGATAATGCTCATATTTTATAAATACTTCGTCAATATACATATACGATATGTTTGCATCTTAAAATCAGACAGTTTTTTTTTTTTTTTTTTATTTTTTAGTGTTTTGCTTGAACATCTTCATTCATTTTCGTAAAAAAAAACTGTCTCCATTTCATTCAAGTTGAGCTTATTACGTAAATTTACAATGTTCAACACAGGCAAGCAGACAGGCAGACAGACGTACAGACATACACACACACACACAAATATATTTTATGAAGAGAGAACTACTTTGCGCTTCTCAGATTTATACTTTCTTGAGTTAAGTTGACGTAAACGTTTCGCTTCATGATTATGCAATACTTTCGCTTGAAACTGAAAAAAAAAAAAAATAAATAAAAAAAATAGAAAACATAAAGTTTTGTAATACCAAAGCTCAAATACCTGTAGTTTATGTATTTTCTGCTTATTGTGAAAAATATGGTAACACAACGATTATTAAAAATTTTGTCCAATGCACTTTTCGTTTACAGATCCTGCAATCTGAAGTGCTATATATTCCCATGATTGATAGGTGTCTTTTTGGTCCACAGTGGCCTGTGATGATTTCTTGTGTGTAATTCCAGTTGGGTTCACCTCAACTGCAGTAACAGCTTTATTCTTTTTTAATTATACCCATCGATGAACTTCTTTGTTTGGCGCATTGAATAGGTTTGTTGCCATCTCAGTGCTCTTCTGGAGCTCTTTTCATTTCGCATTATCTCGGCTCTCCATGAACCGATCCATTTTTTTCAATCTTCGTAAGATGAGAACCGATGCTTGGTTTAGCCATGACACATCGACCTCATCAAGAAGCAAGTTTTTTCTATTTAATTCTGATCCATCGCATTCTGGCAATTTTTTCCTTCTATGCTCGGCGCAAACGCATCAATTGATTTCGTGATCCAAATGGATTGCACCTCGCAATAATGATGATGGTTGACGAACATACAAACATACAGACAGACAGACGATCAGATATTTTTTATAGAATCTATGATGTAAACTTGAATGCGTTACAAACTATCTGCTAAACTAATAATACCCGTTCTCACTATTTGTGACGTGTATCAAAAGAACTACTAAAAACAAAAAAAAAAAAACAAAAATGTGACAGGAATTTATACGCTTGTTTGTCTTACTTGCTAGACAAACACAGACATGCATATGTAACACACACACATACACTGCTGGTCAAACTTTTTAATATATTATATAGCGTATCATACACTCATAAATCAAGGATTAAGAATTTTATGGATTTTGAGTAGTTTTGATAAAAGAAAACAATAAAAAAAAAAAAAAAAAGATATCTTCTATTACATTTTTTTTTAGAACTAGTCAAATCTTTGTACAGTATTAAAGCTTTGGTTCTATCAAAGCATTGGCATATCAAAGTAGAACATGTTATCTTCTTGTCATGATTGTAAACACATTTTTTTTTTTTTTTGTTTTTGTTTGTGCAATTTTTAGCGTTGCATTGTCTAAGTACGTCAGTCCGTCTGTCCAACTGTCCATCTGTCCGTCTGTCTGTCTGTCTGTCCGTGTATTTATTTACTCGTTGTGTTGTTTATTTTGCTGCTACATTGTTTATTTTGCTGTTTTGTATTTCTGTCTGCGTTTATACTCTTAAATATATTATTCATTATTTTTATTTTTTTTTTTAATTTTGTCTACAAATTCATTACCCAAGAATTCGTTGAGTTACATAAATGAATGAAAACAAACAAAGGCAATATATGCTATACCCAAAAAAAAAAAAAAAAAAAAATTAAGAAAAAAACGCTTTAAAGTTTTGAAGTTGCCTGACAAATATTTGTACCGCTTTGACGGCATTATAAATACATATACACGCACACATACACAAGCGTTATATATGTATGTATGTATGTATATGTGTACAAATACTTTAATACGAATGAAAAGAAAAAAATGATAAAACTGAAATGCGTCTGAATTGCAAACATAGAAACGAACTAATAGACAATAATGATGACAACAACAACAACAACAACGACGAGGACGACAACGACGCCATCCAAACAGGACAACGTTGAGAGAAGTTGATGATGACAGCAAATATATATCTTCGACATTTCTTAAATTAATAAAGATGTTTAAGTAAATTGTACATTGTACATACAAAGGAAGACGACGCAAACACACATACACACACACACTCACACACACATGCATTTATATAAAAGATATCAGCAAATAACAAAAAAAAAAAAAATACATTACAAATAATTGCGCACTTTTTGTTCAGCTCAGACTTTATTTGATCTTTCTATTTAATTTCTTTCTTTATTATTATTCTTCTTCTTCACCCATGGCCCATTTCGTAGTTAATTTAAAATGAATTTCTTTTGATAAAAATAAACAATTTGATTACTAAAATCTTCAAAATGAAATCACGCAAAAGATTTAAACAAAACTTTGAATCGATCCTACCCATATGCTTCATATAAGGCTACATTGCGTATGAGTAATATACCAGAATCTTGAGTAGTAACAAGCAGAAGAAAGCATAAAAAGATCCTTGAAATATTTATTAATGAACTGCATTAAAAGTCCGTCCGTTCTGTTTTCTAAAGTATAAGAAAATCAATTATGGAAGTCACCAGGAAAAAAATTTGATTAGCCATCGTGTAGTATTTTACATCAAATTATGTTTCTAAACTCATTCAAAACTTTCTTCATACTTAACCCAGAAACACCAGATTCGGTATAATTTACTTTTTATTCATATTTATATACAAAATAGTAAAAATATTTCTATGTCCGCTATGGACATTGTAAACCATTAAACCGATGTGTTCCAATCCGGTTTCATTTGAATAGCAACAAAGCAAGTATGGTTTTAGTCCATTAAAACAATGCACTGGGCCCAGTCAGTGCATATGTGAAGTCTATTTTCGATTCTAGCCATACAAATATTTTGTATGTTTGTTAAACTAGCACCCTTTTTTCTTTGCAGCGCTACCAAACTTGATGTTGGGGCTTGTATGAAAACTTACAAAAAGTACCTTTTTTTTTGATAGATTAGAGCAAGACCACAATAAATTTGGGCTAGTTTAAAAATATAAACTCAAGAAACTCTGAAGAGAAACGAAATACGAAGCCATATCAAATAAAACACTAAAAATACCAAAATAAACGCCTTGTTGATCTCTCGAGCAAGTGAATGCAGCCCAAAAATTCTCGAGGTTGGCTTAGTTTTCAAATACAATTTTACTTTTTACGTATATAAAATATCGTCAGAGCAGTAGCCTTTTCCGCTTTTGTAGAAACGTGTGTCAATTGGAGAACTAAAAAAATCATCATTTTTATTTACAAAAAAAAACCGCTCTGACAAACACAATCAATCCGTTCTATATTTTCTAAAGTATTAAAATAAAAATATTTTAAAAAATAAACGGCGCGTGTATAAATATAAAAAATTGTAATAATCAAACTAAACAATTAAGTAAAAAAAAAAAGCCAACTAAAAATATGAAACCCTTATCGAAGGGAAACGAAAATCGTATCCCTGGCGGAGCAAACGATCTTAACAAAAAGCCAAAAAATAATTGCCGTGCCTTTCACTTTCGCTACATGGAACTGTGCCGCGCTAAGAAACTAAAGCCGATTGCCGATGTTCGCTCGAAAAAAAATGATCCGGCACAGCTAGAGTTGTACGGCGATAGGCTGTCGGTGAACGAATGGCTTTTGATCATCGAGGCGCTACAGTGTGATCAGTTGCTGCAGATGATATCGTTGCGTATGCGCAAGACACACGGAACGGGAACGGGTACGGTGCTGGAACAATTGGACACGGAGAAAAAGGCTAAATTGTTTCGAAAGAAGCCAGCCATTTACACAAACTTTATATTCGGGCGTCTTATCGAAACGATCGGTAATTGTCTTGAGCTGAACAAAAACCTGAAGGTGCTAAAACTAGAAGGTATGCCATTGACTGATAAATATATAAAATCCATTGCTATGGCGCTGGCCTCGAATGAGAATCTCTGCGAGATTAGTTTTCATCGTTGCAGAATCGGTGACGCCAGCTGTGAGGCGATCTGTCACGCCGTAAAGTATATGAGACACTTGGAGAAAATCGATCTATCCGATTGCGAGCTAACTATGGCGGGTGCTGAGTGTGTCGCCGATCTTATTGAGGTACAAAAAATACGTCGCTTTGCTGAGCTTTGGGAACAATCGCTGTGTTATCGTGAAATCGATTTGAACGCAATTTCTGGTTTGCATACCGTAAATATCGCCGATAACACACAAATTGGCGATGCGGGCGTTAGACACATAGCGGAGGTACTCAAACAGGACAGCTGCATAAAAATGATCGACATGGAAAACTGTGGACTGAGCGATTGTGGCGCTATTGAAATTTTCAAATGTTTGCAACTCAACAAAACAATCACATTTTTCGGTTTGTGCAACAATCAGAAAATTAGTCAAGTTATGCAAGAAAAAATACACAATAAGCTCGACAAGACCAAAGTTGTTGGGGGCTACGACTATGAAATTGTCGATGAGAGTGCCTATGGCAAATGCACACAAGCCGAATTATTTGAACAAATTTATCGGCTACAAAATAAAATATTCTCGGAACGTGAAATGCGCAAAATGGCGGAAACGTTAAACGATAAACTTATCGAACAGATCATTACTCACGAGAACAGTCATGTGAAGCAGCATGTGAGCAGCTCTTGCACTAGTGCCTATCCATCGACGAACCGAACTGAGAGAACTTGGAGAGAATAATATGAATGCCGTAGAACTAGCGCCGCACAAATTGCGCTATGTGAAGAGCGATATTAAATACACTGAAACGCAGGCAAAAGCGGAGGAGCATTTCAGGAAGTACGTATCTGAATCGGATGAATTTGCCAATCACGTAAAGCGTCAGCAGCAGCAGCAGCGGCAGTTACAATTTGAGACAAATATCGATGATGGCGTAGCGAACAACGTTAAGGATCATGCAGAATCTTATGCTCATTTCGAAAAATTGCCACAGCTGCAGCCAAGGCTCATGAGCTTAGCTAATGAACAAGAACAAGGACAAGGCGAAAGGGAAGGACAACATGAAGAGAACAGGATCAATGTCATTTCGAACAGTGATATCGATGAAATTTCGTTGGACTCAACATCGTGCAACGTCGAGTTGAGCGATTCAGATACAACACTCTGCAACTCGAATCTTAGCTTGAATACGATTGCCCAAGAAATGATGCGTTCGATCGATGGTCAGAATGGGAGACTTATGCTGGAGTTGCAACCGAGTCACGTCCTCATGTGACTTCATTATTTGCGAATATATTTTTACCATTCAAATTCAAATATTAAAAGAAAAAAAGAAACAAAAATTCTTAAAAAAAACAAAGATTTTTTTAAAATAAATAGTTTACTCGTTTTATAAATAAAAAAAAAAATTATTAATTAATTCGATTCATTTTGTACAAGCTAAGCTAAGTCCGAAGCTAAGCAAATGAAATGTCGGTCGATTCGGCAAAAAAAAATCAAAATGGAAGCGTATTAAATATTGAACAAGTGTAAAAAGATTCAGCAGTACTGTACCTCGGAGACTGTAAGAGTTACCCCTAACATATTTAAAATTAAGGCTCTCCTAAACCATCGAGTGGTCACTTATAAATGGTTTTTCTCTAGCCCCATTTTAAGAGATAGGCTCATACAAATCTTTCTCAAATTTTAGTATTTGCATAAAAACTTATCTACTTCTTGTTCTAGGAACTCCAAATTTAGTATAAATTACGCCTTTGTTAGTTCCAATAAATTATTCCAATTTTAGGAACTATATAGCCCCGCTTTTAAATTTATACAATTTTTGTGAGTTTTTGTATAAAAATCCAATACAATAAAGTAGGTTACTAAGATAAGACTTTAGTTAAGGTACAAAAAGATTGGGTAAAGAGTATCTTGCAGTCGAGCATACTCGACTACTTGACTTTTTATTTCGATCATCGACAAATATGTCCTTTTTGTCCTAAGGCACAACAACTGCCAGAATTCCGAGTAGCACTTGCTAATTTTTCGTATTTATTCGTATCCGATGCACCGCTGCAAATACATTTTTTTGTCAAGGGGCCTGGATTGTTCTTTTTTTTCACGAACTGCGCTTTTATCACTGCTGGCAATCACTGCGATTTTTCAAGTCACAGTCGCTAAGAACACTGCGACTTAAAAATTGTTTTTCTAGTACAACGTAACTCATAGTCGAGCTTCTTCAATTGTGTCTTGTTATATTTTTATGGCTTTCTGTAATCATTGCAATAAATATTGCAAAAAAATAAAAATTCGAAATCAAATTCAAAAAAAAAAAGAGAGGATTTGCTTTAAAAAAAAAAAATTTAATGAAAAGAATTATAAAGTAAATCTATTTTATAAATTTTATTTTTCCTTTTTATGTATTAACACTACACAGCAATATTTGGATTTTTGATTACAAAAGCAATGATCAATCAATCAATCAATCAATGAATCAATCAATCAACGCATAAACGAGTAAGTAAATGCATGAATGAAAGAATGAATGCAGCTATTAATGCTGGTAAAATAGCGCACTCGGTATTTACCCTAAGCTTTTTTCTTTTCTATTTTTTTTTTTTTCTTTTAAATATTATCGACATTTGGATTATCTGGTTTTGTAATCAATCCCACGCTTGTATAAATCCAATTGAGCAAAAAATCAATTGAAATTCATCATTCGTCGCCTGTCAGCAAACGTCGTTATCGTCATCATCGTAATTGTAATCATCATCATCATCATTAACATCATTAACATCATTAACAACATCATCATCGTCAACATTCATTATGCCGCTTAATCAGTTTAATGCAACAACGTCCATTCCTTGGAGATACTATTTCATTGCAAATCACCATCGAACTCATCTCAACGTTCTTCTTATCAACTCTGTCAAAAGTCAATTTTCAGACACAGCGCACAGTTCTGTTCAGTTCAAGGCTGCAAATGTTGATGTTGCTGATTTTTCAGCTTTGTTTGTGTTATTCGTAATCTGCTTAATACAAACATACATACATGCACACATATACAGACACATACACACACATTTGTGTATGAACAGAAAATAAGTGTAAGTGAAATTGCGCGCCATAAGATGAGGGCACATATGTTAAACAATGCAAACAACAAACAAAAGCCATGCAGCAGCATACAACAACCAGACAGACAGACAGACAGAGGACAATCAGACAGGCAAACGAACTGACGTACGGACGGAAGGACAGACGGACGTACGAATGAACGGAGAACAACGAGAAGCTTGCTCCAAATGAAGCATCCTTGATTTTACTTACGTTGAATTTTTCATTTCAACATCAAGGACAGCCAAAAAGGTATGGAAGAATGTGAGTAAAAGCAGCACCAAGAGCTGGATATGTTAATGGTTTAGTGGGAGAATGAATGTCGTTTGTGCTTACCTGTATACATACACATACATACACAACAACATGTATCTAGGTAAAATATTTGTATATATGTACACTTTTTTTTTTTTTACTTTGTGCTGCAGGCTGTCGCCTGTCAATTGCGCTATTAAAAATCATTTAGTCTGCAAAAAAAAAAAAAAAAAAAACAACAACAACAAACAAACAAATGGAAAATAATACGCAGCAAATGATGCAAAGCATATACACGTAGCTACAATACATGCATATGTATGAACCTAGACATGCAAAGAATCAGCGACAAAAACAAGAAACTTCAAACAAACACAGATACACAAATACACAAATACATTGATAAACAAAGTTCAAAAAAGGAAAATTAAAAAAGAAATACACTGAAAATGCTTATGTTCGCTTCATTTTTCTTTTTTTTCCATTTTCTTTTATCATTTTCTTCTCATCTTGCTTGCAAACTAACAGATACATTTGTATCTGTATGCATTTATTTATTTATTTATTTATTTGTGTGTTCATTCTAAAACGCTTCATTTGTTGCATCCTGTCGCAAATACAACATCAAACGAATCGAATCGAATCGAATCGAAATGACACAACACGACACGAAACATAGAAAATGAAAGATCACATTTAACAAAGCAATTGAAACAAATTGTTTGACAATTCAAGTATAAACTTGTACTAAATTGGTCAACATTATTATTTCATTAAATTTTGTTTGTTTAACATTTGAAATTGATTGTTTGTTTTTATTTATATCAGGCTCTGATACAAAAAATATACTTCTTATAACACATTTCACACAAACAGCTAAACACAGTTGAATAGTTTTGGCAAAACAAACTTAGAAGCAGTAATCAAAATCCTTTTAAGCTATATCGCAAGTAGACCTAATTAGCTGGATAAATAGTTGCAATTTTCTTGCAATGGTTTGTTTCTTGATTCGTATCTAATTAGTTTCCTAAGATAATCTAGTTTTAAATGGAATAGCTGGGAGGTCATATAGTGGGGGCCAACATTTTTTAAAATCCTGTCTAAGTGCTCACCTGTAATAAAAATAAAAAAAAAATTGGTCAAAAAAATCTATATTGGGTCCACATCTGGGTCAAAGTTCCGAATTTCGGAAATCCCTTGAACACCTTGAATGCCAAAAATGTTTTTAACCATCTTTCAAATGAGCCCTGTTTCAAGTCTCTGCATCTATTCACTTCAAAGGTATGGCTTTTCTGGTTTCAAGACCCCCATTAGGCCCCGGGTCAAAATTTTCAAAAATCCCGTCTTGTTGCTCACCTGAATAGTGACATGTCCTGAAAAATTGTAATAAATTATTTTGTTCTATGATTTATAGTTTCCGCAGCGCACGCGATTGAAGCAAGTTTTTTTGTTTATTTTTTTACAACTTGGGTTAGATTATTCAAGTTTTAGTAAGCATCCCTAATTTTTTTTTAAATAAAACATAGCCTATGTCACTCGGGAATAGTGTAGCTTGCCAACGGTGAAAGAATTTTTTAAATCGGTCCACTAGTTTCGGAGCCTATTCATTTCAAACAAACAAACAAACAAAAAATCAAATTTTTTTCTCTTTATAATATTAGTATGGATAATATTAAAACATTTAAGTTCCCATCTTTGTGAATTTTTAAGTCAAATGATTTTTTTTTTTTTTTTTTATGAGATATGCTGGATGCACACAACATTTTTTAGGTCTTTCCCAATCTAGAATCTAGATCAAAATACTTTTGAATTTTAGAAGCGATTTAGTTTTTTTGAGAATTACTTATAAACGGTATCTTAGCCCGATATCGTTACATAAGTTTAAAAGCATGTAAAAATGTCTGTTGAAAGGCAGTATATAGTATGTTTGTTTCAAGACCTCTTTAGACTCTATAGTTAATTAAATCAATCAAATGTCAAATACTTACCAAACAAAAAATATAGCGTTGCGTTAGATGCCAGGCGGAATGTTTATCATCAAAATTTTCTACAAAGAATAAAAAAAAAATGGTTTAGAATCTTTGAATATTAATATTTAAATATAATTTTTAGAGACATTTTTAATCTCTCCGAGGAACAAGGAAAAAACAAGGAACAAAAAACCTGTAGCCAATTTTCATGTACCTTAAATTAAATCTATTCTTAGTTTCATTTCATTGTAGTAGATTTTCAGACAAAAATTCAAAAAAAAAAATGGGGTAAGTTTGTAATGGGGCTATACCTAACATTTTTTCGGTTCTACCCATATTAGAATATTTCAGTTCAAAATTTAGACTTTCTTATATAAGAAACAAAAAAGTTTTTATACTTAAAACTGAAAATTTTAAATTCCACTAAGATGGGATTAAAAAAATCTTTCGTAAGTGAGCACTTGACGGTTCAGAATAGATTAAACTTGAAATATGTTGGGCCCTTTCAGTTAAAGTTTCCGAATTAATTGTTTGCATACGACAGACAGCAAAACAGATGAACATATCTAGACCGACCTTTCTGGCAATGCTGATCGTATATAAATTTTATGACTCGTTCTGTCTAAATATAACCTTTACGCCTCGGGTACAGAGTATAAAAACGCAATGCCAATTGCAAATTTTTTTTTTTTTTTTTTTCAATTAAAAGTTTAATTTAACAAAATATTATTTTTTATATAATTAAATGAGTAAATATAACGCGTACTGCTAATTCAATACTTGAACTAGCATTTACGAAATACACACACATACATGTACATGCATACATACATGCAAAGAGCAGGTTACGAGTTAATGTTATTACAGCTGTCAGAGTAAGATTTATTATTTTTTTCAAATATTTCTGAATACGATTTTAAGCAGTTTTGTTATTATTTTTTTTTTTTTTAATTTTTTTACGAAAAATGAAAGAAATATGAAGAAATATTTATATAAACGAACACTACAGCTGCACTTCAACTTTTAATTAAATAAGAATTAAAAAAAACAAAAAAAATAAAAACATTTTAATTAACACAAAAAATAAATAAATATATTCGTGTAAGTATTCGTTACGTGTTTATGAAACATATTTAATTGTGTCTAATTTAAACAAATCATGTAAACGAATTATTCAATGTTTAACAAATTTTCACGTTTCAATTTTTAATAGCTTCAACATGTGTCACCCTACAACATAAAAACACAAAAAAAACATAGCAGTCAATAAAATAATGAAACATATGTTTTCGATCGCATTACAAAATGTTTAAAAATTTATGAAACATCGCCGCAAAAAAAAAAAAAAAAGAAAAAAGAAAACAAACCAAACCAAACCAAAAATCGTTGAGTTTATTTCGTTGTAAATGTGTAAAGAAATGATAAGAAAGAGAAATAAAATTCAAGGATATAAAAATTGCAAACATTACAACATGCATTGCATACTTTCGGGCTTTTCGTAAAAGTGCGCATTTAATTTTTAACGAATGCGGCGCGTATAATCTTTTCATGAACTGTACACAAGTCGTAAGTGTAAATTTAATAAAGTTTAAACGTTTTTTTTTTTTTTTTCTTTAAAATGCAAAATGTTTTAAATAAAGTTTTATTTGATTCAAGATAAAATATAAAAACAATTCAACAGACGAGCAAATTTGTTTGGTACTACTTTTAGTTAGGATTTTATTATGCTAAACAGTAAAACAAGAATTTAAAGCATTTTTTAGTAACGTTAAACCATTCATTTTTGATCAGTAAAAAAAGAAAGCCTGAGAGACAGACAGACAGACGGACAGACGGACGGACAAATGTGCATGTGGCTATCTTCAAATAAAATGAGTCTCCACACGGTAGACTAAATAAATAATATATGAGTGCGGCACCAAATTTACTTTTGTTATAGCTCAAATTATAGGTAAAAATTGAAATTCTTTAATGCAGCTGCAATCTTTTTGATATGTAAAATTCTAAACGAAATAAAGCGGGTTAAACGACCAAAATAACTTTTTTTGAATAGTAATTCAAATCGTAATGGCATCCTTCTCGTATAACCTGCACCTTTTTATACAACAACAAGGAAAAACATTAACTTCGGTAGAACCGAAGCTCAAATACCCACCATACAACACTTTAATTAGTTCATGTTTGATCAACAGTGACGTAGATTATATTCCGCTATGGGGTTGGGTGGGGAAAACTCAAGTTTGGGCTCAAATTAAAAGCATAAATGTAAAATTTTTAGGTTTAAATGAGAAAATACCAAGACTTTCTTGGAAAAATTAAAAAAGTGGAAGTTAAGTTTTATTGGGTCTATTTGTTATAGTGAGCCGATCCTTGCCATATCGGAAGTATGTTCATAATTTGAGAGTAGAAGTGATTTTAACCAGATTGGAGTGAATTTATTCATAAATAAGAACTATTTTCTTACAAAAACTTAAAAATGGGCGGTATATTTGTATAGGGACTATACGTAGAAATAGGCGTGGCATCTTGGTTTTGATGCTGGATGACATACGAAGTGTTTTAACCCAATTTGTAGTAAATACATTCATAAATATTAACTACTTTCATACAAAAAAAAAACAAGAAAGAACGCTGAAGTCGAGTATGCTCGACTGCAATATACCCTGTACGCAATATTTATGAATCTTAAGAACGGTTCTATTTTACTACCATACCTCATTGAATTGAGTTTTCATACAAAAATCTAAAAAATCAGGTATATCTTTGTATGGGGGCTATACCTAAAATTTTTTTGGTCCAACCCATATTGGGATATTTTATTGGGACTATCATAGACATAATTTATAATAAATTTGAACTTCCTAGAATAAAAATCAATGACGTTTTTATGCAAAAACCCAAAATTTTGGGTTACATTTGTAGGGGGGGTACCTCTTTAAATGGGTCTAGAAAAAGACCGTTTGCAAGTGAACACTTGACGGCTCAGGAAAGTCTAAGTTTCAAATATGGTGGCCCTTTCTGTTATAGTCTCCAAGATAATCTCTCTCATACGGCAGACAGCAGGACAATGGACGGCACATAGCTAGTTCGACTTCCCTTCCAATGCTGATCAAGAATATGTATACTTTATATGGTCCATCTTGCCTCCTTCTGTAGCATAGAAATAAACAGACAGACAGACAGACGGACATGGCTAAATCGATTCGTCTCGTCGAGCTGATCAATAATATATATAGTATTCCCGTAACACGGATTATTAAACAGTTTATTTATGATCATCAGTGGCTTAGGTAAAATATGGAGATAGAATTGTTCTATACGATATATTGTCTGATACGACTGAAAGTAAATATTTTAAAATAATTAAATCAACTAAATTATTAACTCTTGTTCTTGTATTTACTTTTAAAAACTTAATTCATTTAAAACAAGAAAAAACGTTAACTTCGGTGGAACCGAAGCTTAAATACCCGCCACACGAATCTTTGAATAGTTTAGTGTGATCATCAGTGGCTTTATACATTTATAAATATATATTGGAAAATAATTACCTTTTCATACATTTGTTCGAAAATAATCGATAAGTTTGTATGGGGACTATTGGTCAAAATGGGCGTGGCACCTTGTTTTGTTATTGGATGTCATTAGAAGTGTTTTTACCCAAATTTGAGTGAATATTCTCATAAATAATACCTATTTTCATAAATTTGTATGGTGGCTATAGCTAAAAATGGGCGTGGCACCTTGCTTTTGATATTGGATGAGATTAGAAGTATTTTCATCCAAGTTGGAGTGACTACCATTCATAAATAATAGCTATTTTCATATAAAATTCGAAAATGGTCGGAAAGTTTGTATGGGGGCTATATCTAAAAATGGGCGTGGCAGTTTGGACGACATTGGATGACATTAGAAGTATTTGGACCCAACTTGGAGTGACTACATTCATAAATAATTGCTATTTTCATACAAAAAATCCGAAAAAAAACGGTAAGTTTGTATGGGGGCGATACCTTAAAATGGGCGTGGCACTTTGATTTTAACACTTGAACTGCTTAGGACTGAGAAAAGCTTAAGTTCCGAGTTTCAGGTCAATATCTTTAAAACTGAGCGAATAAAACGCATACATACAGACAGACAGACAGACGGACATGGCTAGATCGACTCGTCTCGTCGTGCTGATTAAGAATATATATACTTTATAGGGTCTACGATGTCTCCTTTAATGCGTTACAAACTTTCTGACAAATGACCCTCCACACTGTGTGTGATAAAAAAAAAAAGAAAATTTGTCACAGCTTTAGAATTTATACAATAAATCTTTAATTCAAAGAAACCACACAAGTTTTCTTAAATAATTTCAATAAATTTTATTTAAATTTAAAAATAAAGAAATCAAAAAAAAAATTTAAAATAAATGCAAAGTATATGAAAAACTTTTCCATAAAATTTGAAGACAAATAATGAACTTTGTGCTGTCTTATTTAAAAATAAACGTCGCGTGGCATTGAAAAAAAATTGTTTTATTTTATTTTATGTCATTGAGTAAAAGTTTAAAATTTTATTAATGTCAATTTAAATTTCTATTTATAAAAAAAAAAAAAACATAACGAAATGTTTAAGCAGCAAAATGAATGCAAAAATTCATTTAAATTTTCTTTTTCGATTTCTGTTGCTATAACTTATTCATGGACATAATGAATGAATGAATGAATGAATGTGCATGTACGAGTACTCATGTATGTAGCCAGTATATGTATCTATCATTTCGAGCATTCAAGCATTCATTTTAATTCATTTATCCATTTTAGCCGTTTATCCCAGTTTAGTTCAGTTTAGTCATTTCAACTGCTTTAACCGAAACAGAAGCAGCAGCATTGCCAGCAGCATTACCAGCAGCAAAAGAAGAAGAAGTTGGCGACGCAAACAATCAAGCTGTCAATCTCAGTTGATTTATGCGTTTGGATTTTCAATTTTCAACTGACATTAAGTGCAAAAGTGCTGATTAACCTTAAAATTTTCAATTGCATTGAGTGAGTGAGTGAGTGAGTGAATGAATGAATGATTAAGTGAGTGAGTGGGTGGTGTGAATGTGAATGTGTGAATAAGATAGACGAATGGACTTGCAATTCATTCAAGTTACACCGAAAGAGATAGTTGCAAAATAGTTTTCGAATTCATACTGTAACAAATTAATTGCATCAAGTTTTACACAAAATTGCGCTGAGACAAGCGAAATGTTTGAAAAAAAGATATTTTATCTGTTTGTTGAAATATGTATCTATGCATTTGCAGTGATCCAATAAAGTGAAAATGCTTGCTGTACTAAAACAATTTAATTTGAAGATTTTAAGCAATGTTGCGTCCTTCCTTCCTTCCTTTCTTCCTTCCTTTCATGGATAACAGATAAATTAATTAAAATTTATATCAATCTGTATTAAAAGAGCCGCATGACAATTTTAGAAAATGTTCTTTTGAGATTGCATCTTTTAATTCCAAATCAAATAAAAGATGCACATAGCCTTGTGCATTTCAATGAAAACTTTATTCATTATGAATTTGTTTTGCGTAAAACCAAAGAAAGGCTACATAAATACTTTAGGAACTCTGCATTACAGATGAATGTGAAACGAGATATTTGATTCCAATCCCACTCATACTGAGTTTTTTTTTTGGAAAGATAAAAGATTTTATTAAATCTGTAAATGCAAAATGCATAATTTCCGAGTGCCATTCACAGAGTACTGAATCATATTCAAGTTGCCCTAAAGAAGCTTCAGCACATCTTCAAGAGTTTTTAGAACCTTTTTTTAATTAGGCCAATCGACATAAGATTAAAATCAACAGCTTTAAATCTGCGCGCTGAACTGAAGTTGATTTCGTAAAATATTTAGGAATTGTTCTTGACAAACGGCTTACTTGGCACCACCATATATGCTTTTTTACTTGGCTTAACATATTTAACTCTCTTCCTTTCACATTTTTAGTCCGAGTTGAACAATCTTACTTAACCTTAATTATCTTTCCAATGATGTTCAGATTAGCTGTTTGGAACTATTCATTCCTCAGAACAACCCTCAAGATCCTTTGTGCCCATTTATGAAATCCCGCCTCAGAAAACATGGGAATAGATCCATGAGAACCCAGAACATTCGACAAAGTCAAAATAATAAATATATAATATACATAACAGACTTGTATAGCAACAGGTCTCTCTCACTCACTCTTCATTCACTCTTCACTTCACTCTTCTCTTCATTCATGTCACACAACAACAACAAAATAATAGTTTCTCTTTCTATTTACCCCGTTCTAATCATCCGCACGAAGATATTTTTTTAGTAGAGAAAGAGAGAGAGATAGATCTCGATATCCGATCCGATAGTATTTAACGTGGACAACTGTCTATAAAGACTTAATTCCACCGGACCTCTAGGCACCATTTGTGGTTGGCAATGCCAACCTGCGTTCCAGAGAGTGTATCGTCTGGTGCTAATTTCAAAATCAAGTTAATATTGATCCATGTTTGGGTTTAAACCAGAACCACCACGATACTCCTAAAATGGCCGTACCCATGTAGCCAGGGTCTTCTGGATGCTCGTGGAACCAGACTCTGTCTCTAATCAGACACTAAATCGTGCTACTTATTTCGGATCCAACATTCCAAGGCTAGGTTTACCCATTAAGAAGGAGGGAGAGAGAGACAAAAAAGATAGAGAAGGAGGAATAGAGAGAGAAAGAGATAGAGATAGAGAAACAGAGAGAGAGAGAAAAAGGAAGAAAAAGACAGAGAGAGAGAGGGACGGAGAGAGAGAGAGAAAGAAAGAAAAAGACAGAGAGAGAAGGACAGAGGGACAGATGGACAGAGGGACAGAGAGAGACAGAGAGATAGAGAGATAGAGAGACAGAGAGACAGAGAGAGAGAGAGAGACAGAGAGAGAAACAGAGAGAGAGAAAGAGAGAGACAGAGAAAGAGAGAGACAGAGAAAGAGAGAGAGAGAGAGATAGAGACTGAGAGACGGAGAGAGAGACACATATATTGAGAGAGAGAGAGAGAAAGAGAGAAAGAACTTCATCCCAATTATAGTCGCTTTCACAAATTTTGAAATTTTCAAAATGAACCAAATTACATTTTTCCCATATTTAAGTACGTATCATTCCGCTAACCTCTGAGAACAGATCATAATTGTCCATTCAATGCAAATTCAAAGCTATACAAATTTTGATATTCTCTTTTCTTTTTTGTCTCTTTTATTTGCAGCGGTTTGCTACAAAACGAGATATTTTAATTAAAACGCAGCGCATAAAAATGTTTTATGCGCTGCGCACATTACTGCAACTTAATTACGTGACATAATTTAGAGACAGAGACAGGACATACTACAACATACAACAACAACAAATGAAAAAAACAATAGAAATAAAAATGAGAAAGTGAAAGTGAAAGCAAAGAATGGTTAAATAAAAAAAAAGAAAATTTTATACCGAATTTTGTACACGCTTCCCGATTAAAAAATATATATTTTTTTTTATATTTACAAAATTATTCAAAACTATTTATCTGAACTAACAACCTGAATCTAAATTATTCGTATCTTTTGATTAAAAAGTTGCTTAAAAATTGTGTCACAAACTTTATAAAAATGTAATAATAGCCTTTCACTACGCTTTATTGTAGCGCTACGCAGAATTCCTTAAAGTATGCAAGCTCTGCAAATGAACATCATAAATAAAATTGCTAAGCATGCTTTCATCCTTTCATAAAAATTTTCCACTTCACTCCATGTGATGAGAGCTACGCTAGCTAGTTCATTACTAGTTCATGCGACACGTGTTCGAATAATATTATTATCTTTGAGTAGAAAGTCCTTAACATCTTAGAGTAGCATCAAAAGCATCACTGACATAGCTTAAGTAACTCTTCAGTAACGTTCGATGTCATCGTCATTTTCATTGTCAAAAATAATCAGTAATATTTTTGTCTTTGTTTTTTTTTTTTTTTTATAAAAAATAGTATTCCAATCTTCAAAGTATTAGGTTTATATTTTATATATTTACCCTGTTTGCTATATCTGGAAGCCTACTTAAATACATTGAGATGTGCTCACATGTCTGTCCGTCTGTCTGTTCGTCCGTCTGTAAGTAAGTAAATGAAGATTGGCAGTCAGTGCGGTCTTTACTGCTGCAGCTCAATAGTGAAGACTGTTGTTCACTAACAAAAGACTTTGATGATATTTGCTGTGTATTTTTCCAACTTAGTGAATGGGGAAAAACATAATAGAGCGCATAAGCTGTATTTAAAGTGAAAATGTAACAAATGTGTGTAGTGGCAAAGTAGCTATTTATGGAATATAAGTAGTTCAAAGCAAAGTCAATACATCAACAATAACAACAACAACAACAAAATCGACTTAAAGTTTTAATACTCTTTACGCAACACTTGCAACAAGCGCAATTGTTACTCTGCATTTAATAATATTTGCAGGACACGCGGCAATCGACAGACGTCATTGTAGTTTTGGTTCAAGTTCCACACGGTTCATGATTTAAGTTTCTCACGTGTAATGCTATTCATTATTCATTTGTTTATTTATTATAATTTTTTTAAATTTATTTAACTGAGCTCTGGGTTTTTATGCAACGTATTTTTATTTTCTTTTTCAAGAATGCTTGAACTGATTGTGAATTATACTCATTATTTCATTGAATTTAAGAAGAGATTTGAAACCAATCAAAGAGATTTTGTATGACACCCCCCAAAATAAGTCAAAGTAAATAACGAAACATAACAGACACCAAAGCATCGGAAAGCAATTTCGATTATAAAATAAAAATTTGATTTTATAGAATCCATCCAAATTTTTGGTCTTTAACCTAAAAACACCGCTTTCAGGTTTCAACCAACAAAAGTATGAGGAAATTACACATAAATATAACAAGCACATCCGTGGTCAAAAGTAAGACAAGCTGAATTTTCCTCAAATCAAGCACACATGCACTTGTAGTAATCGTTTGTGTGAAAACTTTCGTTCTTATATCAAGAACTATTTGTTCTTAATGAAGGACAGCTAAAAAGGCACATACAAAAAAAAAAAAAAAGAAGACCAGAATAAGTTTTTGAGAGCGTAGCTCACGTTTATTTAAATTTTTGAAAATTGAATTAAGCACGATTGTTCTCAATGTAAGCACATTGTGCTTGATATAAAAAGCGTTAGCAACATTTATGCTTGATTTCGCATGTGGTTAGATTCAGTACAGTCTTTAAAATTTTCCAAACAGCGTTTTTCTCTCTGTTTATCAATTCTAAGCAAATTAGACAATTATTTTATATGGCTTTCATAGAACCCTACTACAAGTTTTAAGTATTTTTAAATGAAACACTTTTGATTTTATTACTTGTCCTAGCAAGACCAAACATGTTGTGTATTAATCTGAAATTTATATTTAGTATTATAATCGGAAATGTCGATTCTACGCATCTTAGCAATTTTTACCATTGCAAACAGTAAAAAATAACATTGATTCGTTTCAGTGTTTTGCAGTGGTTAACACATCTAATGCTCTTACGGCGAAGTTCGAGCAAAGACTTTAAAATTATTTTTGGATTCGTAAAGATAAACCAACAATCGTTGTGAGGGTAAATTTTTAAACACAGAACGGATCTCTTTAAATTTATGAACCAGCATATGGACTATTATATTACTTTTGATATTATCAAGTGGACGAGGACTATTAAAATTTTTAATATTTCAACGTATACTTCGTTTTAACACAAGCAATATCTTAACTCAAATAAATTTAATATAAAATATTATAAATATAAAATATAAAAAAAATTCTTCTTAATAAATCACAAACCGGTTCGAACCGAACCAATTTAGTCGCTTATATGATATGGACTTTTGTTCAGAATCATTTCAGAATAGCTGGTTCGGAGTAGACACTTAAAAATGCTGTGGTTCGGTTCATCGGTCCGGTTTGCAGCCCTGATTTTTAAAAATTGTCCCGCTGATCCCGTGGATCCCACGGTCTAGTGAAGTGCTTTGCTTTATATGTATATGAAGAATTTTAAATCGAGTTTATCTAATTATTGGCGCTCAGAAGGATCGCATATCTATTTATATATGTAAGTGGTAAAGGGTATATTTTAGTCTTATACATTTGACAGCAAAAGAACTTCGTTCCTTCGTTGGTTCGTTTATTCTTTGTTGTCGCGTTTTTGCGATAAACTCATTTCGAATTATTTTAAATGATGTTGTGAACATGAGAGCATGTTATTACGATATTTAGAACGTGCGTGAAACACTGCAAAATAATAATCAACAACAACAGCAACAATAATAACCAAAAAAAAAAAAAAATGGAGAAAAAAAGAAACAATGGCTCTAATAATTCATATTTCACTGCCAAAGCACAAAAGCAACAAGGACAACAGAGACGCCGGCGTAAAGTTTGCCAAAGCGTAAAAAAATTATTGAAAACGGAAGCTCAACGATATATCGCCGTCGTCGTCGTCATCATCATCGTTGTCAGCCTCCTGCTCTGTCACTCATTTTATTGTACTTAATTTTGTTTTTCATTTATTTTATTCATTTTTTTTTTTTAACACTGACAAACTTCGTCGCAGTGCTTATTTATGTTGTTACAAAAAACAATGAAAATGCAAATTGGCCGTAACTGTTCAAAAAACGTGAAACGTGAGTGTGAGTTTGAGCGTGAGTTCGAGCGTGAATGTATTGCTTCGTTCGTGTATTTTTAAATCAAAGCAATCAAGCTTCTGTCTAACACACACGTCTTCCATTTTTCTTTTTTTTTTGAATATTTTTTAATGATTCTCTACATCGTTTCTTGTTTTGCTTAACTACCTCAAAGAGCTCAACTCAAATGCAATTTAGCTGCGCATCAAATTTGCCACAGCTTAAGTCTTCTCTTCTCCATTTCACTATGTATGGCTTTCATCTGAATTTTTTTGATCTGTTTGGTTGTTTGTTTGCTTGTTTTTATTTATTTATTAACATAATATTCCTCATTTTTAATATATTTGTTCCGTTTCGTTCGTTGATTACACGCCATTGTCAGCGTGAGTGTATGTGTCTCGCCAAAGGAAATTGAATGGCGACGCGACAACAACAAAACCAAAAACAAAATGGCGCATTCATTTTGATGTTGGCGTTGACACAAAAAAAAAAAAATAATGAAAGAAATAAAGGCGGTAGCATTGCGATACTAAGGAAGCAATCAATGGAATTATCATTGGAGGCGTAGTAATATAATATTTTATAAAATTGCTAGAATACGCAACAAACAAAAAAGGAAATTATAATAGAAAGAGATAAAAATATAACACGCAGCAACGCAACGCATCGCATCGCACCGCACCGCGTTTCGATAAACGTTGGCGATGGCAGCAAACAAATGAGGCGAGCGTGCTGTGAAAAAGTTGCGCGTGCAAAAAAAAAGTTGCTTTAATAAAATTTGTAATAAATAAATAAATTTTAAGTAGAACAAAATAAAAGAAAAAACAACAACAAAACATAAATAATAATTTTAAGTATTAAATATATTAAAAAAAAAAAAAAGAATTTTCGAAACTTTGACGGTAACTGTAGATAGATTTCACTGGTCACATATAGATCAGTTTGGTCCTAAGTTTGGCACATCATAAACGGGTAGTCTGTAGTCTTTTTAAGTATTTATACGTATTTGGCTAATGCCAAAAATTGAAACTTGGTTGAAGTCATACTAGTGCCAAGTTATTTGGGCACATTATTTTTGTTATTTAAATTCCACTTCTGCGCTAAGTCAGGCAGGATGAAGAAGCAATCTTTTCACAGAATGCACTATGGGGTTTTTTTTCCGACTTTTTACTAGTGACCTTAATTTTCTACAAGACGCTCACATGCTATGCGTAAGTAGGTTTTTGAGACAAGTTTAAGGACGCTAAAATAAAGGTCAGCCGGTTTCCAGCCGGTTTCCAACCGGTTATCTTAAATTCCGAGGTAAACCCTAATTTGACTGGACTATAAGTTTCAATTATCAGCTTAATAACTTTGAAAAAAATGGGAATAAAAAGTATAACCGCAATAAGAAAAACGAAAAACCAGACAGACGGACAAATGCAATTTTCCTCAAAATGGAACAAAAAGGAAAAAAAGCTAGTAACTCATTAATCCTGGTCATTCTAAAAATAAACAAATCACGACACAATTAAAAAACGGAAAGAATCCCATTGTGAACTGCTTAGATTAGCTGAACTCTATACAAAAGTTTTTAAATATGTAGATTTAAAATTTTTAAAATATTTATGAAAATAAATTAATATGAAACAATTGAAGTTTATGCAACTTTTATAATTCGCAAACAGTTAATACAGTAAATAGCTTTGCATGCAATTTTTATAAATTTTAATTTTTTTCATTTTCTTCGTGATTCTGATTATTTAAGATACGCAGTTTGTGTCAAAAATGTATGTACTAAATTTGTAACTATTCCCAGCATCAATAATATGCTCGATGCATTTCTGTTTACAACAATAATAAATAAAATAAAATAAAATATTTATTTAATTTTGTTCAAACTACAACTTTTTCTGTCAGCATATTTCCGTCGCATAAATGCTATTTTACCTTAAGTCAATCAAATGAAAAAAAAATCAAAATCAAAACAAAGTCGCTAAGCACATAAACAGGAAAGCAGTTAGACAAGATACGCTCTTCACCTAAAATGTTTGTCTTAAGAACGGAAATGAATTGAAATATTGTATTGAATACTTCTTTCCATTTTCTATTTATCTTTTCTTCTTTTTCTTTTTTAATAAAAGATCTTACTGATGCTTTTAATTTAAATAAAATAAATAAATAAAATAAAAAAGTAGAAAATCATTATTTTATTTTTATGTGGTCGACAAGGCAACAAATTTTAATTTAACCATTCCAAATTGTAAATATATTTTATTTTATTTTTATTTATTTATTTATTTATTTTTTTTTTTTTATTGGCCCCTTTTATTGGCAGCAAATAAAGAACAATAATAATAATAATAGTAAAAAAATATTTGATGAAATGGATGTTCCATTAAATTATTGACCATAAATTTTACAAGGACAAATATAAAAAATATATAAAAAAAAATAAAAAATATATAAAAAAAATATATAAAATAAAATAAATATAAAAAATAAAATATATATAAAAAAATATATAGAAAAAAAAATTTTTAAAAAATTTAAAAAAAATATAAAAAATATATATATAAAAAAATATATATAAAAAGTGTATATATAAAAAAATATAAAAAATATATTAAAAAAACATATATCTTAAAAAAACATAAAAAAAAATTTATATAAAAAAAAAATAAAGAAAACTAAAATAAACAATAATACTATAAAAGATAGCGAAAGGATTAAAACGTTACTTAGATACGCTTCAATATAATTTAAAAAATTTAAAACTTAAATTTTAACGAGTCTCAAAAAAAAAAAAAAGAAATTCATCATTAATGGACAGACTGACAAATTAATTTTGCATGCATAATACATCAATAACCATAAAAAAAACATATACAATATGAATATTTAAAAAAAAAATTAAAGAGGCTTTATAATAATAAAGAAATAAAATACACAGACACAAACATACATAAAAAGGACAAAAGGACAGACGGACATATGAATATATGAAGATGGATCGATTTAACGCTTCAATTTGATTAAAATATCTACGCTAAAGGCAACGATATTTTCTTTTGGTTTTACAAACTTTATGTCAAAGTGAAAAAATATACGTATATGTGCGATGAATAAAAAAAAAAAAAAAAAAAAAAAAAAATTGAAGGACTAGCACGAATGTAAATTTAAATGGTTG
This sequence comes from Leucophenga varia, assembly GCA_018903435.1. NCBI lineage: Eukaryota > Metazoa > Arthropoda > Insecta > Diptera > Drosophilidae > Leucophenga > Leucophenga varia. The sequence continues at coordinate 729,104 of JAEIFJ010000424.1, read as the reverse complement.
ACTGAATAATGCAAAGATCACAAAGTGAGGTAAAGGCAAGGATAATGAAACTTGAGCATGGGTAAAAGATGTATGATGCTGTATAAAAAAAAAAATAATAATAAAGCGATTCATTGGCAGATTTTCATGTTGAATTTTTTAAAAAAAAAAAAAAACAAAAAACAAAAAAAAAAAGAGCCAAAAAGTTTTTACGATATGATATGTGTTTATATCAAAATAAAATTCGAAAAAAGAGATATTAAGCGGAAAAGTATCTGCGAAAGACTGCAATGACACAGTGCGTATGTGTAATATGTGTGTGTGTGTGTGGAATAAGACAGAGCAATAACAGCAGAGAATGAGTATGCCTTATAAAAATGTTATTTTAGAAAATGAACAATTTTTTCTTCAAACGATTTGTCTGTTGCGGCAGTGAAACAAGCAGCTTGTTTAATTTGCTTTTGGAGTTGACAAAAATTAAATTTACTAAAAAAATTTTTTTATAAGATAAAATAAAAAAAATTTACAAAACTTTTGCACGAACAAATAAAATGCGCAAACTCATAACGCAACCAACGCATAAAGCATTACAAAAGCGAATAAAAAAGAAAAAAAGGAAAATTGCGTATAGAACATCAATCAAACGCCTACAACGCCAAGATACAATGTGAAGATACAGATACAGTGGCGTAGCGTGGGTTTCTTTTGGCGCAAGGAAAAAAAAAACAAAGTAAAAATGTATTCAGCCAAAAATGTATAATTTTGTCGCCCCCATAAAATGAATTAAAATATAAAATTACAAACAAAAAATTACTCTCTAAAGCATCATTTTGCCACCCCCGCTCAAAAGTGAAGGCACACCTACGCCACTGTACAGATACAAATACAAAGATACAATAATATTAATAATAATGTACAAAAGTATCTTCAAGTATAAAAGAAAAGCAACAGCAACAACAACGAAAATAATAAAACAGAGAGAAACGAGCATAAATGAGCCTATTTAACGGAAAAGCAAAAAAAGCAAAAGTATAAATCTGATATTTTGTAAATACAATTTTCAAACGAAAAGAAAAAGAAAAAATATTAATAACTGAAATCTGAAATTGTAATTATTTATTTCTTTTCATAGAAAAACAAATATCTTTTTGTGTCTGTAATAAAGTTCAGTTCAAATCTTTTTTAATCTTTTTTTTTTGTGAGTACAAACAAAGCAACAATTAATTACAAAACTTACAACAGATTAAAACTTACTTATAGATTTATGCGAATTTACAAACTGTTGCATTACACTCTTCTTTTTCGTTTTCGTTTTCGTCGTCATCGGATTTGCTGTATTGAGAACTCGACTCGAAGAAAAAAACTTAGTTATGAACAAAAAAAAAAAAAAAAAAAGTACAAAATTTACGAAGATATAAACGAAAAAACACAAACAAATTTGACGCTGTGCTTTGAATTGATGAACAATTATTCGATGTAACGTCCGCAATGTTCTGCGAAATGTGCTTTGATATAAATATCTCAAGGGGCTATACCTAAACTTTTGTTGGTCCTACCCATGTTGTGATATTTTACTGGGACTATCATAGACATAGTTTAACCCCAGAAAAAAAAGTTTTTTTAAGAAAAACCCAAATTTTGGGGTTCTTGGCCCAAATGTGGCCCACCAGGGTATTACTGAAACTACACATTTTACACTAAATTTGAACTTCCTAGAATAAAAAAACAATGACGTTTTTATGCAAAAACCCAAAATTTTGGGGTTCATTTGTATGGGAGCTATACCTAAAATTTTTGTTGGTCCCACCCATATTGGGACATTTTATTGGGACTATCATAGACATAATTAACACTAAATTTGAACTTCCTAGAATAAAAAACAATGACGTTTTTATACAAAAACCCAAAATTTTGGGGTTCATTTGTATGGGAGCTATACCTAAAATTTTGTTGGTCCCAACCATATTGGGATATTTTATTGGGACTATCACAGACATAATTAACACTAAATTTGAACTTCCTAGAATAAAAAACAATGACGTTTTTATGCAAAAACCCAAAATTTTGGGTTCATTTGTATGGGAGCTACACCTAAAATTTTGTTGGTCCCACCCATATTGGGATATTATACTGGGACTATCATCGACGTAATTTACACTAAATTTGAACTACCTAGAATAAAAAACAATGACGTTTTTATGCACAAACCCAAAATATTAGGGTACATTTGTATGGGGCTCTACCTCTTATAATCTCCGAAATAATCGTTTTAATACGGCAGACACCATGACGGACGGACGGACGGACGGCAGACATTCATAGCTAGTTCGACTCCCCTTCCAATGCTGATCAAGAATATATATACTTTATAGGGTCTATCTTGCCTCCTTCTGTCTGTTACATACATTCGCACAAACTTAGTATACCCTTTTACCCTTTGGGTACAGGGTATAAAAATAATAGAACAATTTGAGAAGTATCTCTCTCTTTTTTTTACCCGTCACATTTAGTATGAAGCGCAATAAAGAAGGCATCGTAGATCCTCATAAAGTATACATTTTCGTGATCGGCTTGACAGGACAAAGTGATTATTGTGATTTACTTTATTTATTTATTTTTTTCTGTTTAATTTTGGAGTACAGATTCTGTCATCGATTTCTAAAATATTCTTCTCTGAAATTATTCAATTTTCTATTCTAGAAAACAGTTTCGAAATGTGCCGAGTTTGTCATAAAAAAAAAAAAATGAACGCCATTTTATAAATTTAACCGCTTATTAAAAAATCTTTGCGTTGGCAACGCTGTTGTAGAGAAACCTTCTCTGTTTTATTTTTTCTTTTTTTTCTTTACTGGTTGCGGAAAACGCAATTCACACCGCAATCAAAACCGAAACCTTTAAAACCATTTAACTTAACTTCGAAAATCATTTTCGTTTCTATGTGTATGCAAAACACACACACAAACACACACATACACATACGCATAGATTTATATTGGAGCAGCAAAATGGGAACACACAAACACAGGAAAAAGAGCAAATAAGGTAACAATGCACCAACACACGCACACACACAAATATAAGTATTTAGATATATGCGTGTATGATTTTACATTTGCAAAAGTTTTAAAGTGTCAAAAAGTTTACTTGCAGTGAACACACACACAGACACACACACATACATGGTACACTTCAAGTTGAGCGCTGCACTCTGTGTACCCATGCTGCTGCTTGTTGTCGTGTTGTGTATTGCTTTGCTGTCAACTTAAGTGCAGCTTTAACTTCGCATCTAATGCAGCAATTCAGAAATGCCCAAATATATTGCCGCACTCTCCTTACTCTCTATCAATCTCTCTCTCTCTCTCTTTCTCTCTTACATAAGCATATGCAGACGTTAACGTTAAAGGACAAGGCGTATATTTTGTGGCAAATGCCACAAATAGTTGTTGTGGGCATAACTTTTAAATAGATTTAGATTTTCTACTTTGAATTTTATACAAGGATGGCAGGATGCAGACGGAGCATGGATGGAGTTTTTAGTTAGAATTTAAATCGAACGAAATTTTTGTTGTCCTGACATTCTTTCATACTAGTATGCTAAAATTTTATTCTTGTACAGATTAAAACTGTAACTTTTTTTGGAATGAAGTTTGATTTTTGCTTGATTCGGATTCGGTTTCGAATTTTGATTTTGATTTTGATTTTGCTTGAAGTACAAATTATGTTGCAGCTTTGTTTATATTTATCGAAGCTGCATCAAATCACTACGCTTCGCTTCAAATCGACTTTCAAATTGTATTGCTTCTAGGCGAATTAACTCAAACTAAGCTGAGCAAAAAATAAAAGCAATATAAACAAGGAAAAACATTAATTTCGTTGAACCTTTTCTTGAATGAATATGATCGGTTTGTAAAAGGGGTTATGTGCTATAATGATCCTACCACCTCAACTATGGACCCTTTTCAAAACATGGGTCAATAAAAGAAGTGTTTTTTACCGTATTTGAAACAAATCGCTTAATAATTAAATCATTTTGATATAAAAATGAAAAATTTGTAGGTAGATTTGTATGAGGGTTCATGATATAGTGAACCCACCTCAAACATGGGTCCTTCTATAACCATGGGCTGCCATTATAAGGGTTTTTACGGTATTTGACACAAATCGCTTCTTATATAAAAAAGGTCGAGACACTTTGGCTTTAACACCTTAGCTGCTTAGGACTGAGAAAAGCTTACGTTTTGAATTTCATCTCAATATATTTTAACATGTAAATACAGACAAACAACGGACAGACTGACATGGCTAGATCAACTTCTTCGAGCTGAATCAAGAATATGTATATACTTTTATGGGATCTACGGTGTCTCCTTTCATGCGTTACAAACTTTTTGACAAACTGAATGTACCCTTTCACACCATGTGTGCCGGGTATAAAATCAAAACTTTGAAACACTTTTTATGTAGTAAGTGCAGACAGACGGACAAATGAGTATTGCTAGCTTAAAATTTAAATATTTTACACTGCTTTTGCATTTGTACCAAACTTGTATAACAACTTAATGATGCTATGCTGACTATCCCTGAAAATAGGTGTGGCACATTGATTTTAACAAAGGACATAGAAAATCTTAGGTTTTAAATTTCAACTTAATATCTTCAAAGCTGTGCAAATAAAATGGACAAAGCGAAATGAACTCGTTTCTTTTATAACAGGCAGATCTAAACTTAATCTGTGGGAGATATATTGAATCTATTTTTTTTTTTTTTTTTTAAACACAATTTTATTCTAAATTATTTTATTTTATTTGTTATTATTATTATTTTTTTTTTTTTTTGTTCCGAATGTTGTGTGTACCTAAAAGTTTTATGCAAGATAAAAACTAAAAAAAAATACAAAACAAAAATTTCTTCAACGAAAAAATGAGAGGACGACATCGAGAATGAGAATGAGAATGTGTTGCCAGGAGCAACATGTTCGTATTTGTGAATCTATTGGCTATCAAAGTAGTTCGTTCTAGTTACAATTATAAGTTATCTGAAGTGTATACCTAGGCTACGAGTGTTGTTGAGATATTTAGGAAGCAAAGTGCACTCAAGCTCAACTCAGTCACATTCCTTTTGAATTTACGCTGTGTGTTGTATTTTTTTTTTTTTTTTTAAATATTGAATAAAATTTTGATTTTACAAAAGTTTTTCATGTGTTTTTTTTTTCTTCAGATACATCGTAGAAGAGTGTGTTGAAACTGACACGAAGTTTGAGACACTCTTCAGAGATTTTAAGAGCAAACAAAATGCCAACATTCCACAAATTTGTGAAGTGTATAAATTCGTCAGAAAATCTAAATTTCTATTTTATAAAATTCACCACAACATGCATACTCAACAAAATTTGTTGGCAAATTAAATAAAGACAGTGGCGGAATACTTTACCTGTTATAATTGTCTGTCTGTCTGTCTGACTGTCTCTCTGTACTCAAAAAACCAAAACATACGCTTCTCTTAATTCTAGACGATTTACAACCATAGGCAGAATTCCTAAAAATCACCCGATTTCACTTCACTTTGCCTGACACATTTAAATTTCAATTTAAAAACAATTTTTTTATTATTTTTTTTTTTAATTTTTAAAATATTTTTTAATCAAAAAAATAAACAACTAAAACTGAAAACATTTTGTTCTCATCAAGTATGTAAAATTACACAACACAATACAGCATTTGCATAGGTTCGAAAAAAATCCCAAAAAAAAAAATAATTACAAAAAACCAGCAACAATAATAACACAAAAAAAAATATTAACGAAAAACATTTAAATGTAGATTTCAATTAAAAACCAATATTTTCATTAACAAATATTTGCATACAAAACGAAATGAAAACGCAAAAACTCCCAAAACGCAACAAAAACCGAAATGAGCAAGAAAATAAATAGAAACAACAACAACAAACACAACCAAATTCGGCATACAAAATGACGACGAAACGATGATGATGACGTTGATGATGATGATGATTACAATTATGATGATGCCCCACGGCAAAGCACAATTAAAATTTTGACAACGCATTTGAAGTGCTTACAACTTATTTACTTATTATTCGGAAAATTTAATGATAAATATTAAAATGTTTCTGTAACTGAAATAATTTGTATTAACATAAAAAAAACGTATCTATGAGTTTTCTCTGCATTGCATAAAATTATGAAATAATTTAAACAAAAAAGCTCTAAAATTTTTCAACATTGAAAATTTGTGAATAAACCGAAACCAAATTCCTAACAAAAGCATTGGAGCTGTAGCGATTCTGAAATGCCTCATCTGCAACTTTTCAGCTACTAAAAATAAGAAGATTAAAACGTATTGGTACAGTACGGCTTGCAACACTGGAAGGGGCGACCAGTAAGTTGAAGTTCTAACCAATTTCAGGCATTTGGAAACACTCCGCTGCTTTTTGTTTCACATCTGCAACTTTATTCGGTGGCATTTTTGTATGTTTTGTTTATATTTAAATTGCAAGTTGAACCCATACAAAAAAGAACTAAAAATACCTTACTAATTTTTTATTACAAAAAAGACCACAATTTGTGGTGCCTAATGCATTGTTTTAGTGGTATATAATTATACTTGCATGTTTCTATGTCCGCTCTGAACTATGAAACTATGCACACGATGAATCACAACCCGGTTTTATTTAAAGGCAACAATGCAACTGTGATTATAGACCATTAAAACAATGGATTAGACACATTCGGTTCAACTATGAAGTCGTTTTTCAACTTTTCGCATACTACTATTTTAAGTTTTATTGTATGTTTTCAAAGTAGCCCGAACATATTGCAATCAAAAAAAAAAAAAAAAAAAAACGTGTAACTTCGGTGGAACTGAAGCTTAAATACCCGTCACACGAAAGTTTATTCATTTTCTTGAAAAAATAAAAAAAATAGAAGGTAATTTTGTATGGGGTCTATATTTTATAGTAGCCCGATCCTTGTCATATCGGTAGCATATTCAAAGGATAACGGTATAAGAGATTTTACACCGACTTGAGTGAATGTATCCATAAAAAAGAATTATTTTCATACAAAATCTGAAAAATGGGCGCTATGTTCCAAAACCTGATATGGAGCTATAGAAACCCACTTTAGTAATACTTAAAAAAATAACTATTTTCATACAAAAACAAAAAAATTGGTAAGCTTCTCTTTTGATATTTGATGCTATTAAAAGTGTTTTTACACACATTTTCACTATGTGTGGCGGGTATAAAAAAAACAATAATTAAAGGTATTTTTTAGTGCTTTTGATGCTAAAATCAAAACAAACAAAAGTACAAAATTGCCACTAAAAATAGAAAATCTACAAATAGAAAAATTGCTGTAAGTTTTTCAGAAAAAAAAAATTATCAATTATGCGGTAATAACAAAGGTCGCAGAAATTTGTCGAAAAAAAAAAAAAAAAAAAATAAATTTAGCTAAACAAAAAAAAAAAAAAAAGAAACACAATCAAAATGCGTCGTCGAACATTTCAGCAAACAAAAAATTTAAGAATATAAAACGCCGCACTCAGAGACAAATTAAAATCACATTTAAAGCTAATTCGAAGAAAAAAAAAACACAAAAATAATCAAATGGAAAAAAAGAAAAGAACAACAAACAAACAAAAAAAAAAAAACGAAAATAAATCAAAGACTGAAATAATAAATGAATTTGAGAGAGAAAAAAAAAAACAAAAAAAAAAATTTATTGCATAACTTTGAACGCAAATTTGCCATGACAATGAGCAAACAAAAAAAAAAACATAAGAGTTGTTGTTGTTGCTGATTTTATTTGTGGTCCTTGCTGCCGCCGGTCATTCACATGCCGCTAACGTCGCTACAGGCGCTGAGGTTGCTGCTACATTTACTACAGCCACAGCAGCAAGGCTTCATAATTAATTAGCTGCCAGAGATTTAATACGCTTCACTGGATAACAGCAACAGAACAACAACAACAACAACAATACAGCTCAGACGTCGACGTCAACGTCAACGATGAGTAGTGAAGGAGTACAGGCTAAACATGAATACTATAAGAAGCACGATAGCTTACCCAAAACCGAAGGAACGTTTACCTAACATTTATTTGATGATTGCCTATGCCGCCCCACTTAGCGCCTGTATATTTAATCCTTTGCCTTATCCTTTTTTGTTTTTTTTTTTTGTTTGTTGTTATTGTTGCTCTAAACTAAACTCTCAGCTGTTGTCAACATCAACAACGCAAAAAACTTATGCATCAGCAGATTGTAATGCTTTAATCGGCATTCAAATTCTGTGATGAACGCAAAATTTACTCTTTTATTTTATTTATTTTTTGTTGTTGTTATTTGAGGGTTGTTTATTATCTTTTTTATTTGTATTTAAAATAGTTATCATTGGCACTGCTTTTTTTATTTAATTAAAATGAGATAATTTAATTTAATTTTGAAACGTTCGTTTTAATTTACCGAGACTTTAGAGATATTAGTGATGTGAAAGTTTTCGATATTAAAAAATAATCATTGTTATCGATATTTCGATTATTTATTTAATATAATCATATTCCAAAATTAAAAGAAAAAAAAATCAAAGTGAAAAAGAAGTTTATCACATAAAAGATTCTCTTCGTTGAAACGTTTTATAAAGAACTGGAATTGCTTAAGGCACGAGTTTGGTTTCAGTTTTCATTTTAGAAGGCTGAGGAGGAGCCAACATTTGTAAATTTGGTGTGGTCGGGGAATTTATTGTACACTTTTTTTTGTACTAAACTTAACATTTGGTTTATTTTTAAAGTCGATTTTTTAGGTGGTAGCTATAATTATATGAAAATTGAATATATTTTATAAAATTTTTCTATGTCCGCTATGGACGCTAAAACCATTTAACCGATGAGTTCTAAACTGATTTCATTTGAAAGGCAATAGTGCAAGTATGCTTTAAGCCACTAAAACAATGCATTAGGTTCATACGTCTTAACCATAAAGTCGATTTTTTAAATTTTCATTTTATAATTTATTATTATACATAGTAGCCCTAACAAACTTTGGTGTCTGGTATTTTTTGTATGTTTTCATTCAAGCAGTAACCTATTTTGGTGACGCAGCAATCAAAAAAAAAATCAAAGTGTACAAAAATGCTATCGAAAAGAGAACTGCAATTGCCAAAAGAGTATTTGAAACGCCCGAAATGCAACGAAAACAAGAATGTGTAAAAATACCCTCGTTTTTTTTTACTTTAAACAATTTCAACGCTACTAAATTTCATGTAAATCAGTGTAAGCATAATATTTTATTGTGTGCGTATCTAACTTCTTTGCACGCTTCAAAAGCCCAAATTGTGTAGATGTGCATGTGTGTGTGTGTGTGTGTGCGTAAATATTCTGACCACAATAAAATTTATTTCTATGCTGTCCTTTAGTTGTTGACTTCCTTTCTTTTTGGAGGCTATTATCAGTTTGTCAGCCAAGTTTGTAACGCATTAAAGTAGAACCCATAAAGTATATATAATCTTGATCAGCTCAGCGAGACGAGCGGTTCTAGTATATCTGTAGCATTTAGCGCCCATACAAACAAGCACATTAAAAAATTTTTTTGGATAAAAATTAGTCAAAATATCTTATGTTGTGTATTAAAGCTTTGTTTCCACGGAAGTTAAATCTGTTCTTTTTATTTTCGTTATTTCCGCTTTGTCCTTTTTTCTTTCCGGTTGTAAAGTTGACATACGGACAGACAGACAGACAGACACACTGGCTGACTGACAGACTGAGTGACCGCGGACGTTGCTTATTTCACAGGCAACATTTTTCATTTTGTAACTCATACGCAGCGTTGTAAGGCTGTTGGCTATAAACACAAACACACACACATACATACAAACAAACATGTAGCATAGAATGCATGCGTATTGTTGTTGTTGTCATCATTATCCTTTGTCGTTGTAGTTGGGTAACGCGTCACTTTTACGGCTCGTAATACTTGTAATTGATTGTTAATGCCACACTTAACCCAGCTATTGTAGGTATGTAAGTATTTTTTTTCTCTTTTTTTTTTCGGAAACGTGCTGTCGAAAATTCACACAAATTTGTACACACACACACACACACCGAAAGAATTAGCTTAGTCCTTTGTAAAAAAAAAAAATTGAAGGCAAGCTAAACATCTGCTGATTTTAATGGCTGACAATGGTTGTAATTGTTGAGTGCAAACGTTCTACATTTTATTTTAAAAGCTTTCATTGACCTTCGCCATTATATTGACCTCAACATGCTGTCAAAATTTCCTTTTTTTTTTTTGAATATAAAAGATAAAATTTTATTCCTTTTTTGTTGTTGTTGTTCTTATTGTTGTGATAGCAACGCAATTATTAAACCTACACTTTGCATTTATGATATAAAAATTGATTCATTTTAGATTAAATTAAAAATGAAATTGGCTACAAAGAAAAAGAAAAGTGAGAAAAGCTTTTGAATGAATTTGGATTAAAATTAAAAACAAAACAAAAAAAACCTTTAAAATTTAAAGAAATTTTGTGAAATTTACATACTCACACACTGATAGACAGACTGACTGACTGACAAGGACAAACGAATGAACAAACGGAGACGTATGCGAACAGACGAACGGGTAAGCGGACAGATGGACAAGTAAACGGACAGACGGACACTCATGCGTGCAGATGGACAATTATGCGGACAGATGAAGACGTACGCGGACTAAGGGACAAGTATGCAGACAGACATTTAAGCGTTCAGATGGACCCGCATGCCGACTGACGAACGAGTATGCGGACAGACGGACATCATTGGCAGAATGCGGACAGACGGACACGCATGCGGACAGACGGACACACATGCGGACAGACGGACACACATGCAGACAGACGGACACATATGCAGACATAAAGCCATGACCAGATAGACTATTCTTGCCCAGTTAAAAAATTGATTGCTTACATTTTTTTTTTTAATAAATAAACTCAAATTAAGTTTAAAAAAATTTCTTTACTTAAATTGAAAACTGACACGCAAAGTTGAAAACTTTTAAAAATAAAAAAAAAAACATTTTAAAGCCAAACAAGTTGTATGCGCGTTCGATTATGGAAAACAAATGGAAAAGCTTGTTAAAAAAAAATAAAAAAAAACAAGAAGAAAAGTAAAAACCACAAAAGTCGATAGTCTTTAAATATTTTCTGGTTTACATTGCTCCTCGAACAACAAGAACAACAACAATAAAAATAATAAAAATAATTCTAGAAAAACGCAAACTTAAACTGCCGCTGCTATACACAATAAAATAGCCTTTTACTACTTCATGCCTCTGCTGCTTGCCACAACAACAATAACAACAACAACAACAACAATTGCCTTCTGTGTCATGGTTTATTTTTGGGTTATTCTATTGAAAAGCAGAAAATTAAAATTAATTCGATATATTATTAAAGTAGTCAGGCTATTTATAAATCGACACATTATATGCATGTAAATTTGTATTTAGCAGTAGCAGGAGCAGGGAGCAGCAGCAGCAGCTGTCATTGTATTAGTTTAAATTTCATTTTCAATATGGAAAATTGGAAAAATCGAATTTTGCGTTCAAACAAAAAAAAAAAAAAAAAAAAAGGGTTTACTGTGCAGCGAAGAGTAAAGTTAGCAATGGTGCAGTGGAGTGGAGTGGAGTGGTGGTGGAGTATATTGATTGAGCGCACACATATTGATACAAACACTTTTAATTTGTTTATACGTGTGTGTGTGTGTGTGTTTTGATATTTCGTATCTATGTGTTTGCTTCAAATACGCATTTATAACATTTTTAAATAACGAAAATTACAATTGAATTAAAATATTAAGAGAGATGTTTTTTTTTTTTTTAACTTTAAATAAAGTCGAGGCGCTAATACGCATTAATTTGACTGTTACAAACTGCTTGCCAGAGTTAATATACAATATGTATGAATGTATCTGCAAATAACTTTTGCATATAATTGACTTTTAAAAAATAAACAAACACAAACAGAAACAGAAAAAGTGTTTTATTTTAATGAAATTTCGTTAATATTGTTGTGGATTTTTAAATTCATTTTGTATTGCATTTTATGCAATTAAATTTTAATGAACTCTTATAATGTAGCGCGTCAAAAGCTGTTTGCATTATTTTATGTTTTTTTTTCAATTGAAAGATTCATTGTGAATCCAATAAATTTAATAAATTTATTGTAAGTGCTCTGCTAAAAAAAATAAAAATTAATTCGTTATCAAAAATCGAAACGTGATTTTGTACAAATACCCAAAAAAAAAAAAAAACACCTAAAGCGATTTTGATCAAGTCAAAAGTGTTTCGCTTGAACAGCCAAATGTGTGAATTTGTTGCTAGAAGAACGAGAATTTTTCGAAATGGTGCCGAAAAAAATATAACAATTTTGTTTCAAAGAAATTAATCCTTTTTTACACAAACAACATTTTCACGCATTTGTAGATTCAAAAAATCATTTGAAATGGGTTGAAATCGTTTTCACTTTTAAATCAAAAATTTTTAATACCAAATTTTTGATTCTCTTGGTTGTGTATCGGTATTTTTTTTTCAACTTTTTTAACTCTTTCTCCGTCCAATTATTATGAACCAATTAAGCGGTTTCTTGGCAAAATATTCCATTTGCACTATTACAGATTAGTCTATTCTTATATAGTAACCCTAAAAGCAAGCTATATATTCAGCTCGACTAGATGAATCAATGTAGCTATGTCCGTCTGTCTGTCTGTCTGTCTGGAGCGAGACATTTCATTCACTCAGTTTTAGCTGAAACACAAAACTTAAACTTTTTCTCTGTTCTAGATAATTTAATTCAGAATGTCTTGCCTACTTTTAGGCATACAAATCATCAACACATTTCTGAGTTTTTATGTGAAAAGAGTTATTCACTCCAAATTAGATGAAAACAATTCTAATGTCAACCCCAATTTTGACAAAGACTGGATCAATATAACATACAGTAGCGTGTCTAGAATAAAAAACAATGACGTTTTTAAGCAAAAACCCAAAATTTTGGGGTACATTTGTATACGGGCTATACCTAAAATTTTGTTGGTCCTACCCATATTGGGATATTTTATTGGGACTATCTAAAACATAATTTATACTAAATTTGAACTTCCTAGAATAAAAAACTATAACCTTTTTATGCAAAAACCCAAAGTTTTGCGTTAAATTTGTATGGGGGTACCCTTTTAAAATGGGTCTAGAGAAAAACCGTTTGGAAGTGAACACTTGACGGCTCAGGAGCGTCTAAGTTTCAAAAACGGTGGCCCTATCTCTTATAATCTCCGAGATAATCTCTCTCATACGGCAGACAGCATGACAGACGGACGGACGGACAGAGAGACAGACATAGCTAGTACGACACCCCTTCCAATGCTGATCAAGAATATATATACTTTATATGATCTATCTTGGCTCCTTCTGTCTGTTACATACATTCGCACATACTTAATATACCCTTTTACCCTTGGGTACAGGGTATAAAAATTTGGTGTTGAACAAAGTAAGCAGCAAAACTGTGAATAGTTTCTAAAACACTGAATTAAAAAATGGGAGCAGAGAAAATTTTGAAAAAAACACCATGATGAGTGGAATAGAGACAAAATATAATTTTTGCGGACGTGACAAACAATCGAAGATAAAAGTGAATACTTATGGTTTGCCAGTCATATAGTTTTTGGGAGACGAAAAACAGAGGATTTAAACACGTAAAGGTTGAATTAAAATCAGTTTTATCTTTAATGTAAATAATGCTGGAAATTGAATAACAATATTCAAAAATTAAAATTTTTCTTAATCGAATAAACGAGAAAAATTTAGTTGCGAACCTATTTTAAGTTAATTCTGATACGTCTACAGAATTATTGAACGAGACAGTTTATTTTAGTGATTTTTACTGTATTTATTAACTTAATTGAATGCAAAATTGATATGACTAACTCTAAAACTTAATTAGGGTATTCACAGATATTTAATAGTTGTCATATTGTACTAAAGTAAACCTTTATTGTTGCCTTACATACAAAGCAATTGTAGCACATTAGCAGGGCTGCAATTTTGTTAGTTTGCAGTCTTGGTTCTTAGTGAAATGATTTTAAAGCAAATAACAGAACCAAAAAATTAATTTTATAAATAAAACTAAGAGAAAAAAAAAACAAACATAACTTTACCAACTCTTCAGAACTTTAATACAAAAATAAACGAAGACTTTTATACTTTCAAGCACACACACACACACTCACACACACACACACAATATGCTTAAGTTTTTTTTACCAACTCGATTTGAATTTTCTAATTAGCATGCGACACGCAACTTGAAACATAATATAACCTTCTTAACAAATGAAAAGAAAACAAACATATTCAAATTAAATTTCACAACGAAAGACATTCAACAACTTTCGAATCGAAAAACTAAAAAAAAAATACTATTTTCATTTACTTAGTTTTATGGCTCTGCGCTGCATTTTGTTGTTGAACTTAAAACGAAACTAATGAAAAGCCAATAAGACAATTCGTTCATTCATTCATTTTACAAAATATTGGTAACAAGAGAAGAGTATAAAACGCTTGGATTGAAATGAAAATGGAAATGACGATGACGATGACGACAAACTAATAGCTATTTTCTATACAAAAGACAATCAAAAGATTCAAGCCAATGACAATTAAGCTGGCTCAGATAAAGTTGGATAGAGCAACAAAAGCATTTAGGCCAACTAATGAAAGGGAAGTAGGAGGGACTAGTAGGGTAATGTACGAGGTTATAGCCATAAGCTAATACAATACTGAGCCTTTTTTCAAACAATAATAAATACATATACACATGTATGTGTGTGTGTGTGTGTATGTAGTTGTATGCTAAGTCAAGCAGAGCTGTTGAAATGAAAATGAAAATGCGAAAACGATAGACGATAATTCGAATGAAAATGAAAATGAAAACGAGAACAGCAACGACAACGACAACGACGATGAGTATGAGTAGAAAAAAGATAAAAGTATCTATAAATCTATTTCTTTCTTCTTTTATATTTTTGTGTTAAAGATCAGAACGAATGCAAATGCATTTAGGCTGAGAAAAATACAATTTTCATTCGAAAAATGAAAATGAAAATTTGTAAAGAGAAGAAAAACACAATTTTTTTTTTTTAGATAGCAAGAGAAAGTGAAAGAGAAATTTGTTAGACAAGTGCATAAATGCAACTGAGTCTAAATGGCTTTATGTGAATTTACATGCTTAACTATTAAACGATTTCAAATATTATAGAAAACTTCGTTCTGTTTTTTGTACTCAGAAGAATTCTGTTTTGCAACACTTTTCGTTGGAATTTTTTTGTACTTTTTGTTTGGACAAAAATATGTTGGGACTACTATTTAAAAACATACAAAAAGCGCTAAAAATACGAATTTTTTTTTTAAGAGACGACCAAAACATACAAAAAAATCAAAAAAAAAAAAAAAAATATATATCTAAAAAATCGAAAATCAACTTCATGTATGAACCGAATTTAATGGTCTTAAACTATACATGCAACATTGCCATTCCAATGAAAACAGTTTGGTACATTTCACTTGGATAGTTTTAAAGTCCATAGCGGACATAGAAACATTTTTATTATTTTTTGTCGAATATGATTCTGATAAATTATTATCAGGACTCTCCATGAAATCTCTAGCAATTAAATTTCAAACAAAAGAGCAAATCTCTTTGGGTTTGTTTTAAATCTCTCATTTTTGGCAGTTTTTTTTTTTTTTCGAAAAACACGCCTTTAAAAATGTTTCAAAAATAAATACCAAATTGCGCCAAGCCAAAAATCAATGCATTTTAATTTGCAACTGAAATAAAAAATCTGCAATTGATGTAATCAATACAAAATAATTCCGAATAAGCTGTGCATTTATGAAAAAAAGGATTTGCGTAAAATATTAATGATCTGAGTTGACAATTTAGCATAAAAATTGTATGCGTGTCAGTGGTGAAAAACTAATAATAAATGCAACAGTCAAATGTAACAAGTCAAATCGTTTTGAAAAAATGGAACTTTTTGTGAAAAATGTATACGAGTACTTTAAATTTTTTTTTAATAAAAAAAAATATTATTTATGTGTACAGAAATAAAAAAATTGTTAACTTATACATATATCGCTAGTGTTATCGATAATTTACCCGCTCTAGCATGCATGTACAATTATCTGCTGCATTTATATTACATTATTTGTAGCATACATCTAGGCTGCTATTAAATAGTGACTGCACTGAGCAGTTCCAATTGAAATCCATTTAAAATGAAAGTTGATATAAGTTTTGATCGTTTACGAAGACATATCTATATGTAATATTTTTTTTTTTTTGATATTTTTTTATTATCTCATTCAAACACTTACCTTTGGCGTTGATGTTAAAATAAAATGACACAAAATATATATTTGTTAGTTGTTGAAAATGACAGAACGGCAAACAGACATACGATATACTATATATAGTATATGTTATACTATTTTATATGTATGTATAGTCCGCAGGACACGTTTGCACTCGCGGCAGGATATCAATATCGTTGCGTGTACATTGTCCTGTTGTCTGTTCTGTTACTGCTGCTGTTGCAGGCGTTTTGTCCGGAAATATTTTTACGTTTTGCTGTTTTTTAAGCTTTTTTTTTTATTTTCTCACAGTTTGGGCATTTTTTTTTTATTTTACGACATTCGCTGATTGCGTTGCGCAAATCCTAAGCCTTGTACTGTCGTAGTTGCCCAAAACTGGCTGTCGAAAGTCAGTCACACTTTTTGCATATAAATTTTTTTTTATTTTTTTCAGCAGCTTATATCTTTTTATTTTTTTTATTTTATTTCAATCTAAGTATGCTTTTGTATCGTATATTTACTTTTATGTATTTATGCATGCTAAATAAATTCTATGCTTAATATTTCACACTTCTCCTTTTATTTATTTTTTTTGATATATGATATTTGAATATATATTTCTTTTTTTTTTTATGTATGTATGTATTCGCTTTTTTATATACAATTTATTTTATTTTATTTTTTTTATTTTTTTTCACATATAATTTTTCTCACTCTCTTATTGTTATCGTTGTCACGCTGTAATGCGTCACGCGTAACGCATTTATTTCACTGTGTGCACACCAAAAAAAGAAAAAAAAGAAACAAATATATTTATATTTCGCTTTTATTACAATGACAAGAAAAAAATATCCTTAAAATACACTAATAGAAGCATCGATACGACAGAACGACCACGACGTGGCAATGCTACGCGTTTCGATTTGTTGCTTTACCAGCGGCGCTTTTACAAATTCACACTTGATGTGAGTAGCTAGCCTGCGCCTAAGGTTATGCTGTGTTTTATTTTATTTCTTAAATTTTTTCTAATATTTTTATTTTATTGCATTAATTCAACGTTTTTCTGTTTTTTTATGTGTGTGTTTAATATGTGTGCGTGTATGTGTCGCTACATGCGTTTATGTATGCAAAACGCACACAAAATTTTTTTTTATTTTTATTTAATTTTTTTTCTTCTACATTTTATTTGCTATTTTAGAATTTCTTTTTTTTTTCTCTTGTATGTGTATAGCTACTTTTTTTTTAAAGTTTATTGTGTCTTTACATGCGTGAAAATTTTTTTTGCAGTAATAATAATTCAAAAATGTTACTAAAAAATTCGACAAATATTTTTCTGCATGGAAAAAAGTCTAACTCTGTCCGTCTGTCCAATATACCATATAGTGCCAGTAAAGCAAACTAAGAATTTCATAAATTTACTTGTACCACAGAGAATATCCTGATGCCTTTAAAATTAAGTGACTAGTTTAAATATGAACATGCAAATGCGTACAGATGGGCTAAGGTGAACAGTCGGGAAAGTTAGGTGAACAAACTGAAAGGCAGACAGGCGAACATAGCAACCAATTGTCTACGGACAGACGGACATACGAAATAATCAATTCAATTTACAGACGAGACGTATTGACTTATTTTATTGTCGAATTAATAAAAATCAAATAGAAATTTATATATTTTTCTATTTAAAAGAAGTGTGCTGCTGCAATCTGGTAACTTAGCTGAAATATAAAAATGCTAATTATTGGCACCGCTCAACTCAAAAGCAAAGCAAAGCAAAAAAAAATAAAGGAGAAAACACCTTTATGCAACTTTTGTATTTGACATTTAAAGTTAAAAAGTTTTCAATATTGTTAAAATTGCGACAAGTAACAAACAAACAAAAAAAAAATGAAATCGAAGAAAATTCAACAAACAAATTTCGACAATTTTTCTTTTTCTTCAAAAATCTAATAAGCTTGCATATGAAGAAATCAAAACTTTCTTTGTGACTTTATTCAAAAAAAAAAAAAAAAAAAAAAAAGCGTACAATAGCAGCATTTGGCGAAGTTTAGCGGTGTCGTAGACGTCGTCTTCGAAATAGGTAAGAGTTCAAAAAGTATTGAATGTGGAATGTTGACAAAACAAGGTTAACTAACACCCACGCGCTTAACAAATTTTATTTTATTTTTTATTTTTTGTTTGTTTCTTGTTTGCTGCTGTTCTCAATGTGTACTTGAGTTGTTCAAGTTTTTCGCTCTTGCAAAAACTTTTTCGCAACTCGCAAATGGAATGTT
Organism: Leucophenga varia; assembly: GCA_018903435.1. Taxonomy (NCBI): domain Eukaryota; kingdom Metazoa; phylum Arthropoda; class Insecta; order Diptera; family Drosophilidae; genus Leucophenga; species Leucophenga varia. The sequence continues at coordinate 710,446 of JAEIFJ010000424.1, read as the reverse complement.
AATTTTTTATATGCGCCGCTTCCTTTTGCCATTTTATTTAGTTATTTATTTTTTTTTTTTTTTTGCTTATTTTATTTATTTGTATGATGCGCTTAAAAGTATGCAAACACTTTTAGCATAGTTTGTGTGTGTTGAAATTTGGCTTCTTTAAAAAAAAATGTTTGTACATTTTTTTGTTGCCTACTTTAGTGCGCGCAAATTAGGCTGCATTTTTTTTTTTTTTTTTTGATAATATTTTTTTTTGAAATGCCAACAAATGTGCACAATATTTTCACTTTTTTTTTTTTTTGTTGCAGCATACTAAAGTAAGTAAGCGCAACAATTGTCAAGCCGCATTGTATTGTGTACTCGTATATCCAATGTCATAAAAAGTTAAGTATTATCCTTAAGCACACTTAAACTAACTTTTTGGTTTATATCTAAGCGGAAGCATAAAGCAATGTCATAAAATCAGGCGGAAGCATAAAAAACTGACAAGCATAAAAGTGCAAAAAAAAAAAAAAAAAAAAAAACAAAGACACACACACACACACATTAGAGACTCTTTCACATATATGTATATATGAGCACATGTATATTAGTATAACAAATAATCCAAGTTTATGCTTTATATACAACGATTTTGACACTGATAGCCTAATTATAGTTTTTTTTTTTTGGCTTATGAAAAACACTTGTAGGCAAAATATTATTGCACAAGTATAAGTGTTGCTTTATGATTATTATTTTTATTTTTATTAGTTTAATACTTTTTGGCTTTTAGTATTACAAAATTTTACACAAAAAAGTAAATGCAATTTTAGCAAAATTTTTTTTTTTTTTGGCAAACATGCCGCACTCATATGCTGCACAGCAAACATAAACCTAAATCCCAAAAAATGCAATTTACTATTGCCAAAGGCTTGCTGCACATTTTGTTTTTTTTTTTATTATTATTATTTTTTTTTATTACCATTGAAATTGAAAGTATCTAAATGCCGCGTGTACACATATATCAAAACAAACGTACCGTTTCAAACAAAACGTGCGAACGTTTGACTTTTCAAGCAACCGATTTGCTGTGGTTTGCAGCAGCACACAAAAAAAAACAACAACAAAAAAAAAAAAAACAAACACACACACTGACAGACAGACAAAAAAAAAAATCTCGTTTTTTAGTACGATGCTATGCAATGCAACAAATTTTTCAAATCCATCAACGTTGCATACAGTGCCGTACCGTAACGTAACGTACCGTATTGTGTTATCTTTAAAATAACGTAATGTAACGTATCCGCGTATCGCGTTTGTAGCGCAACGTACGAGCGACCGACATAAAGTATGCAATATAAACGAACCGTTACGTTTGATATCCTTCACGAAACTAAACGAGCACAGCCTAAACAGAGTCTGCTGCCGAATATATTCAAAACTCGGCCAATCGGCTAGTCGGCTTACGTTCCATACACAAGCGCCGCGCAACATTGTGCTGTGCTGTGCTGTCACGAAGCACACACCTGCCGAATCTGTCTGAATCTGTTGCAAACATTGAAGCGAACGAGCCGATTAGAACACTTCGGTGCGTGCGCACTCTTTTACATAACTTCGGTTTTTTTTTTTTTTTTTGGATTGTGGATGGTGGATGTTATGCTTACTTTTGAGATGGATTTTGAGTGATAAATTTTATTTTGATTTTTGAATATTGCGTTCGGCTGAAAACGATTTCAGAGGAAAACAAGGAAAAATGGTAACTTATATACGCGTCACACGTATTTTTAAATTGTTAATGTGTTATCATCAATGGCTTAAATAGAACTTCGAGATGGGATGCGACGGGGTCAATAGTCTAATGCAACTCACGTTGTATGGGGCCTATGACCTCAGATTTGATATTGGATGATATTAAAAGTGTTTTTACCCAATTTGGAGTCAAAACATTACTAAAAAAATAACCATTTTCATATAAAAATTTGAAAATGCCCGGTAAGTTTGTATGGGGGATATACCTAAAAATGGGCGTAAAAACTTTATTTGACATTGGATGTCTTTAGAAGTGTTTTTACCCAATTTGGTGTGAATACATGCATAAATAATAAATATTTTCATACAAAAAATCGAAAAAAACGGTAAGTTTGTATGGGGGGTATACCTAAAAATGGGCGTAGTACCTTAATTTGGATATTGAATTGCATTAAAAGTATTTTTAACCAATTTTGAGTGAATACATTCATAAATAATAGCTACTTTCATACAAAAATTCGAAAATAGGCGGTAATTTTGTATGGGGGCTATACCATAAAATGGGCGTGGCATTTTGATTTTGACACTTGAACTGCTTCGACCTTAGAAAAGCTTAAGTTTCGAGTTTTAGGTCAATATCCTTAAACAGATGGACATGGGTAAATCTACTCGTCTCGTGGTTATCGATATGCTATCGATATTTATCTCAGCTCTATGTTATATTTTAAACTTAAGAATTCAAACCAGTAATAATGTTTGCAAAAGGCAATCTGAAAATTTAAAGATACGCACAACCCTATACGGCGCATGTATAATTTTGCCAATAAACGCGTAAAACTCGCTTCACAAAAAAAATTTCAAAATTTTATCGAAATTTATCGAAAAAGTACAAGTCACTGTGGAACCTAAATGCTATATACAAAACTTGCTTCGTTTTACGACGACAGTGCATAGCGAAACGCCTTCGTGTAAGCAAGCAACAAACGAAGCAAATGTACAATTTTGTTTTTTCCTTTATTGTTCTGCTGTGCTGCTGGTGCTGCTGTTGCTGCTTACCCCGATAGCTGCTTTTACTGCTCAAGCTAAAGCAGCAAAAGCAACAGCAGCATCAGTTGCTTTGCTGCTGCTGCTGCTGCTGCTGCAATGATGGCGCCTACACTCAAAAGTGACAGGCTGCAAGTTCAAGGAGTTTTCACGCTTTTATGTCTCGAGTTTGGCACGCTCAAAGTGGAACAGAGTATGCCAGCGACAAAGTAGCATAGTCACCGGCATAACACCACTTCACTTTGCCCCTTTTGAGCACAGAGTACACACAGAGCAGCAACACGAACTCATTACGCTCGAAATGGCAGGCAAACCCGTACCAAACCAAACTAAAATAAACCAAAATAAAGCTAGAAGCTGTAACAGATGAAAAAAAAATAATAATAATAATAGCCGAACCTACCAATTCACTACAATCTTTCAAAAGCAACCTAAAACACCCATTCCACCCACACACACACACACACACACAGGCACACAGACAACAGCTACCTGCCGCAACGCATTCATTCATTCATTCCACCTGCTTGACATTAAAAGCGCACTCAGTGCAGCTTAGCTCAGCTCAGCAAAGTTGCTGCAGCTACGCTATACTCGGGCAGTGTGTCAGTTGCACACACACAGCTAAGCGATAGAGATGCAAAGATACTTTTATTTTTTCTTTTTATTTTTTAGGAAAGAAGGAAAAAGAGCTGAAACGAAACAAATGAAAAGAGATGGCATCTGGTCGCTGTGTTTTTATTCAGAATTTGACTTTTGCATCTGTTTTTTTTTTTTTGTATCTTTTTTTTTCTTCGTTCTGCGATACTTGAGTTGTGTATTTTGCTCGCTCTTCTCTTGATGTTTCATTGTTTTAACCGCTTTGATGACATTTGTCGTCATCGTCCTCATCGCGTTCGTTGATGATGTTTAAGGTAAAATAGCAAACTGCTGCAACTAAAAATGCATTGAGTTAATGTAGCTGTCGGCTACATAAATTCAAGCAGCTACTTACTAATCGCGCAACATCTTAGTATGTCTGTCTGTCTCCCTGTCTCCCTGTCTATTTGTCATTTTTATATATTTTTATAAATTTTTGTGGAAAAGACTTAATCAGTTTTTTAGAAAATTTGCACGGCGAAAAAAAATAAAGTAAACGATTATCAAGTTTTTCTTCATCATACGAAACTATAATCTGATGAAAATTGATGCTTCATGATGAGTATCTAATCAGTAACATTAACTTTTGGTTCTTGAAACCATGTCGACATGTCATAGCAGCGTTCTCCCAGCTTGTTCAAATGTCAGCAAGAAAAGCAGAGTTGGGTTCAACTAGTTTTGTGAAGTCCTTCCCGCAGCTCCACTTAATACTGTTATCCTTCATGTTTTTCGGGTATATCTTGGTGATCTCTATCCTGCCCAATCCATCACCACTTCTGTTGTAAGATACTTCTGCTGAGCCACTGAATGTTAGCGCCGTGTTGCAACTCCTAATTGAAAATTCCTTATACCTCCAATGAATTCGGAAAATGTTCTTCAAGCAGCGATTAACAAGTATGTACTTGAAATTTATTGCCTACGGATGGGGTGATTACTTTTCAGGTACAACATCCTTTAGAGTTGTTGTGCCAGATGAAGGACATTGTACTGAAAGTAGCTTTGATTTTACTTATCCAAATGCAGATACTCAGCTCAGTTTCGTCTTCATTCGAGATATTTGAAACTCTTTACCATCTCAATTTGTGTATTCGAGCGATTGAAACTCTATTCCTGGTCGGTCCCATGATTCTGAAGCTGTTTTGCGGAGTTTTTAGGCTCGTCATGTCAAGTGCTGCGTTCATTCGGTATAAATTATTAAAATTATATAAAATTATGCGCTTTAAGGCAGCTGCGGTCGAGAGAATACAGTCTTGAAACAGTTAGAAAAATGTATGGCAAACTCCATTAAGAATATATATTCTTCATCATATATAAGTCCGTCCGTCCGTCCGTCCTGCTGTTCGCTGTATAAAACAAATTATCTCGAAGACTATAAAATATAAAGTCACCAAATTTAAAATTTAGATTGTCCTGAATTGATATGAGTCTGTTTCTAATCAGCTATTTTTGATGGGTTAGCACGCACAAAATTATTTCATAGTTTTTGGAATTTTTTTGAAAACTTTACAAAGTTTTTCCTCTTTGTATGATATTTCTTTTTTTTTTTGTGTCACGCTTAACTATGCCCCAATTGTCCATCTATTAGTAGGTTATTTATCTGTGTGTCTGTCTGTCTGTCAACCAGTTTGTCTCTAAATGCCAGTAGCATTCTTTCTCTATTTACTTTCTGTTATACCTTTCTTGTCTCTATTTGAAGCACCAATAAACCACATTTTTAGCTTCTATTATCCTTTGTTGCACTTTGATTTGTCATTTTATCATTTTAGCTGCTCTGCTCTGCTCCTTGTATACTTTTAATGCAGATTGTATACCGTGTTTTTTCGAGCAGCATCATTAAGAATCAAGTCAGTCTGTCAGTCTGCCAGTCAGACAGACAGTTTTGTTTAGCTCACAAGAATAACAAAATAGTTTCCAGCTTACTGCCTTGCCACATGATTTTGTTATGCGGTTATTTAGTTTTTTTTTTTTTTTTTTTTTTTTTTTTTGCATCTTAACTCAAAGAAAAATATGAAAACTGTCACGATTTGTAGCAGAATTTAAAAAGAAAATTAAATGGAAATAACCAGAAACTATTAACTTTTGAGTGCCACCGAAGCTTTGAATTTTCACAGGTGACCAGCCCAGGACAGCCATTTGTATTGGAAAGGAGTGGTCGGATTAACTTGAAACTTTCATCACTTAATAGAAGTGCTAATATGATTGATTCCACCAAAATCCAGCTCTCTAGCTATGTTGTTAGACTTTAAGCCCAAAAAAAAAGGAATCTGGCTCAATGTGCAATGAAAGCTCTTAGCACTCAAAATAACGATTTAATAAGACACATGTCGTACATTCCTTATTTGTCATGCATGACATCCTTCAAGACATATCATGCACGAAGTCTTGTAAGACATGTCATGCATGAAGTCATGTAAGACATGTCATGCATGACGTTCTTCAAGACATGGCATGCATAAAGTTCTTGCAGGAGATGTTATGCATAAAGTCTTGCAGGAGATGTCATGCATAAAGTCTTGCAAGACATGTCATGCATGATGTCTTGCCAGACTTGTCTTATGAGCACAAGAACAACTTCTTTGAAAATGTATGAAAAGGTCGTCATCGTCTTATATATGAGGCTGTCGACGGTATATCATAGGGAAAGAGATAAGTCATCAACGCAGCATTGATGCCGCATTGATGACTTTCTCGCTTGGTGTATTCCTTTTCATGGCAAATATTTTCGTAATCATTTCTCGTAAAAATCTTTGTTTAATTTCTAGTTTTTTTTTCATCAACTTTTGTAGCGGATTAGGATACATCTGGGCCTTTAAATGCTTGCCTACATATACATATGTATACATGTAAGGTACTATGTATAAAAGTACATACATACATACATACATATGTAGGTGGTTGGAAAGGCATGCAAATCTTAAAACCTCAATGCGTAAATTAACATTCAAAAGGAAATCGCTCGTTCATTGATACATTCAGCCGCTTGATGATTTGTTAAGCGCATCAAAGCGAAGCGGATGACACCATTTCCATTTCGCGATGCGTTTATTGCAGTTGGTATGGTATGTTACATACATTCACATACATACGTACACACATACATACATACATAATTATCTACCGACCGTGCGATGTCATTCAAAATGAATGAGTGGCAAATGGATGCAAACGTGCAAGCGATAATGTCTCCACATAAAGACAAAGAGACGGATAGATAGACAGACAGACAGACAGACAGACAGATACATTTATTATGTACTGCATTGTATATAGTACACACAATGTACATGTGTATTGCATGTATGTACATGCAAACCGTGAGCCTATGTTGCACAAATAAAGTTAGTTGCACCATGGAGACTTTAGCTTTTATAGCATCGCTTTAGATGTCGCGTCGTGTCGCTCTCGTCTCATCGCATCGCATAGCATCGCATCGCTTCGCGTCAATGAGATCGTTGATATGTAATTCGATTTTCTATATTGCTGCTTAGACATTGAAGTCTCTGTGTACCAACAACAACAGCAACAACAACAACATTTACGCCATTATTCTTACAAATGCAAATTGAAACATGATAATTGGTTTCGGGTATATGGCATGTTTATTTATATGTACCAAAGTAACGACTTGCAAAGGTATAATTAATAATTAATTCACTCAGCTGTGAAACCGCTGTTCAATGCTAAAATGTTGCTGAATAGTTACTCGTAGCCGTCACAGTTTGGCAAAATGCAAAGGCAAAGGTGCGGGAATCGCGACAGATTTTAGTTGCAACCAGAACAAGAACCGAACCAAACCGAGCTGCATGAGTTAGTGAAGCGTCTTCATGGCAATGATAATACCGGTTTTGTTGTTGTTGTTCTTGTCAACGTTGGCAAATGCCTATGCATGTATGTGTTTTGGGGGGGGGGGGGAGTGTGTTTTTAGTATTGTAAGTTCGTGTCAAATTATCTGCTAAAATTTTGTTGCATAATTATAGGCGCATTATTGCTCGCTCTACTTTGCTATATACTACACCTACACACATACGCACGCATACACTCAGTTTGTGGCTGTTGTATCATTTACAATTCCATTTTAAATTGTTTTTTTTGTTTTCTGTTGTTGTTGTCGAACGCATTCAAAATGCACGTTTTACTGCTTTGATGGGTTTTTTTTTTTTTTTTTTTTTTATGAACCTTTTCTAATTGTCATTGCCAGACTTTATTAGTTTTAGCGTAGAGATTATTTAAATTTCAAAAAATCCAATAAATGTTTTATATGTCACAAACTTTTTATAACAATTTTTAAAATTTTATAAAAAAAATAAAACTTTTTAATTCAATTAATTTAAACTGTAAACGCATTAAAAAAAGTTTTGTATAAATAATATGCCAAACAGGATCACAAACTCTGACAAAACAAAAAAAAAAAACACGAACGCTACAGTAGAGAGACCCTGTATCCAATCTACATATACGAGTATATACGAACATTTAAATTATACATTGCAGCACATAAAATTTTGACTTCAGTTCCTGAAAGTGCTTACCGAAACAAGCAAACCCCCAATTGAGGGTTACCAGTAAAATTCGATTTTAGTACTATAAAAATCTGAAAGTATCTTTCTTGGAAATGAAGTCAAAATGTAGTGCACATGCAATGACCACGAAAATGTTGTACAGTGTTATGTATATCCTGGTATATTCTGGTTCGAAAAAGCTCAATGTTGACATTTCCGCAGACAGACGGACGGACATGGTTAAATGAATTCGTCTCATTGAGCTGTTCAAGAAAATACAATATTTGCTTTAATGCATTCAAATATTTTCGAGAAAAAAAATAAAAACTGGCAAACTAAACTTATTTGTAAATAAAAATATTTTAAAATTTTTATAATTCACAAAAGGTTTTTACTTACTAAGCCAAAGCGTTGAAAGGCTTTAAACGCTTCAATAGCTACTTTTTTTATTTATTTTTTTTTTTTTTAAATATTTTTCTAAAGAATTTTGGTCAAAAAGGATTAATTGCAATCTGAGAAAATTGAAAAATGCATTTTTCGATGTTTTTTTATTTTATTCAATGTGATTCCCTTTTCGTTCGATACCCTAATTTCAAACATTTTCCAACTTCTTGGTCCCATCCGAAAAGTAATTTTCCGGCAGATCTGCAAAATACTTCTCCACGGCGTCGCAAATTTTCCTCGCGTGTGCTGAATTTTTTTTTTTTTTAATTGATGAGCTATCTTTTGAAGTTTGGGAAGAGATTATAATCCGACGAGGAAGCCAAATCGTACGAATCGGAGAGCCAGCCGCTGCGGACTTCACCGGTAGTGGAGTTGCGGCCACCACGAAAATCTCGCAACCAATATTTGACAGTGTAATCTGATGGAACTCCGCCTCATAATTTTTATCCAACTCTTCTTTTGTTTCCTACACCGTTTTGCCTCTCTCGAAAAATAGTTTTTTTTATAAGTTAACGAAAATCGATGGGAAACATGATGGGAAACAGATTAGCAACAAAATTAAGGGCAGTATTGCACTGAAATTTGGAAAGTCGGCCTAAATATGAAAGAACTACAAGGCTCCATAAACTTTTCTGTAGCAGTAGCAGCGCATTCTGGCGATCAAGGAGCTTACTTCTCACGCCAGCTTGTAAGACCCCAGAAAGTGAGTGGTCAATTTGTATGAAGACCATTTGCTATAGTTGCCTGATTCTGAAATAATTTGTAGTGTTCACATTGATTGACATTATAAGTTTTTTTTTATCCAAATTTGAAGTGAATTATCTCAAAAATACAAATATTTTTCATCTAAAAAGTTGAAAATGTGCGGACTATACGTAAAAGTGGGCGCGGAGTGTAGCCTTAGTTCAAAATTTCAGCATGATATCTCTAAACCTGACTAAATGAAACTGGTAGATATAAACACATTCAGAGCTTGGAGACTATCAGAGAGAGAGAGAGAGAGAGAGATAGAGTATATACATCTGAGCCTATAACATATTCAAATTTCTAATTTTCAATTCAATTTTTTATCCTTAAAAGTTCTTAAGTTTTGTAAATGTCGTTCATAACTGAATATTTTTGTGTTTGCATAATGTTTCTGGTGTCCTTGTATACATTTTTTTTTATTATTTATTTTTGTATACGTTTACAATCAATAACAGCTAATTGCGCTTAACAAGGTGCAAAAATGCTAAACTCTGACTAATGGACTTGACATGTAAATTGTCATCATCATCATCATCATCGTCAGCAGCAACAACAACAACAACAACAATATTGTAGACGTTTACAGCAACAACAATTGCAATACGAACGAATTTTCACTTAAAATGTTGCAGACAAATTGTGCAACGTCGTTTTGGCGGCAAGGGAAGGGAAGGAAGCGAAGGGAAGACGACGACAATAGTCACGTCACGATTGAGGCAAGTAGTTTTTGTACTTTAATGTGGTTCATTTTTTTCGAAAAGAAATGTTTTGCAAATTTTGCTTTGCATGAATTTGAAGTGAAAAAAAAAAAACGAAACGAAACAAGAAATAAAACTAACAAACGAAATTCGTTGATTGTTGATTACTTACTGCTGTAGTATTTCAAATTCGACCAAAATCGACAATAAATTGTCCTCAACATTCTCATTCTCATTCTAAACAGCAACCTCATCATCGTCATCGTCATCATCATTGTTATTGTCGTCGTTTGACATTGTCGGTAGGAAACTGAATTAAACAAGTCAAACAATGACAATTGGTCGATGCTGTTGTAAATTTATGCAATATCTCAAAGCGTAAATCGTTCATGAAACGCAATAACGCAATTGTTGTAATATGTAGCAGCAACAACAAAAACAACAACAACAACAAAAACAATAACAAACAAAAATTTTGTGCAACAATACAATATACATACATGTCTATATATATATTGACATCATATATTATAATGTACATATGTACTCGTGCATACGAGAGAGGTCCAAAACGTTGACGCTTTAGGTACGAGAGAAAATCTCATCCCGGATTTTAAAGAGCATTGAGAAAAATAATAAATTCCCTAACTTATATGTTTCGGTAATGCAAAATAATAATCCACTCAATACACCGCGTAAAAAGGTAAGCCTAGGGAGTAGAGATTTTGGCTAATTTTTCAGCAAACGTCATTAATTCTCTTTTAACAATATTCTGACTCAGTTTCGATAAGATAAGCAACCATTTGTATGTATCTCCCATACAAAATTTTAAAATAACCTAATATAGGTCTATGGGAGCAACCCCAAGGGACTGACGAATTTGGCCTATTTTCGCACACTCGTTTATTTCTCTTCCAACAATGTTCTGACTGAGTTTTGAAAAAAAAATTTTGAAAAAAAAAATTATAGGTCTATGAGAGGTACCCCCTAGGGTCTAACTAATATCAACCATCTTTGAAATTTTCTTAACTACTTAAAATTCAACAGATGTGCAAAATTTCCACATCATAGGAGCATTCCTACTATTTTTTGCACGAAATTTTATAAAGCAATACCACTGTGCACCATGACCCTTTAAATTAATTAATTATGGGCCCGGCGGATTTTCTTCATCTTTTGTCGGGCCTGCGTTATTCAGTGAGATCATTGTTAAACAATACCCTGCAATACTGGTCCAGAACGGGTTCATTTACCGGACTAATATTTGTGTTCTGACCAGTCCTAGGGCTGTTACAGAATACATAGTCCCAATGCCAAGTTAACTGTTTTGTTAAGAGGCGGTTCCACTAACCCATGTCGAATCATTTTCCACATAATTTTTTTTAGCAATGTGCCACAAAGCGGACTTCGCATCATCGGGGAATAATGACCTAACACCACTGGGTCGGTCATCGAAAATAATATTTATATCTGTAAAAGTGAGCATGGCACCTGTTCTCAGACAAGACCTGGAGCCAAGAAAAGTTTAAGTTTTGTGTTTCCGCTCCAAATCTTTTAAACTGAGAGTATAAAAGAGACGGAATGTTACTAGAGTTATGTTTTTATTCCAACAGCTCACTTTCAATAGTTTCCCTTTCGACATTCTGTTCAAAAACCTGGAAATTCGTAGAATTTGTCTAAGTCTTAGGTTAAACTAGGTGTCTTATGAAAAGTTATTAGCTATTAAACCGTTGGGTTTTAATCACAACGAAATTTATTCTACACTTGTGCCTCGTCAAGGGCTGTACTTTAATCAATTAAAAAAAATAGCTATAGCTTAATATTAACCAAACTACCCAAGTATGTACTATTTTCATTTACATATATCCACACTAGAACTAGAAAGCACCTCTATCAAAAATAACACACATACGCAAATAGACATACATACATACATGTATATATACATTTATATATGGTATACAAATCTAGTTGTTTTGAGTTGATTTGAGTTTCTAACAAATTTTGATTGCATATTTTAATTGAGTGTTTCTGCTATTGTTTTTTTTTTTTTTTACACGGCGTCCTTAGTGTAAAAGCGAATTTTTATTTTTTTTTTTTTTTTTTTTGGTTAACAATAGTAGATATGTTTAGTTTGAGTGTGTATATGGTTGATTCGTTATACGCAGCGATAGCTAGTCGTCCATCTGTCATACTGTATGTCTCACGGTAAAGTGCATTGACCAGAGATATATTCAGATATCTCTAAAATCGAGTGAGATAGGGTTTATCAAATTTGTAAAGCCAATTTGAATTTAAAAGCACCAATCATCAAGAACAAACATTCTTATTTCAAGAACAATCGTTCTTGTATGAGCGCAGCGCAATCATTCTTATATCAAGAACAATTGTTCTTGTATCAAGAACAGTCGTTCTTGTATCAAGAACAGTCGTTCTTGTTCAAAAACTTCTTGTATCAAGAACAGTCGTTCTTGTATCAAGAACAGTAGTTCTGTATCAAGAACAGTCGTTCTTGTATCAAGAACAGTCGTTCTTGTATCAAGACCAGTTGTTCTTGTATCAAGAACAGTAGTTCTTGTATCAAGAACAGTAGTTCTTGTATCAAGAACAGTAAAAGTCGTTCTTGTATCAAGAACAGTCGTTCTTGTATCAAGTGTTGCTTTCTAATTCATTAAATAACAAACTATTTTAGACAGCAAATCTTGTCTTAAAGAGAAATGCAGTTCAGGATACAATAAAATTAATACCAAAAAGTAAAAAAATTCCAGCATTACTTCAATTTGTTTTAAATGCCTTACTTTACCATTTTGAAATACATAAGTAGGCATCCTTAACATAATGGCACGTAGAACGTTTACTTTTTGGCTTTGGCAGCGAATTTACACAGTGGAATTTTTTTTCAATTCATTTTTCTATTTTTTTTTTTTTTTTTGGTTTTTTCTTGCTAAAAGTTTAAAGGACAAACGGCATTTAATATTTAACGAGCTGGCGAGAACTTGAAATGCACATAAAATCTTAACTAAAATCACAGCTTAAAGTCAACAACGAACGACAGACAACAAAAACGTTGTAAGCGTTGTAAGCGTTGTAAGAAGCGTGCAACAGCAAAAGCGGTTGTCAAATGAACAAATAAACAGATACATTTAACTTCAGGCGAAGATGCATGCTGAACAATTGATTCTGACACGCTTTGGCTAGCGATTGGGTTACAACATGCAACAAAAGCAATATTCAAGTACACCAAACTGAATGGATAAAAGCAAAGGAAGAACACTTTGTAATGGGCAAGAGAGAGACAGAGAGAGAGAGAGAGAGAGACATGCAGTTGAAACGCGCATAAAGGAATGTGTTAGCTTATGCCAAATAATGCTTAAAAGGAACTCACTTTTTTCATGTCAAGTTTATTTGAGTTTGAGTTTCAAAAAAAAAAAAAAAAAAAAATCATAATTATAATAAAAATTGCATTAAAACTATTTTGTATTTTGAAGCCAAACACCAACACTGAAAATGGTTCGAAAGTTGATGTAGATAATTGATCCAGAAATTCATAACAGATTCATAACCCTCCACCAGCTACCCCCACCAGTAACAAATTCAGTTAAAACTTAAAATTATTTTCCATAAACGATCTTAAAACGCTGTTATGAAAATAAAAATAATTAAAAGATTAAAATTTGTTTATTTCAAATGAAATATCTAATCTCTTACACCTTTTCATTTCATTTTCTTTTTTTTTTAATTTATTTATTTACTTTTTAATCAGGAACGAAAGATTGTAAAAATATCTTAATTGAAATAATAAATTCTAGAAATGCATAAATAAAATTCAACATAATTAAAAATTGAAATTAACTTCAACAATTTGGCTAACTTAAAATGCAAAACTTATGATTTGCATTAAATAATTAAAATATAGACTTGGCAGTATGTATTTTTAAACGAATACGAATTTACTTTGATATTTAATACACACAAACACACACACACACACAGAGAGAGAGAGAGAGAGAGAGAGTAAAGCGCGTGCTTTCACAAAGACAAATTTTGAAATGCAAAACCGAGAATATTTCATTTCAACCGAATATTTAATTCAATTAATTCATTTTAATTTATTTATTTATTTATTTATTATTGTAGTTGCATACATATTTTATGCGAGTAGGTGTAGTATGACAACAACAACAACAACAACAACAAGAACAGCAGCAGCAGCAACAACTTTAATGTCGCCAGCAATATGAATTTGAAGAATTTCATTGGCGAACCTTAAACTAGAAAGAGAAAGCTGCCAACTCATTCTATCTCAAAATCGCGGTTAGAAAAACTTTTAATTACAAAAATTTTATTATTATTGTTTGAAATTTAATTAGCTAAAATTGAAACACACTCAAAAAAAAAAAAAAAAAGAAAACAAAAATATCTATGCAAAGCATGTGTGTGAGAGTTTTTCCATATTTATATTTAGCTCATACACACCTGTCCATAAAGTTACAACATATTTTTTAATTAATTAAATAATTTACCAAACTAAAAATTATCATTTTGTTCCCATTCTACAGATAACTGCATCAAAAGATACTTGAAAAAATTGAACAATCTTAACAAAAAAAAAAAAAAAAAAAAAAAACTTTGCGATTTACTTTTCAAATCGCAAAACACAAATCGCAAAATATTTTTACAGAAACAAAACAGAAAAAGCTTACTGAAATTTATAAGACTGCAAAAATAAATGATTCTTTTTTAAATATAACTAAAAATTCTGTTTATATATAAGAAAAAATTTATTAACAACTTAAAAAAAAAAAAAATAGTTAAACAAAAAAAAAAATGTTTTTAGTTACAAAAAAAAAACGTTTTAGCCATTTTACATGCTTAACAAAAACCTTTTGTGAATTATAAAGTACAAAGTAATTTATTTACTTTTAGAATTTAGTTTTTTTATATTCTTCAGAACTGTTTCGGAAGTTTTGTAACGCAACAAAAGAAGCCCTTGGAAATATTTTTGATTAGCTCTATGAAACGATTCAAGCTACAAATATTTGCTCGTCTTTCGTCAGTTTTTAAGTAATTAAGCCTAAAATTTTACACTAAAGCTTTTTTGTAATGACTACTTTGTATGTCAAACTCAGCATCCATGCCATATTGTAGGCATTGCCCAGAAACAAACCTGCTAAACCCCTTAAAAGTTTTAAATGGGATAAAAAAAACTAAAAACGAAAACACCAGGTCAATTTTTCCGGCAGGAATGTGAATGCAGTGGCATCCACACTTTATATAGTTAACTAATTTTGTATATATTCCTGCAAGCACTAATTCGCATTCAATAAATAATCGAACCGATTTAAAAGTAATCGAATTTTCGAAAGCAACATCTACTATAGACGTGACTTTCCGTATAGTAAATACATAAATGCTGGGTTTGATTATTTGCATAATTGTTTCTCAAACAAGGAAAAACGTTATATTCGCTGGAACCGAAGCTAAAATACTCGTCACACGAATCTTTAAATAGTTTATGTGTAATGATCAGTAGCTAGAAGATAGAATCTCGAGATGGAATCGATGGGAATCATTGCTCTGATACAACTCAAGTTTAAGCACAATATTAATATCGGTTTTTATTTTTCTTGAAAATATCAGGAAGTGAGAGGTAAGTTAGTATAGGGCTACTGGCCTGATTCGAATTACATCCGTGGTATGTACAGGGTCCGCCACGTAACTTTTTTTTTTTTTAAATGCAATAAAAACAAAACGGTTCATCCGATCATCAAATTTATTTTTTCATATTAAAGTACAATCCTTCCGGTTACTTATGGAATATAAGTTCGTTCAAATGGCTGCCTCGGCTGGCCTTGCAGTACGCCATTCGGTCGACCCAATTTTTGAGGACATTTCCGATTGTTTGCGGCCGTATTTCGGCAACGGCGACGCGAATGTTGTCCTTCAAAGCTTGAATTGTCGCTGGCTTGTCCACATAACACTTGTCTTTGACGGCGCCCCACAAATAATAATCCAACGGTGTCAAATCACAGCTCCGAGACGGCCAAACGACATCAGAATTTCGGCTGATAATTCGGTCTCCGAAAACAGTGCGCACAAGATCGATCGTAACGTTGGCTGTGTGGCACGGAGCGCCGTCTTGCTGGAACCAAATGTTGTCCAAGTCCTCCTCTTCGATTTCCGGGAAGAACCAATCCGTTAACATGGCGCGGTAGCGTTCGCCATTGACCGTAACGGCGGCTCCTGCCGCATTTTCGAAGAAAAATGGGCCAATGATGCCGCCGGCCCAAAATCCGCCCACCCCCCCCCCCACACCACCCCCCCCCACCGCCCCACACTCGGCTACAGCAGCGATATTACCGGCAGTACGCACTTTTTTTGGTTTCTCACGCGTTGGTTTATCAATAATTGTGCCGGTTTCTCTCAATTTTTTCAAAAGAAAGCGCACATACGGAGCGGACGGTGCTTTGTTACGGCTCATTTCCGTGCGTAATTTTCGCACACATTCTGCAACATTACCATAATTTTCAAAGTAAAACTGCACTATTTTAACGCGTTCCTCAATCGTATACACAACCATTTTCGTTCAGCGGAAGGATAAAACTAACTTTCTGTCAAATCAGATGTAACATCAGTGTTACCACACTCAAAATAACCACTAGTTCAAAAAAAAAAATGTTAGATGGCGGACCCTGTATATGGGATGATATTAGATGTGCTTTTCGCATACATTCATAAATAATACCTATTTTCATAAAAAACAAGCAAAAACGTTAACTTCGGTAGCACCGAAGCTCAAATACCCGCCACACGAAGCTTTAATCATTTTCTTGAAAAAGAAAAAAATGGAAGGTGAGTTTGTATGGGGTCTATATGTTATAGTGGCTCGATCCTTGTCCTATTGGAAGCATATTCATAGGAGAACAGTAGAAGTGATTTAACACAGATTGGAGTGAATATATCCATAAATAAGAACTATTTTCATACAGAATCTGAAAAATGGGCGCTTGGTTTGTATTGGGGGCTATATCAAAAAATGGGAGTGGTACCTTTCTTTTGACCCATATTTGTAGTAAATACATTTATAAATAATAACACTTTTCAAACAAAAAATCGAAAAAAAATGGTAAGTTTGTATGGGAGCTATATTTACAAATGGGCGTGGCACCTTGGTTCTGACATACAGACTGCCTAGGAGCACAAAAGGCTTAAGTTCAAAGTTTCAGGTCAATAACTTTAAAACTTTCCGAGAAAAACGCATTGCAAAACAGACAGACAGACGGACATGGCTAAATCGATTCGTCTCATCGAGCTGATCAATAATACATATATATACTTTATGGGGTCTCCGATGCCTCCTTTAATGCGTTACAAACTTTCCGACAAACTGATAATACAAATGGGCGTGGCACCTTGGTTTTTACATTGAATAACATAGAAAATACTTTTACCCGATTTGGAGTGAATAGTTGCATAAATAATACCAATTTTCATACAAAATAAATGGGCGGTAAGTGGCATTCGGAATTTCACATACTAACTGAGAAAGCTTAAGTTTCGAGTATTAGCTCAATATTTTTTTAGAACTGAGCTAAGGAATCACCTCACAACAGACGGACGGACAGACATTAGTTAACACCAAAATAGTGTTCTTCATTTCTTCTTTATTAAGCGAATCTGCATAATTTTCGTATTTGTGATTTGTTGGCGATTCTCTGAATCAAAATCTCATAAAACATGAAAATGTGTGTCCATGGAAAACAAATCGCTTTCGAGATGTAGCCAAGTTTAGTGTAAATTAGTGTTCAATTAAAATTCAAATGCATAAAACGAAATGAAAGGTAATTATATTGCAGTAGTACAAATAAAAATATCCAATAACTAAATTCTCATTATAATTAGCCAAATGAAACACGATGCTCAACGTGAGTGCCAAAGGCAACATTCTGTCCCGTCTGTCCCGTCCCGTCTGTCTGTCTGTCCGTATAATATCTAACATCAATTATCAAGTAGATAGGAAGTGCAACATGCTAATTTAACAATCATTCATTACATTCCAGCAAATCATTGAAAATAAAGATTTAGAAAAAAAAAAAAAACAAATTAATTAACAAATGCAGAATTGTTTAATATTATATTTTGCAGCAGCATTTTATTTTCTACAATAAATACGATCAGCGAGACGTGAACAAATAAAATATGCAAAGTTTTTTTTTTTTTTTTTATTATTTAAATTCTGAGTAAGATCATTTTTATATTTATTTTATTTATTATATTTAATTTTCTATGCAAGTAATTTTCTATAAAAGACAATTAATATTAAATGGTTTATTGCTTTATTAAAAAAAAAAAAACATATCTTTCTTTGCTTTTATAATTTATGCATTTTTTTATACACTGCATTCGTTTTGGTTTAAGAGTACATTAAGACAAGGTGCATTTGTGTCACAAAACACACAGTGTCGGGCTTAGCAGGTACAAATTATTGTATCTAGATACAAAAGATACAAATTATTCTATTTAGATACAAAAGTTAAAGTAGTTTGGCTTACAGAGTATCTCAAAGTCTAGCTTACTCGACAGCAGCGTTCTGTTTTGTTTATTTATTTTATTTTTATTTTTTTTTTTTCTCACAATAATTAATCACTTTTTATTCAAATGATGCGCAGAAAAAAAAAAGTATCTTTAACACGTCAGATAATCTTCAAACTTGTGCTTACTGTTTCGTGCATATTTTTTTTTTTTTGTCGAAGACGCAAAGTGTCCAGCAAATAGTACAATACAACAACAAAATTATAAGATATATTTCAGTTTAAAAAAAAAAAAAAAAAATAGACACGAAGACTAATAAAGACTTTCATGGCATACCATAAACCAGTATCAATTCTTGAAGTTTAAGTAAAGCGTTAAGCATAAATCTATTAAAAAAAAAAAACAAAAGTATAAAATATTCATTGTGTTCTTTTTTTTTTTTCTTCTTAGAAGAAGTAAAGATCTCAATCAATTTCTTAAATCATGTTTTATTATTTTATCTGAGTTGATAAAATTTTTAATGAAATATTGAAGTAAGTGCCTAGTTGCGTTAATCGCTGTATCTGTCTTTGAATTAAGTGGATACTTCAATTTGTAAAAAAATAATAAATAAATAAAATATGAGAAAACTTTAATTTAATTTTAGAAGCGTATTCAGCAGTTAACTAACTGAATAAGAGCATCATTGGGCAGTTGCAAAAGAGAAACAAAAAAAAAAAAATCCGCTATGTTTGTTGTTTTATGACTCGAGCTTGTGTATTGTAATTACAATTATGCTATTGCATACAAATCTAAGCAATGTGTTTGTTGTTGTATGGCTTTAATATAGCTGCAGTGTATTTGTTGTGTGATTTTTTTTTTTTTTTATACACGTCAAACGAGTGTTATCAGTTTATCTGATTTTTATTGTTACTGGTAAGTTTTCAGTACTTAATGCAACATAATCTGTAAAAACGTGCATGCAGAGGCTAATTATTAGCATTCAGCAATAAACAACATTCAGCATTTTTTATACACGTTACCCACACAGTGTAAACGGGTATATTTAGTTTGTCGAAAGGTTTGTAACGCATTAAAAGAGACATCATGTTCTAGTATTTTCGAAAATTATTCGCATTAGTCCCCCACTGAGCCCAATTCGATATTAATCTAAGCACGATAACACACATAAACTATTTAAATATTCGTGTCATGGGTATTTAAGCTTCGGTTCCATTGGCTTTGTGGATACCATTCTAAGTGGTGGCGATACCTAAATCTACAATATTCACCTTTGAAATTGATGAGTTTTCATGTTTTTTTTTTTTTTTTTGCAGTATTGCAATTTTATGTTGTGTATCTAAGCTTCGGCTTCATTGAAATAAACTCTTTTTCTTTATTTTTTTTCTTGTCAATTTTTTTTTTTATTGCCAACACATGCAAAGCTAATCAGCATTAATATTATGAGCATCATTAAACCATTATTTTTGTTGTTATTAACATATTTATTATTTGTTATAAATAAATAATATGTTTTCTTCCTCATATTTAAATATCAGAAATTTTTGCTGCTTCCTTAACTATTTTACGCTTGATATGATGATTAAGCGTTAAATACTCACAATAAATAGAAATTTAGAAGTGCTTAGCCGTAGTGCAATATAAAAAAAATACAAAGAGTGTAATGTAAGAAGTATTTGTGAATTATAAATACATTCATCTTAAACTGTAATAGTAGAAAATAAAAATTTAAAAGTTTTTTTGGGTGTTTTTTTGATGTTTTTTTTTTTGTTCCCTTTTGGTTACGGGATCTACTCACAGAGAGCGAGAGAGAGAGAAAAAAATAATATTTTAGTATGCTTTTAAATTTAACTTGATCTGTGAACTTGTATTACGAACGAATTGAATTTATATCAAGTACGAAATGTACTTATAATAAGAACGATTCTCCAAAAGAAACATACAAAAAAAAAAAAAAAAAAGAAACATCAATAAACAGGGGTGACACCAATATCCCAGAGTATCGGTGTAAGTGTTTTGGTGCAAATACTCACTTTTAAATATTTTTATTTTCTATGAAAAAACAAATTCAAATTACAAATGAAAATGAAAATTACAACTCTAGCTGTGTTTTTTTTTTTTTAGTTTAAAATAGAAGTTTTTGCTTAATGTGCAAAAAGTAGAAGGGTCTTTAACCTTTAGTTTAATACATATTTTTATTTATTTATTTGTTGTGTAGAATAGTAGTGTGCAAACGCAGTTTGAATCAAGGCAATGCGTTAACTTTTCTTTTATGAAAGGTTATGTTAAGCGCCCCTGCTCTCTCAATGTGCTGCGTACCAATGCCAGTCGTATTTCAGTGTTATAAAAAGAAAAACACATATTTTCTCTCTCTTGGAAAACGGAGTTAAAATTAAATTAATCTAACTCCTTCACACAAATAAGTATCGGTTCGTATGTTAACATTTTCCATTATAATTTCACCATGGTGCTACGCAGAAAAATGTTTCTGGTTAAGGGCTATCGAACCCCCTTTTTAAAAGATATTTAATATCGCTGTGGTCATTTGCCTCGTTTGCTTTTGCACATATCATATAACGAAAAACTATTTAAATATTTCATAAGTCATTTTGGCATGAAAGTAATGAAAATATACACATACCTCTCGATTAAAACTATCGGATTGAAATGAAAATTTCCTACTAAGTTCATCTGAGCACCCATAATTCTAAGCAACCTGTAGAATTTTATAAATTTCTCAAACTGTATACAGACGAAATACTAACATTTCAAACTGGAGTCCGAATGGCTCAGGTCTAAATTATGTAATCTTACCCGAGAGGTAGAATCGATCATGATACAATTACTAAAGGTAGTAGCAAGCGGTCGACATCGACGATATTGTGCAACGTATGAGTAAGAAAGAGATGGCAGATTTTCTCTATTTACTCAGTTTTGTATGTTGTTTTGCAAGTGTAAAGAAGACAGAATATTTTTTTGTTTTTCTCTGGTAATGTTTCTTTTTCACTTCGACAAACGCAGAACGACTAAGCAATCGACGAAATCTGAGAGAAAAATTTTCTCTTTATATTACCTGGTGTAATTGTATCATGGGATCGATTAAGCAATGTTTGTATGTCCGTCTGTCACTGTGTCTGCCTTATGAAAATGATTTTCTCAGAGACTATAAGAGTTGGGATCATCATATTTCTACCATTTTTTTTTCAAATAACTAAATTTTTTTTATCAGACCTTGTTCTCAGTGCATGAAACATGCTGCCATAATCGACTGATGAGAAAATACTATATAGTATATATATGTTTATTCCAACAGCATTTTATTGGAATTTTGATTATTTTGTGATAATTTAAAAGTAAAATAAAAATGCCATAATTATTTAATTGGAATTTTTTTACCACATCACACACACACATCATGCAAATATTGTATATGTATAAATATAATCAAAGCAATTTGATTATAGCAATTTTAACCGCAGGGTTAATTTTACTAATTAAACAAATTTCCAACTGCGATTGCAGCTGAAGCAAATGCAACAAAAGCAATAAACAGAATTTTACATTAAGTTTGAAAAAAAAAAATTATTAAAAAAAAAAAAAAATAAAACAGTAAAAAGAAATAATAATTTTAACTTTATAAAACTTGAGTTATGTATGTGCGCAAACTATAAATGTATCTATGCATGCATGCATGTATCTATGTAAAAAAAGTATCTGAACAAACAAAAAAAAAAATAATAATTAAAAAATAAAAAAAAAAAACAATTGGGATTTTAACTCGTCTGTTATAAATGCCCCCCGAAGGGCCTAATAAACCACTATAAAGTCATTGATAAATTACAGCTTATAACTAACAAACTAACTTATTGCGCTCTCTTTCTCTCTGTCACTCTCTGTCTCTGTCTCTGTCTTTGTCTTTAGCTATTATGCATATGCTGTGTTGTGCTGTGTTGTATCTGATTACTCACACAGCGGTTTATCTGCTAACGCAGCGCGGCAGCATTCTAAAGAATCAAGATGACAGCAACATGATCTCTGATTGAAAACAATACGAATACGCTTCGATGGATTTGAGTTTAGTAGTTGGCGTCTAACGGAAACGTGCGCAACAACGCAACGGATCATTTTTTTTTGTTTTTTTTTTGTTTCTTTTAATCAGAAAATATTGTCATTGTCATCGAAGGATTATATAGAATCGAATTGAATATTGACAATATGTTGCTGCTTCCGCTGCTGCTGTTGAGATTAAAAGGATCGCAAGCATTTATGCTAGCAATTCTAATATTGCAACACAAGCAACAACTTTTAAATGCAGCGGATGCTATCAAAGCGACAGCTGTCTCAAAGAAACCAATAACAACAACAACAACAACGGCACCTACAACCGCACCAACAACAACAACACCATTTGATGCGTATTGTACACCATCGTTATGTGAACTTTATAATGGCACCGATTTTATACGTGTGCCACATATCGCTTGCGGTAATAATGGCAGCACATTCGGTAAAAGCTGTGGTCCTGCACCACATTTACTTTATATGAGCGAACGTCGTCGTAATTTTATACTCGATATGCATAATTTGGCACGCGAACGCATTGCAAGTGGTCAATTGGAAGGTTATAAATCGGCAGCACGTATGCCAATATTAAAATGGGATCCAGAACTGGCGTATCTAGCGGAATTGCATGTGCGTCGTTGTCGTTTTGCGCATGATAAATGTCGTAATACGCCAACGTATCCTTTTAGTGGTCAGAATATTGGTTACTTTTGGATTGGACGTGAATTCTATTCACATTCGAGACGCATGAAATCGTTCGTTATCAATTGGTTCCGTGAGTATCGTGATGCAAATCAAACGTATATCGATAGCTATCATCCACATCCGGCGGGTAAGAAAATTGGTCATTTTACGTTACTCGTAGCCGATCGTGTGCATCGCGTTGGCTGTGCTGCAGTACGTTATCGTGATATCGATCCAAAACTATTGATCGGCGGCGGCGGCGGCGGTGGTAAACATGAATTTATGATGACATGCAATTATGATTATAATAATATATTTGGTGAAGCAGTCTATCAAACGGGTAAGGCTGCTTCGAAGTGCGCATTGAAAGCAAATGAAAAATATAAGTCATTGTGTGATTGGCATGATGCGATCTATGATTATGAAAGTGCTGAAAGTATTGAAGATGCCAATCAGCTGGATAATAATATACTAATCTAAATGCATTATTTAAGAATATATCCAAAAGTTATTTAAGCAACGAAGCCAAAACTTTCAATAATAAAAGCATTGTACAGCACCATGTACCCATATATCAAGCTCCATATAGCGAAAAAAAAAACGTAAGGATAAGATTATTGAATAATAACAAAATATATTAGAAAATTTAAACTCAAATCGTCATATCTCACTAACTAACAGTGGGGTATCGTTAAGAAATACATTTTAGACAACACATTACATTTTACGAAAAGCAGTGCAGGCAACAAGCAGTGCAGGCAGCACTTTGTCTAACGGTCATGTGTTTGTGTTATTTTTTATTATGGTCATGCTTACATAACAGTTATGTTGGCAAAATCACAAGCACATGATCTACATAAATTGAAAAGCGCCATCTACTATTCAGAAAATTAAATAGTTGTTGGTTCGCGACAATTTAACATATATTATGTGCAGTTTTTAAGAAATGTAATTTTTTTTTAATTTTAATTTGAATAAAAGAGAAAAATTTTTATATTTAAAAAAACAATGTATTGACGTAGACTTATTATTAACATGGTAGCTGCAGAAACTCAATTTAATACACACAATCAAAAATTACAATAAAAAAAATATATTTATTCGATTATTTTTCTCCACTACATATGTAGCAGCATACGAAAGGTTCTGGATCTCAAAAACACACTTACCATTCCGGGATTCATTAGCGATTAAAAAACTTCTCAAATTTAATACCAGCACATAAGGTTCCGCACCAGTGATTGTAATTTAGTGCTCGTTCTCACCGAATTGGGACTCCAGTCATGCGGATGTCATCCAATATCTAGTTCTCCCAACGCAGCGGCGAACGTCCTCGCTGCCACACTCCTCCGAAATGGTTTACGTTTTGCGCATTAACTTTTCTTGTCTCGGAGCATCTGTTTCCATTCGAGGCAGGTGACCAGCCCTGCCTCGAATGGTAGCTCACCGTTCGTGCGAATACGAATGCCAATATTTTTCCAAAGTATATTCCACTCAAACTCAACGCCAACTTATCCGATTCAATCGAAAAATGATATCAAATAATTCGTCTTACTCGTTCACCGCCAGTCTCATAGGACTGAACTTACTTTCAATGTTTGAGAAAGCATTTAAATAAAATGAAGTCAGTTTCACCATGTTTTCTCCTTGGACACATCACGTCACGCTTAATAGACATCTTCCTCCTAAAGTGCTAAACGTTTAACTTTATAAATAAATCTCTCCACAACCACATATGTAACCAGTAAAACGCAGATTTGGGGTATATATATATAATTATATATATTTCTTTTATTATATTTATTTAAAAAAAAAATAATAATTAAAATAAAAATAATAATAATAACCCTTCTGCTGTGTTTAGAATTTAATTTAAACCAGGAAGAGAAAAATTATATTATTTTGTGATTTTCTTTTAAAAAACAAAACAAAAAAAAAAATATTGTAGTGCTTCATTTTTAAAGACGAAAAACTTGAACACATGGCAGAAGGGTTAAGTACCAAAATGTATTTAAGTACTTAAGAATTTCAAATAACGGGTATATACAATATATTTTGCTTTTGATTTTTTTTTTTTTTTTTCTGACATTTGTTCGTTGGATATATATTCGATATAGGTTTATAGTATATATATATATATATATATATATATAGTAAGTAGGTATGTATATATTCAGCTATAAATAAAACGATTGCTTAGATTGCTTGACATGATTAGTATTTGTTTCGTTGCACAAGTTGCTACGCTACTGTTTTGCCTTTCGCTCAATTTTAGTAAGGATTAACTGCAGCCAGACCGACACGACCACCAGAGCGTGCAAAGACTGGTTCCGCGTAACTGTGTCGATAACCCTTGGGCATGCTTGAAATATGTTTCTGTCCATGTGGCGATGAGCCGCTGCCACTGCCGCTGCCACTTGGTGTTGGCGTTGGCGCTGGTGAGGAGCTACGCATTGCATCGGCATGAGTATGATGACGTGATACAGACTTTTCCATGGTACGCACAATTGGTTCCAATGCGGATGATGGTGGTGATGGCGGCACGAACTCACCGCGTCTGGCAATATATTCACGTGACTGATCACGTACACGTGGCTCATGACGTTCCCCCCCGTTGACCCCGCGAAGATGTTGAACGCTCATAGCCTTGCGGAGAATGGGAATGGGCATGGGCATGATGTGACGGTGGTTGTCTGTGATTGTCCAACGATGATGACGGCGCTATATCATGACGATAAGCATCACCGCGTGAATGTTCGCGTCTGTCGCGTACATCACGTTTATTTGATGACGAGACTGAAGTTATAGACGCTGGTCCATCGCGTCGTGATGATGATTGATGTGGTGGTGGTGGTGGCAAATAATCGCGTTCACGCATATCTCGACGTGACGACGGCTCGTGAGCGTTTACATGCCGCATGCTGGCATCGTTATCCCAAAAATCGCGTGAACGTGAGCGTGAACGACCTACTGGTGTTATCGGTCTGTGCATAGAATCATCAATGTGATCATCGATAATGTTATCATCATCCAGATCATCATCGTCACTCCAATTGTCATAGACCTGTGCCGGTTCCATAGATCCACGTCGACGTGGCTTAAAGTCAGACTCATCAGCCAGATCGTAACGACTGCCTGTGCGTTCCATGGCGCGGAATTTGTCCTTGGCATCCTTAAAGCGATCACGTGGCGATACATTATTGCTTGTCGTCGACGATGTTGTGTATTCCCGTGTGTAGTCATTGAGCGCTTCATGCCGTGTGCCAGAGTGCATACGAGAACCAACGCCAACGCCACCGCCACCGCCGCTACCATTACCACTACTGCCTGCCTTACGTCGCTCATCTACGTATGGTGGCTGCTGTTGCTGATGATGGTGTCCAGTCAGTGGTTCTGCAGCACCATCAAACGATTTGTAACGCATAGCGGATGATTTCATCATCTTTTCCATACTTTGTATGTAGGGCAGACTTTCGGCCTCACGATATGGATTACGATCCTTGCTACGAGAGAAGTGCTCGCTCACGCTCACGGTCACGCTCCGGTTCATGTGTATGTCGGCGTCCATGTGAGGCAGATGCAGATGTGTGTGTGGCATGTGATGGTTGTGCATTTGTATGTGCATCTACTACACTACGTTCTGTTCGATCTGCACGTTCTCGTTCTACACGATCGGAACGTTCAGAACGTTCATGCCGTTCACGACGTTCATGTCGCTCTGTGGTGCGATGACCATGACCCAGTTCAGAGCGTTCAGGTGAATGCTGTACACCACGGTGTATGGCAGCGTACTTATTGTGTGCCGCCGCCGATGTCGCCGTCACTGGAGTCGACGGCGTTTGTTGTTCAAAGGGCAAATCGGCCGGATCTATATAGCGATGTCGACTGCTTGCACCGTAGCGGTGTGCCTCCTCGGCCGCATAAGACTTCAATTGTTGATGCTTTTTCGTTGTGTATTCAATAAACTTTTGCTTATCTGTCAGATTCTCCTTACGATAGCCTGGCATATGATCACTGCTTGCAGGATCGGAATCATCAAAATCGTCCTGCCGCCCAAATTCGTCGTCACTGATATGCTTGTGTTTACTATAGCGCTGCTGGTGTGACTGCTGCTGCTGTTGCTGCTGATTGTAGCTTTCCGGTGAGCGTGCTCGGTCCTTGTCGTAAAGCAGTTTTTTGTTGAGCAATCGATTGATTTCATTGTATTTTTCAGTTTCGTGCAGTTTGGCATTTGCCTGTCTCTGATAGTCCAATTTCTGTTGTTCTGCTTGAAGAACACGGTTAAACTTAGCGTCATAGTCTGCAGGACGCAATAAAATAGGTTTTATTTCATCTTCACGTGTCCACGAAGCCGATGATTTGGTGCGCAATTCACCACGTTCCCGTTCTCGCTCACGTTCTCTCTCACGCTCGCGCTCACGCTCACGCTCTTTCTCGCGTTCGCGCTCACGTTCACGTTCCCTTTCACGATCTCGTTCACTCTGACGTGGAACATAAGGCTTTGCTGGCAAATCACGCAAATAACTATCCTCTGGCGGCTGGACTGCGCTCTTGCGCGCCTGATGCGCTATAATGGGTACCGAACGCTCCATAGATATCTGCGATGGCTTAAGAGCAATTACTGAGTTATCCGCTTCGTTGGACCAATGCTCGTCCTCTGTAAATGCAAACGAATTGATTACGTAATCAGTATTTGAATTAAAATTTCTATTTTTTTTTTTTTTGAATATACTCACCACTTGAACTATTCAAGTCCTGTCGTTCAGGACTTGGCGCCAAATCAGAACCTATGCCCGATGAGCCACGCGACGATACTTGTTTATTGTTAGCCACTGCAGTCGCTACGGCTGACACATTACCAGCGGAAGCTGTTGCCGTGGTACCACTCACTTCCGTACCCGCAGGCAATGGACCGCCAACTATAAGTGCATTACGACAGCGACGCAGCTCAATTGCTGTCAAATTACCCTTGGAACGATGTACTGTATCATAATCACGAGGCGGTAATAACAATGGCGGCCCATTTCCATTCAACTTTGCACGCAGTTCAGCGGCCAACGAATCGAATAGCTCACTATTCTGTTGTGCAGTCAATTGCTGATGCTGATGCTGTTGTTGATGGTGTCCCTTAGTGCCGCCATTGACATGTGGTGGCGAACGTGACAGAGCCGTTGATGCTAAGCCACTACCACCACCAACAACAGGATGATCCTGCTCACTGCATTCCGATTCACGTGTACTATGTCCAGTATCGCTACCTAACGATGAACTGAAACTTTTTGGCGAAGATTCATGCCTTCTATGTGTTGCTGACGTTTCGGCGGTTCGTGACTGTGGCTGGTATTGTGACTGTTGGTGTTGTTGTTGTTGTTGCTGATGTGCTGTAGACTTGGACAACGACTGTTCATTGTGATGTTGTGATTTTGAACTATGGCTGCTGCTGCTGGATGCACTAGCCAAAGGTGGTAAGATACCTAACCTGTGAAAAAAAAAGCAATGAACAAATGATGAGATAAATTCCAAAGTCATCGAAATAGTTATACATTTTTTTTATTACATAGCGAAGACAGATAGCCTGAAACTTTTTGGACTTTGTCTAAAGAAAACGTTCTAGCATTTCTGTTGCGTTTTCTTCCTTACAGTTTTAAATGGAATATATTCATTCTCCTTTGTGGAACAATGTTCCTAAATTTCGAAACACTACATTAGGTTACGTTCGGTAGGGTGACCCAATTTTGGTGAGGGTGTCACACATAGACCAATTTGGTTTTTAGAGATGCCTTTACGGAAGTCGTTCAGTATTCCTGGCGAATCTGGCCGCATCTTTTAGTTATTTTGTTATAGCTGGGCAGTTGCAGAGTAAGTGCTTCAGGAACTTTAGGTAACATGCTTCTTACATTTCCTGCAACCGTCCTTATAGGTTATTGCTAGCTTTGTAGCATGAACAGCGGCTCGGCAATAACTTGGAGTCTGAACTGTTCCTCGAATTTTTTACAAAGCATTCATTCGAGGCAATCTCCTAGCCTTTTGCTAGCTTATCTGCCATCTCGTTTCCATCTACGCTTTAATGGCTAGGAACCCAATAGATGTGCACCTTTTTGGAAGTGCATAAAGCATCTATTGATTCCCTTTTCGCCAGGACATTTCTGGAGCAGATGGTTGTCGCTTCAATTCTCGGATAATTGGAAAACAGATCTGTAGCGTATCTCCACATTCAAGATTAGTACACAACCAACTAGTTAAACAGAAATTTTCGACTGGAACATACTACTGTGACTCGGAAGATGATAAGCTTTTGCTACATTCAAGTTCTCCTTGAGTCAGCAGTGTACAGTGACAGTCACAGACCCAAGTCACATTGAAGCGATTCTTCATTCCATTCAGTTTTGCCGCAAAGTGCTTAAAGTTCTATAGGAAGTTTTGAAGAAAGAAGTTCGTGGAACAACTAAATCTGGCGGGAACTAAGACACAATTGCGATGTGAACAATGTGGGTGAGATACAATTCTTTAAAACTCAAAGCGTTAAGAGCTAATAACTCTGATATAAATGCAGATTCTGCATTGTTTTTAAAATCTCAAATGGGCAGCTTCTGATTTCCCTTGTAACTTTGATTGGAATTTTCAATACAACTAATTTTTGATTAGATTGCTATGCTAGAATAGGCCAAATAGTTAAAGATGTCCTTAATGATTAGCATAAACTTTAGTCTGCCATAATTTTTTAATATTTTCAAAGTTCATAAACAAACGACAAAACGAATGACATTTCTTTCAAATGCCAAGAAGCTGCACCTTGTGCGACATTTCCGTAAAAAACAAAAAAACAAAACAAAAACAAAACGAAAAAAACTAGACAAAGATCATGTTTTCGACTTTTAACACAAAAGATGATGACACTCCCAGTTCTTTGCAGGCGGTTGATGGGTAACATTGGATACTTGCCACCTTACAGACGTGGGAATCGCCGCATTGCATTATAATCGTTTTGAACACAGCAAGCATCAAATTGTGCGCGATAACTGGAAAATGGTGCCGCGTTTGCAGCAATGCACCGCAATTACTTAGCATCATTAGCACCGAAATAACGATGTCTGTCTGTCTGCCTATCTGCGACAAAACTAGAGAAGAGCCACTAAGTGGCTTTTGAGCAATTGAAGCCATGCCAGGCCAAGCCAGGCTAGGCCGTGAACATCTTTTTACAAGTAGTCGCGCTTCCTGTTTCACAAAATGCTATTGGCAACGCAACTTCATCGTAGTCATCGTCAGTCATCATCATCGTTGTTGATGTTGTTGTCGTCATCATTATCAGCAATGTCTTTCGATTAAGCGTCAACGACGACAGCAATGCTTGGCTACAACATCATGAATAGCGCGCTGCGCTGTCATTCCAGCGCATAATTAATTGAAATTCGGTAAAATGCATGACTATGTGCATCCCGTTGAAATTGAGCAAAATAATAATAATAGTAAAATAACCATATACCAACGACGTTGAGGACGTTGAGGACGTTGAGCGAACCATGAGCGTTTAAGTGCTAAACAAGATTTGGTGGCTGGCTGCTACATGCATGCATGCAGCAATATTGTTGCATAACATATGCCGAAATGAAACATTTCAACATTGCATAACTTCTTTTTAGAATATCGTATTTGCCTATGTAAGTAAATACTTCGTTTTCTAGCTCTTACCTCGTTTCTAGCTCTTCAAATCGTTTCTGATTATCCGGTCGGTTGATGAGTATTTGCAGCTGCATATTCAATGCCTCCGCCGTTGTTTCCGAATCGCAGCGATATGCATGCACATGTAAGGGACATTTCGTTGCGGGATTATAGAGCAATAACACGCAGGCAACAATGTCGTCCGTTTGCACCGAACTGGTTATGGCACTGTGAGGTATTAAATGCTTTGACGAACCCTGTAAGTAGAAATTGTAACATTAGAAAAAAAAAATAAAAAAATAAGAAAGAACGCTGAAGTCGAGTATGCCCGACTTCAAGGGTACTCTGTACCCAAATCTTATGTACCATACAAAAACTTCAAAAATGAAATAAATTTGTGCAGAAGCCATAGTTTTGGTCCTACTTATATTGGTCTATTTCATTGGAACTATCATAGGCTTCCTAGCATTCCTTTTTTTCTTTAATTTTGAAAAAGAAAAACCTGCTACATTAATGGTTCCATGTACTGGAAAAGTCATATTTTCTTATATGTTTCTATGAAGACTATCCATAAAAATGGAACTTAACAAAAATAATTTTAAAATTCCACAATAAAATCTTGTTGGATGTCCCGTCTATCTATGATAGTTTCCAAGATTATTAGCTTTTATGGCGGTCAACGGGGCAAACAAACAGACAGACAGGCGAGCTATATCGTCTAAGTTTTGCTGCTAAGAACTAAAAGACTTTTTGTGATACAATATGTGACGCCTCCTTCCAAGTTTCTAATACAATTTTCTAAGTTCTTCTAAAAATGAAGTTCGAAAAACAAGTTTGTAGATAAACAGGCCCTATAACTGGTAATATCTAAATTAACGCCACCTGAACAGAGATGTAATGTCTGTGAGCTTACCAAGATTGTAATTGTTTCATGCACGAATTCGTAATAGGGAAATGTGCCACATATGGGCACCTATGTACCTTGTTGTGGGCACCGCTAGAGATAAAAAAAAAAATGAAGATATTTATTTAGACAAAATAATTATCTCCAAGAAGCAAAAATATTTGTCTGTAAGTCAAGTATGGGACTTATGGCAATAGATGTTTAGCTAAGTAGCTTTTTTAATTGGATATTTGAAGTATTTAAAGTATTTAAATTGTTTTTTCGATTTCTTTGTACATAATTTGTAAAAAGAGCAAAACTTACCTGCACGATTTTGATGCCCTTGTGCGAGACCTGTAGCGTCACCTTAAGCGGCTCCTGGCTGCGTGATCTATCGACCAGATAGGGCAACACAGAGTTTATAACTCGCGCACCGCGTAAGCCCTTTGCTTCTTCGGCGCCCAGAAACCAAACATAGTAGGAGGCCTTCTGCACATCACGGCGCAAACGCAGCGCCATCTCAAAATGGTTACTCAATGTTTGCTGTGCGCTTTGCTTAAATTACTTTTAGTTTCTAATTAATTTATTATTGTTTTTATTTATTTTTTTGGTTTTTCCAAGTTTATTTATACCGATTCCTCAACTGAAGAAGAGATGCATAAGAACTGTAAAGATAGAAAATAAAAAGATAGGTTTTTTAGTTTATTAATGCAAGAGTTCGTAGACCTTCTTTTTGTACAATTTGTCTCAAATATGTTAAACCTAATCAATATTCTTATTTTATTTTAAATAATTCTAAAAAAAAAATGTATAATAAAATAAAATTGAATAGCGCATATTTTAAAATCTGAAAATAATTTGAACTTTAAAATAAACAACAACAACAGAAAAATTCAAAACAAAGCATTTAAAATATCAAATTGTATTAAAAGATACAAAGATGTATTCAAATAGATACATATTCAGATAGCTAACATACTCGTTTACTCACGCTTATGCTATGAATAAATAAATTTATGACAAAATTTACATATCGAAAACCACTTTGAACTATCAAAAAAAAAAAAAAAAAAAAAAAAAAAACCCAAGCAAACAATACAAAATAAAAAACTAAACTAAAGCCACAAGAAAGATCGAAATAACGGCTGAAATATGCCAAATAATATTTTATTATTAAAAAAACAAAAAAAAAAAAAAAAACAAATACCAAATTTTAAATGCCAAATGACAAACACAAAAGTCAAGACAAATAATCAAACAAAAGAAATATTTTAACTTTGACATTGTCGACGCTTGAATACCCTCTTAAATAATTGAGAAGACTATTCTAAAATATATGATTTTTTTTTGCATGTTGCTTTGTTTTACGTTTTAGGATATTTTGCATAGAAAGAAAAAAAAAGAAAAAAAGAGCAACTTTAACTCGATTTGAGAACAAATTGTGCTTATATCAAGAACGATTCGTACTATGCTTATAGAACAAATTTAAATATGTTTCTCGAAAACGTATATTTATGCACAGTCGTTTGGGCTACACTTCAATTAAATATGTAATCGGTTGAATAAATGATCTTCGAATCTTAGATGTCAAAAATGTGTACCTAACGAAAGACGAGACTTGGGAAAGCACAATTTTTCCAACTATTTTTCTATAAATTTTCAATTATTTTTATTAAGAACAAAAAAAAAAAAAAAAAAAAAAAAACTCAGTTGCGTATCTAGCATACAAGCAGACTCCATATATATTCTTAATAGCTCTGTCCGTCTGTCCATTTATATTAACAGCTGCCTGTCATTTGTATTATCTTGAAGAACGTAAAAGTATATAAAATATTAAGTCAGAAAAAAGTATTATTTAGATTCTTCTTAGAACATTGTTCGGGCGTTTTGCATCTACTGTTCTTTTTTTTTGTTTTGTGGAATTGCAGTTCTTTTCGATGGTATTTTTGTACTTTTTATTTATTTATTTATTTATTTATTCAAGTGTTTTTTTTTTACTGCAACGCAAGCAAATATGTTGAGGCTAGTATGAAAAAATACTAAAAAATACCATTTTTTTTTGAGATTGCAGCGAAAACGCAACAGAACAAAATGACTTCAAAAATTACAAAAAAAAAGACTTCATAAATGAAATGAATATGCCGAATGCATTGTTTTAGTGGTCTATAATTGTACTTGTAATATTCGCTATCCAATAAAACCGTTTTGAGACTCATCGGTTGTATGGTTTCAACATCAATAGCGGACATAGAAACATTTTTACTATTTTATATATATAGATATGTATTCAAAATTAGATCTATGTATTACTACCCACTATGAACAAAGAATAACATTTCGAAAATCAATGAAACAAAGCGACCTCTTTTGAAAAACATAAAAATAAAAAAAGACGTTCTCCCATCACGACAATACATTGGCCCACACTTCGCATGAAATAAAAAAGGTAAAATTGCATGAATTGCACTTAGTTCGATTACATTTAAAAAAATATTGAATTTTTAATTTAAAATTCGTATCCGTTGGCCTTGTTCAAACACGTTTTCTAAGTTTTTAATTGAAAAATGCTCATAGACCTACAAAAATAAATAACATTATTGGCTCACATCAGCACACAATTAGCTTATAACGCCTAAACAACAGGCCAATGATGCCGCCTAATAAAATTAATTCAATCAGTTTTTTTTTTTGTTTTTTTATAATAAATTAAATACACCAAACAACAGCAGTGTCACGGATAAACGATCAATAATAACACAAAAAAAAAAAACAAAAAATATCACAAAAACAAAAGAAAAAATGCTTTAAATTGAGCAGAAAATAATTTTGTTTTTTTAACAAAAAAAAATTAAAACAAAAAAAAGCATTGAATTAATTTTTTTATTTTATTATTCTTTTTTTTTTTTTTTTTTTTGTATTCATTCAAAATAATTTTGCTCGCATTGTTATTGCTAACAGGCCAGCCTTCTCGTGCATAAATTGCGGAAAATGTTTAAATGGGTTAAGTGTATTTGCTATGGCAACGCAATAAAACTAACTCACGCACGCAAACATAGACAAAGACTCTAAAAGAAAAAAAAAAAAATGATTGCTGAAAAGCCAAAACACGCGCATGCGCAACGAGCCAAAGCAGCGCAGTCACATCACAGCACCACTGATCTCGAGCAAAGAACCGTTTGCTCAAAATAGCTTGACTAAAGCACACACATACACACACATGTGCACACATGCGCACACACAGATACTGCATAGAAAAAGATTGAGATACGTTTTCAAAAAAATCACACTTGAACCACACACTTGATGTGATATTTTAGTGAATTAGGAGAGGAAGTGTAGAACCTCGGCGTAGAATTCTTGTTTAAGCACAGAATTTATAGACTGATACAATACAAGGAATAATTCAAAAATTGAGTCAATTTTTTTTTCATTCTTTAAAGAAGATTAGTTAATTAAATATGGCTCATTAACAAGACAAACTTATTATTATTGCTGGTAAAATAAAAACAAAGTATGTATGGCTCTATAAGGCTTCTTGTATTCAAAGTTTTGATACTTAACACACCAACTCGATATCTTTTAACAGTTCACTTATTTTGGGCAATCACAAATCGATTGCAAATCATTATACTGTATACTACAGCACTAATTCGCGTTACTTAAATAATCGAACCGATAAAAGTAATCGAGATTTCGAAACTAACACCTGCTAAAAACATAACTTTCATATGTTAAATGCTTGGAAAGTTATAACTATTAGCAGATATGTCTATGGAACATTTAGGTAGTAGGCGCTGCAATCGAGAATTCGATTTCATTTATCGGTTTGATTATTATGCTGCATACATCATTTGGTTTTCCTAAGATATTCAAAAAGTCCAAAGTTTAGAGTCAATCAGCCATGCTCTCGTAATCGCAAAAATTTTGTGATTGTACGGTTTCATAAATTTACGATTTTAAAAGTAAATCGCAATATTTATAAGATTACGATTACGAGAACATGACTGATTGGTCTGATTAGTGCCCGATTGGAATATTTTCTTTAGATTATACGCATCGAAACTATATTTTAAAAAATTGAGTGAATTCGCTGAATACTTGCTAGTCGGGTATATTCGGAGTCGCAGATTACAAATCTGAAAATTGAAAATGCCGATTTCAATCTGGCAAATTTTAATGGAGAAGCTTTATAAACACTTGATCTAGCGATCTTTATTCTTTGATGGTATTCGACGCTTAATACTTTCATTTCGAGTTGTAAGAGTTTATCACCTTGTATTATTATTTGTAAGAACTTGGAACTTTGCTACGAGTAAAAAAAAAACACTGTCAACAGAAATGTATCTCAAACTTGTGTTTGCTTTAGTTGCCAAGTTTAAATATTATTTTAGCGAAGTAAATAAAATAAATAAATATGTAACAAGTTATTTACAAATGTGAAAATTACATTTACTTTGATAGTTGGCAATATTTTTTATTGAGTTTGCAAAGGTGTCGTTTAGAATTCTCAGTTTAAATAGTAAACTTAACACAAAGTCTGAGAACACAAAAAGTGTTAGGCTCAGGTATGTGTAGGGTATTATCTAATCGCCATTACGCGTCTGTCAAGTTCTTTTATGAATGTAATTCTATGGCCATTTATGAAGCGAAATATCGTTATTCGCTTAAAAATATTTGTTTTATAGGTTTCTACATTAAATCTATGAAAAGTCGATTTTTTCCCATATAAAATACATGGGAAACTTCAGGAGCTTGGCGGCACCATAAAATATTATCTGATTAAAAAAAAAAAAAAAAAATACGGGTCTTCTTATTTCCGACATAGAACAATCCTAGGGGATGGGAACTTTAAACATTATGTTAACATTTTTTTTCATACATTTTTGGAACAGCACTTAAATCATACCCATAGATGTTAGCACTATAAATAGCTGAAGCGTTTAAAATTTCATAAAAATTATTTCGAAAATCTATGATAAACTTTTTTTTTAAGTTCTTAAATTAAGTTACAATACGCTACGAAGACAACAATCAATCTTAACTACATACTTACCGAAAATCTTTGTCAAAATTTTATTCAAAAATTCCTGAAGAATTTTAAGAACATAATAGATAATGAAAGATAATTTGTGTTAATTGAATATTTCATTGAAAAAGAATTACAAATTTAAGCACGAAGCAGCAACTTCACAAATATTTCCACAATGACAAATGACAAATTTAAATAATTAAAGTTGTCAAAAAAAAAAAAAAAAAAAAATACACTTAAAAAAAATTGTATAACAAATTATTTTCATTAATTTCTTTTCAAATATTTTATTTAAAAAAAAAAAAAAAAAAAACTTTTAAAGTGGACCTATTTAATTTAAAATCAAGCGACAGCAGCTGTAATTTAAATGACAACAACAACAACACTATTTTCTAATAACACCTTTATAAACACATACATACATATATATATATGTATGCATATATGTAAGTAATATAACATATATACTCGTATATATATATATTTTGCTACCTTAACTTTATCTGATTTTTTCTTTACAATTTATTATTTTTTTACGCTGCAAAATTTTTTATTTGCTTAACGGTGTAATATGCTTTGTGTGTTCTCTCTCTCTCTCTCTCTCTTGCTCACGCTCTCTAGCATGCTTTCTACTTGTACACTTTACGTTTCGTTTTTGTTTTTTTTTCTGTTACATTTGCTTACATTGTTAAATTAAAAACATTGCACACACGACACGTTCGCCCGCTTTTTTACATCGATATGTTTGGTCGCTTCGGCCGACCATTGACGACTGATTTCGGCAGCTCAGAGATCTCCAAAGAAAGTCTGGTTTCCGTTGGCACCTAACTACAATTTGCACTTCGCTTGCGTTTGTATACTGGCATCGTAGTCGTTGTCGGCTTTTTCGTCGTTTCAAGTCGTTTTCAACTTCAGCTTCGGTTTAAGCTTTTAGTCTAGGCTTTTGGAATGTGTGTAGAAATTAAAAGTTGTTGTTTTTTTTTTTGTATTGAACCTGCTTATTATTATTTTTTTTTTTAACTCAATCTATATTCTTTTTTCGATACTGCCACAATTTTAAATGGAAAATCGGAAAATTTTCTAACAAAATATAAAGAAAAATTTATTTTAAAAATTTTTTAAATACATACATAAAAATATGTTACATGTGTATGTATGTTTGTTTGTTTGTATGCTCATTTCATTGCACTCTTGCACTCTTTGCTCGCTTATTGTTGTGTCTTGTGATACTCGTTTTTGCTTTTCTTTGCGGTTATTTTTTTTTTTTTTTTATTTTCTGCATTCTTGTTATTTTTTGTTGTTGTTGCTGGTATACATGCTGGTTTGCCTTAAAGCAAAAACAACAAAAACAAAAACAACAACAACAACAGCAGCAAAAAACAGGTGTGCCGGTGGCAACTTGTTGCACTTGTCTCTTTTAATTTGTTCGTTTTTGTTTTTTTTTTCATATTTTTCATTCGTAAGAATGCATTTGCGTTTTTTTTTTCTTTTCTTCAATAAAATTTTAATAATTTTTTTTTATGAAATATTTTAATGCTGAAATAATGGAAACCAAAAAAAATTAAAATAAAATCTTGAATTACAGTAAAACCACAAAATTGTTAAATGCAAATTTTCGAGAATTTACACCAAAACTCTGAATTTTCGATGTTACCGAAATTAATTAATTAAATAATCTTTAATTTAAAAAATAAACGCATTCAAACGTATAATTGGTTCAAAAATAATGAAGTTTAAAAGTCGATCTTTAGGGGAGTGGGCGCTATTCAAGTGACGAGCAGTGTAATTAGTGGTGTCTCTTATCTTAAATGAATATCTCAAAATGCTCTCAAATTTCAAATCAAAATTTACATAATCGATAGCTAACAATGCCACTGCTTGTGCGTCTTCTTGGCGGCACATTTACATTATTTCATTTAAATTCTTAATGCGAGATATTCTTTATAAAAAAAATATTGTAAATAAATTTTATTATTTATAATTGTTCTTTTTTTTTTTATAAATCTACAAAATATATATATATATATATATATGTATATATCTTATTCTTTATATATAAAAATCTTACGTCACAATGTTCCCACTCTCAATCGATTTTGACGAAATTTTGTAGATGTGTATTTCTTTGGTCGAATTTAAAATTTAGGATAAAAATCGTTTTGGAATATAGTTTTGGAAAAGTGGAAAAAATAGGCGTTGGGCGTGGCTGCATCGAACAAAAAAAAATAAATTTTTTTTTTGCAAATAATTAAACTAGACAAATAAAATTAAGTATAAGATCGAAAAGAATATGATTCTTTGGAAAGATGGGCCTTGCGTATGGTCTCATATAAATGATAAATATTCGTCATATATTTTCAAATATTTTATTTAGAAAAAAATTTTAATATTAATGGGAGAAGTATGATTTATTGAAGAGAATTTGGCGGAGAGCGTGGCCCTATATAAGCAATAAAAAAAGTATACAATAAGATGGCAAATAAAATTATTGGATTCTTGAGAGCAGAAATAGTTGAAAGATAAATGTTATTGCTTGAACGAAAAGATCAATCGATGACAGGCTTTACTGTAGCATAGTTAAGCAATTTTTGTGTTTACCATTTTTGTTTTTGGTAGTGAAAATTGTTCAGAAGCCAACGCTTTACACCTAACGTTCTGGTCTAACGGAAACGGAAATGTTACCATTTATCGAATTCGTTTATTTTTTTTTTTTTTTACTTTTTTTGTTGACCACATTCGATTGGCATTATTTCTTCGCAATTGAACGCGTGCTATAAACTCAAGATTTGTCAGATATTTGTGGTTAAAATTTCTCTTTTATTTTATTTTATTTTATAAAATTTACAATCAAATTTGTCTTTTCTTTTCTTTTATTTATTTATTTAATTTTGTAAGTGTGTCAGGAATTAAAAGGTGATGCAGAAATATTTAAAATAGACAAAAAGATTTAAAAATAAAATGACAAGATACTTTAGTTTAATGCGTCTGTCCAGTAAATTTATATAAGAACTATTTTTTAAAATATTTATAATAAATTGCAAGGTCTTTTAACAACCCAATACGCCCACAGTCACTACCATATTTATAGATACATAACAAAAAAAAAAAAAAAAGTGCATTAGAAAGTGTTCAAGATGTAGCGACAAAAATTACAACAACAACAAAAAAAAAGAGCAACACAATATATAGTAGCAACGACTTAAGCAATTTCACTTGTCATATACTATCGCATATACACACAATGAATGAAGAAGAAGAGATAAAAATAAAAGATGCACAATAAAATCAAAGAAAGAAAGAATGAGAAAACAATAAAAAAAGAAACAAACAAACAAACAAATAACAAAATATGCGCATGCGTCAAAGCAACAGACACAACCACAGCAACAAGTTGCAGCAAAGATGCTGCTGCTGCTGTTTTGCTGCTGTTTTGCGCCCAAAAAGCGAAGCAAAGCAAAGCAAAGATACGATACACTCACTCACTCATTCATTCAATTCATTCATTGAATTAGAAACGCCTGTGCAGGTGTGTATTTGTATCTGTAATTGCAATTGTATCTGTAATTGTAACTTTATATGTGTATGGAATGTATCTATGAGTTTATTTCGTATCTGTTTGTTTGATTATGTGTTTATGGACTTCGCATTAACCGCATTAAATCAAATAAACGATTTAATGATTTAATTTTATTTTTCATTTTACAGCAGCAGCAGCAGCACCACTTTCACGCTGCATAAAACGAAAACAGCAACGTTCGCTCATTCGCTTACGCATTTAAAAAAAAAAAAAACGTTAGCACCGGCTTTAACGTTTCGAGTAGTCGTAGTAGTAGTATATTGGTTAGTGGCTAAAACTGTCTCGAAGATGCTGCGAATCGATCAGTAAAACAGCCTATTGCAATAAGACATGGCTGACTTGCTAGGCTGACATTAATGATAATTACCCCACTTTTTACCGCACATTTTTTTTTTTTCTTTTTTGTTAAAAAAAAAAAAAAATCAAAAGCGGTCTAACTTGTTCTTTTTGCAGAAATAAAAAAAAAAACGTAGAGAAAGGGAGAGGGTTACACAAAGTGTAAACCAATAAATGCACACAAAAAATGTATCTCAACTATTTACATTCTTGCTTTATAAGATTTGTTGCTTCTTTCTTTTTAACTTTTTGACTTTAATAGCAAACCAAAAAAAAAAAAAAAAAAAAAAAAAGAGATTACTTCAATATAACTCGTCTCCTATCCAATCTCTCATCTGCCAAAAACAGGTTGTAACGCGCAGCTGCGCAATTCAAGTGATTTAGTTGCTTTTATTGGCCAAGACAAGAGAGTCAGTCCACAGAGTCGTTCAGTCTGTTGATCTGCCTGACACTCTGTCTGCCACAGTGGCATCATAGTAGCTGGCTAATCTACTATGCACATTTAGGGTGGTCACAATCACAATCACAACAGCAACGGCAACAGCAACAGCAGCAGACAGATTAATAGACAAAATATGCAATACATTCGGTTGTAGTTCGATATTTTGTACACTGCACATATATAAAATAAACTCAAACTTAAACAAACATGTTTGATCATGAATTATATTCGAAATTCACCACATGGTGAAAATCTTATACGGTGTAACTAGACAAAAAGTGTTACCGTTTGATCGTCTCAGACGGTCTACAGACATGAGCCTCCTATAATGCTCATAATTCGATAATTAAAGGCTTTTCAAAGTTGAAGCGTTTGAGTGCACTATCTGCGCCTTCATACAAATTTTCCAGTCACTCCACTTCGAGACTTTACAAAAAAAAAAATGGTTTTAAAAACAAGCATCTACATCAAAATTCTCGATTGATTCTGATTGATTTTTCGACCCTGGTCTTGTGACGGATGGTTCGCAATTTTTAAGACCAGATTCGCATTTAGCTATTTTTGTTACCCAAAATAAATAAAGCGTATAAACAGATTCGCCTAAACAAAACATTTATATTTTTGATAAAAGATTTTTTTTCCCATTTTTTTTTTTTTTTGTTGCAAATTTCACCAAATTATTAAAAAATAAATTTAGGTATGAGGCTGAGCTGTGCTGTATATGATGAGATACACTGTGTCAAGCAGCCTATCCACTTGTCTATCTGACTAACTGTCTGATCCATGCAACTTTTATTTATTTATTTTATTTTTTTTTTCAATCAGCTTCAATATTCGTTGTAGTTGTTGTTGTACAGCTTTATTATAGTCGATTATTATTTATTTATTTTTTTTTTTTGCAGTTTGTGTTTTTTTTTTCCTTTTTCTTTGCTGTATTTATTTGGCATTCGCCGAAAAGAGAAATTTTGAAAACACTAGACAGGCCAAAACAGTACAGTACAAACAGGCATTCCATGTCAGCAGGTTAGCAGGGATTTTGATAGGCAAGTAGATAGTTAGCTAGATAAATAGATAGATACTTATATAGATACAAAAATGTATAAACAGATGAAACCAAAAAAAAACAAAAACAATCAAAATGAATAACTTGAGTAAATTAGGAGAAATTTTTTTACATAGTTTAAAGTATTCCGTTTTTGGGTGTGGCAAGTTGAAAGTCGTTAATAATTATTTGATGTGCTGCACTTTTTTGTAGCAAATATTCTTCAATCGAATATGTTAGAGCGCAATTTAAAATTTGAATGTAAAAAGAACAAAGCATTATTAAAAGTTTAAGAATATAATTTTATGATTGAAAGCATTGAAAAAACTTAAACTCAAATAGCAATACTTAAACAATTTACCGCTGACCATGATGCAGTTATAACAGCTGACGTATTTCGCAACTGTCTCTTTCTAATTTGCTAACAAATTTTGTTGATTTTGCATGTTTTGTTGAGTTTATATAAATTCACCTTAATAAAAATCAAAGTGTATATGTATTTCAATTTAAAAATAAATCTTTTTTATTAGCACTAAAGCCACCGAAGCAAAGTTACAGAAAATATATTGTTTGCTTGCTATCTCTTTCTTGAAATTTCTCGTACCCTTCTCTCCTGTCGTGATGAAATTCAATATAATTTATAGCATACTAAGTTGTTTAATTTATGTAAGCAAAGATTTCGAAGTACTTTACCATGCTCCTGATAGGGAAAAAAACAGAATCTGAAATCTATGTGGCGTCTAGTATGTTTACTTAGCAGTTTTTGGACTTCTGGATCTATGTATTGTCTTTCAGACAAACATTTATACTTCATATTCGTCGGAAATGAACATAAGATCCATATTATACGTCTCTCGTGTAACCTAT
Source organism: Leucophenga varia (assembly GCA_018903435.1). Lineage (NCBI taxonomy): Eukaryota > Metazoa > Arthropoda > Insecta > Diptera > Drosophilidae > Leucophenga > Leucophenga varia. The sequence goes on along the minus strand of JAEIFJ010000424.1, from coordinate 667,543 downwards.
GGTAACGTAATGCTGACAGATTGGCAAAAGAGAGAGAGAGAGGTTCCTTAAGAATTATTTCACTATCAGGCACTAACAAATGTCAAAAATTTGTATTGGCCATAGACGAACCAGAAAACTGCTGCAACACTTACAAGATGATCAGACCCAAAAAGGAAAATGCGTTCAAACTTGTCGACAAATCAGATACGGTGGAGCACTTGTCCAACACTTCGGTCAAGAAGACTGAAACATTTGGGACATTGAAAATTCCAGATTCTCGGTAATCTGCCTTGACTGTGTCCCTTTAAACTAGGCTGCACAGGTTGGCTTTGATCTTTCATAGTCAATCATATATAAAAAGTCTCATCCGAGAAGTTTGCTATCAAAACCACGTCTCAGCGCTATACGTGTATAAGGTGGAACGTTCATCGGTGAATATTATTCGACTTTATTTAAAGTAAAAATGACTTTTAGAGTACCACGATTAGCTACCGAAAATGTTAAATTTCAGCTTTTACCTTAAAGTTACGAAATCAAGTTTGGCTTGGTTACTGAATTTCTTTTCCATTTCAATTTTTTTTTTTATATTTTTTTGCTTTTTTGTTTTATTTCTATTCTAATTATTTCGAATTTTTCTTTAGCCTTTTCCGTAGTTGGTAAACTTTGGGCGCATGGTACATAATTTCGAATTCGTCGAAAAACCAGTGAAGCACGCGCCGAGTTCAAAGAAGTTATGCGCGAGCTTTAGCCCAAAAAAAAAAAAAAAAATTATATATTTTATACTCATATACCTGGTTTGTGTTTTATGTTGCAGTATACTCGTATGTGTATTTATGTCATAAGTATTTTCGGTGTAAACGAAGCTTAAGAAGTGAAAAAAACCTATATAAAATGCATATAAAATAGTAAAAATGTTTCTATGTCCGTTATGAACGTTGAAACTATCCAACCGATGTGTCCCAAACCGGTTTCATTTAAAAAGGTAACAATGCAAGTTTAGTTATAGACTACTAAAATAATCCATTGAGGTCCAGTCATGAAGCTGATATAGATTTCGAAATATAAAACAATGATATATTCTATCAAACACAAAATGGCAATTTATAAAATAAGAAACAAAGCTGTCGAGCAAAACCGCAGCATGCGACTAGTGTATGAGTTGTACGTACGTACGTATATGAATTCATTCGCTTTTATTATTATTATTCAAAAATCGATTTATGTAGACACTTAAAAAAAATTATTTGAAATTTATATGCTTCTTTTTTTTTTTTTGTTTTTTTGTATTTTTTTTTTAATTTTCTTATAGACATACGCCAAGTGAAAGTGAATCTAAAAGTGCAAATTTCGCGCTTCAATTGTATAATAATTGCAAAAAAAAAAAAAACGTACATATTAAAACAACAATGAGACAATAATAATAATAAAAGAAATTTTCGAACAAAAAAAAAAAAAATAAAAAAAAATAAATAATTTAAACGTTTTTTAATAACATTTTCATTTATGTTTATTTTACTTTTTCTTTGTAGATTGTACTTTTTTTTTTTTTTTTTGTTGAGTGATCGATCACTTAATAAAAATATTTATTTAAAAAATACTTTGCAGCAGCTCATATCACATCAGTTTTGTAATATAAAAGCATTCGACAAGTGACACTTTTGCGTGGTAAATGTATGAAAGTTAGATTAGGTGGTGGCAACTAATGGAATGGATTAGCATGACGAATATTTCAACATGCAACGAGGCATTCATGATAAGTGATGCTGAAGTTTATTTAACAAAACAGAAAAAAAAATATATCATGAAACCAAGAAAACAAAGGCGCTAAAATCAATTCTTTATCTTGTCTAACTGTTTAAAAAATAGCTCTATGTTTTTAAGTCATTTCAAAATGCGCACAAAATCATCACCGATGAAGCTGGACTGCATCAAATCTGTCCGACGGTGCGTCAAGCTGGTGCGCCTGGCAAGAGGCGGTAGCAGAAGGGACTAACGACAGCTTTAAACATACGTTTGCATCACTAGATAAGAAGTTCCAGGAAGCAATCAAACCAATTTACGAAGCGCTGTCGTTTTTCGAAAAGGAAGAAGGAGTGCTTTATGGGCCTGGCATTGCAGATTGATATCTGTAAGTATTTCACAATAAAAATTGTTTTCTTGTCTAAAATTTCTTTAAGTTTTTCAAAACACGTTTTTGAACTTCTAAGTAAACTTTTCTCCGGTTCTACTGAACCGATTTTAATGAAACCAAGTTGCAATCAATGCAAAATTGTCACCATTCTCGCCCATAACTTAATCATAATTTTAATAAAATTTCTTCTTACTTTTAACTTAAAAAAATTCAAAATTAACTTTTTTTTAATGCAGAAAAAATAACTTCAAACTTTAAACGCCGTTTAATCTCCGAAACCACGTTTTTCGAACATTGTGTGGCAGGTACGATGCCGCATAATCTGTTTTAATTCTCGAACCGATTTTGATGAAACTAGTTGCAATCGATGCAGAATTGTCACCATTCTCGCCTGTACCTTCAACAATAATATTTAAAACTAAATTTTTACTATTTTTTTATCTATTTTGTAACTAAAGAAAAATGCCCAAAGAGATCGATATTTTGCAAATATCCTAAAGCCATCAATACTTCTTGGAATTATTCAAATGAAAATTTGGCAACGGAGTATCTTGACTTGTAATAAAATTTGAAACGATTGCAATTTTTTTCTAATGTTTTTTTAATGCTTACTTCGTTGTTGTTCCTTTCTCTCTCTCTCTCTCTCTTTCTCACTCTTTAAATTTATATTTTCGCTGTTGCTTCTGTATTAAATGCTTCATTGCTTTTAGCGCTGCATGTGTCTTTGATTATCTATGCACACATACCAAACGTATGCATGCATAACTATGCAATATTACTATAATCATAGATACACACACACACACACTCACATATATATAGCTAAACTGACCAGCTGATAGTTTCTTATTTTCCATTTTTATTCGTTATTTGCTTCCTGATTGCATGTTTATAAGTTATACGCATGACAGGTGCTGATTACTCCGTACAACAGCGTACTTTGTGGCAGCGTTAAAGTGTAAAAGATAAAATTTTGTTAGTTGCTTGCTTTATTGTATTTTTCCTTAGTTATTATTCTCGTATAATTTATTTTTAATACTAAAGCACAAACACACACACACACACACACACATATCTTCATACAATCTATGCGTTTTATATGAATTTAGTTTACCGCTTACGTAATTACAAAAAAAAAAGGAAAAGGAAAGGAAAATAAATGAATACAAAACGAAAGACTTAAGACACAAACTTCAAAAGCAGAAAAAAAACACAACAGAAAATCTGATGTTTTGCTTATAGCTAATGCATTTGTCTAATATGCCACACAATTATATTATTATTATAAGATATTTTTATATTATATTATATTATAAGTATCGAAATTCCCGGCATTGCTCGGGTGTCGCAAATAGTTCTTTACAAAAATATGTTTGTGACAACAAACTGCTTTTCCCAGCGATAACATTTTCAATCAATCATACATTTTCCCCAGTTTCTGTATATAATTTTTATACCCGCCACACATAGTGTGAAGGGTATTATCAGTTTGTCGGAAAGTTTGTAACGCATCAAAGGAGGCATCGGAGACCCCATAAAGTATATATCCGTCTGTCCATCTGTCTGTCTGTTGCAATGCGTTTTTCTCGGAAAGTTTCAAAGATATTGAACTGAAACTTTAAACTTAAGCTTTTTGTGTTGGCAGTTTGTATGTCAGAATCAAGGGCCACGCCTATTGAGATAGCCTCATAATCTTACCATTTTTTTCTTTTTTTTATAAAAAAAATTGGTATTATTGTAAATGTTTTTTTACAGTAAAAGCACTTCATGCATCCAATTTCAAAAAAGGTGCCACGCCCATTTTTAGATATAGCCCCAATACAAACCAAGCGCCCATTTTTCAGATTTTGTATGAAAATAGTTCTTATTTATGGACATATTTACTCCAATCTGTGTAAAATCACTTTTACTGTTATCCTTTACGAATATGCTACCGATATGACAAGGATCGAGCCACTATAACATATAGACCCCATACAAACTCACCTTCCATTTTTTTTTTCTTTTTCAAGAAAATTTTGAAAGTTTCGTGTGGCGGGTATTTGAGCTTCGGTGCTACCGAAGTTAACGTTTTTCTAGTTTGATTTGCTTTTGATTCAACTAAAATAAAATTCAACTAAAAATAAAAGTTTATATCCTAATATTCTCCTGTCACGGGATTTTGAAAACAGGTATTTTGAAATCAAGAAATTTTTTGAAGCCTGTTATTTTTTTTTTTTGTTTTTTTTTTACTTTATTCTTTTTAGAGGGAAATCTCTACCAGGTTACTTTCTAGAGGAATTTGCTAACTTGATGTTCCAATATAAAAATTAATTACATTTCTCAGTGTTACTCCAACTATGGTATTTTTTGTATGTTGTACCGCGTAGTTTGTTTAAAAAAATCTTAATTTGCTAGAATCGTTAGAATTGTCCAAAATCAAAACTTTAAAAACAACTTTTTGTGGCTCATTATCAAGATTACTTTGAGTTTAGCATTCTGGCCTTTTGTTTTTGTTTTTTTTTTTTTTTTTTTTGCATTCTTTATTAATTTATGTTAATTTCTTTCATTTATTTTAGCACATGAAATCATTTCATTGTTTTTTTTTTTTTTTTGGAAACTAATTTTTTTTCACTTTAGCTGGTGTAGATGTGTATGCGAAACAAAAAGATTCAACACTAAAATCTTTTTGCTCCTTCAGCTTATGTATTGCTACCAGTTCACTGACTCGACTCGATGAATTGTCAAAACTTATTTTTTTATTTTTTAACAGTTGAAAGCATGAAAAGAAATGTGTGTGTGTGTGTGTAGTAAGGCAAGGGTGTGATGAAAGAGGCGTTTTAACACATTGTCAAAAAACGACAACAACAACAACAAATAAGAAAATTAAGAAAAAAAAAAGAATACGACAAAAATTAAAATATCTTTGTCGATCTTGTATCGTATACAAATGTACGAATTGATTATATACATATATAAATATAAAAGGGGAGTAACATAGTTGTACGAAAGAAAGAAAAAAAACACCATCATAATAATAAATATTTAAGATTAAAAATAAATTTTGCTTTAGGCAAAACAATTCATAAAAATAAACCTTGACGACGTACCACTTCAGTGACATCATTTAGATGTACAGACAGACGGACAGACAGACAGACAAACAACTTTGAAATACAATAAAAAAAAAAGAAGCAAAGATACTAACGAATTTCAAAAAAAAAAAAAAATGATATTTCATAATCTTATTAGAACTTTTATTTCATTTACTTTTTTTTTTATATATTAGATTACTTGAGTGATTGGTGCCAAATGTCACAAAACTGTAAGTACACAAAAAGAGAGCAAAACAAGAATGTGACTACTTAAAAATAAAATAAAAAAAAATACAAAAAAAAAAACACAAACAAATAAGTTGTGAAAGAATGCGACAAAAATGATAAAGTCGTGCATGAGTCTTGCTCGAGTATTGAGGTCAACAATTAGAATACAAAAAATAACTACAATTTTACCGAAGCTTTAATACATCTCATACTAAATTATTTCAATTTGAAAATGCAAAAAGTACTTTTTCGATCATTATTACCCAGTTTCTATATACTTTTTGCATTGTTTTCTATTTAACTTCAAAAAATTTCAACTGAAAAGAAAAATTTGCTTATTTCCCAATATTTGCCTGACAAGGGATTTGGGAACAGGTATTTTGAAACCATGCGATTTTGAGATTCTGGGATTTTTTAGAATGCAAAAGTTTAAAAAAAAAGTTATGGAGTGACCACGTAAAAAGTGGTTCAGTAAAATGGTTCCGTAAAGTACCTGTCCAAACTATTGCGTTGCTACTTCTTCAATCTCCTGACAAAATGTGAGCAAAATCGAAATGGAACATTGAGAAGAGCAGATCTTGAAAGACATCACCAATATTGGAAACCACAATCGATACCAAGAAGCACTGAGCGTATTGCGTAATAGACAGGCCAAAAAAAAAAAAAAAATAGAAAACTGTAAACAAAAAATGTATTTATTTTTATAAAAAATTTAAGCGTATACCCGACGTGTGCTACTATGTTATACGTGCTCTTTTCCGTTTCGCAACTACTTTTTTTTTTTTTGGGCAGTGTCATTTTTTTTTTTTTTGATTGCAGCGTGGCCCAAATATGTTGGGGCTATAATGAAAACATACAAGAAGCACCAAAAATACCTGTTTTTTTTTTTTTTTTTTTTTTTTTTGATTGCAGCGTGGCCTAAATATGTTGGGGCTGTAATGAAAACATGCAAGAAGCACTAAAAAATACCTTTTTTTGATTGCAGCGTGGCCCAAATATGTTGGGGCTGTAATGAAAACATGCAAGAAGCACTAAAAAATACCAGTTTTTTTTTATTTTTATTGCAGCGTGGCCCAAATATGTTGGGGCTGTAATGAAAACATACAAGAAGCACTAAAAAATACCTGTTTTTTTTTTCTTGTTGATGGCAGCGTAACTAAAAATCTAAAAATGCATTATTTTAGTGTTCTAAAATTTTGATTGTATTGTTAACTTTCAAATAAAACCGGTTTTTGACTCATCGTTTGAAAGGTTTCAAAGTTCATAGCGGACATAGAAACATTTTTTTTTTAATTTTATATAAAAATATCATGAAAAACAAACAAATTTCAAACTGATTCCAAGACAAAACAGAAAACCAATTTCAATTAGATTTCAAGTCAAGTGGGCTTGCCGCATGAAAAAAAAAAAATAAAATATCTATAAATCTTATTCACTCAAAATTGAAGGACAACTTCGCATACAGAAAAAAAAGATACATAAAAACCGCGAGGGCGTGCTATGCATTCGATAAATCGAAAGTACATACATAAGTTCTATAATTTATGACTAGAAACCCAATTGAAATCGAGAAAAAAAACAACCAAATTTAGACAAGAGACTTTCTAAGTAGTATTTTTTTTTCTGGGCCAGTTAAATATTTTTTTGTTGTTTAAACTTATGACTTCATTAACATGCTAAAGGTGCTTTTGTTGTTGTTGTTGTTTTTATTTGTGTTATTTGTGTTATTTGTGGCAATTAGCACGACTTCATTTGTAGTCGCATACATTTGAAAGCTCAGCACATTTTTACTATGCAAGGTCAACATTTATCAAAAAAAAAAAAAAAAAAAAATGAAAGACATCTAAATGAGTGCCCAATGATTGGCATTGTATTTAAATACAAATTTCAAATTTCTTTTTGCTTTGCGCCGAATTTTGCTTTGTTTGGTATGCGGAACACGTAAGTATGTCACACTTCTCAAATTAAATAAGTACATATTTATTTATCGGTTTGATCGGTTTCCCGTCTGAAAGCTCGTTAACTGCTAAAAATTGGTAACAAGAAAACAAAAAAAAAAAAAAAGGCAATATAATAACCAGAGAAAATGTTTTGCTTTAATAGAAACGAAACTTTAATACGCTTTACATAAATATGCAGAAAAAATGCTAGAGTCGATTGAGCACAATTACGAGATACTCTACAAAGTATTTCACATGAATCTTCAGAATTTTTATAGATCGTTTGTATCTAACGCTTACAATATCTGCACTTTAATAATATCCCAAGGGAAAATGTAAAATCAGCCATGTTCCCCTAATCGCAAACGCAAAATTTTTGCGTTTTACTTTTCAAATCGGCAAGTTTTGTTGCTCTGACAAATCGCAAAATATTTCCGTTTTCAAATCAGTGAATTGAAATGAAAAGTAATTGAATAATATAACACAAAAAAAAAATACTTTCGATTAATTACAAATATTTTTATTTCTTTCTGTGATGTTAATATATTTTATTTTTGTACTTTTTAACATAATTGATTCACAATTCGAATTCTAAATCAATATTTTCTATTCATGCCTAAATTCAAAGCAATTTGCAATACATCCGAAAGATCGATAACCCACGACACGTTGTTAACGACTACTGCCCATCAATCGGTTTTAGTCAACTTAGGCCCTTTCCATTAGGCTTTTTAAAACAAACTCCTTAAATCGTATAACAGTTAGTATGGAAAGTCGCGTTAATTTGAACGCGACTTCGATAACACGCGTTCAAACCGATTTCACACCGATTACAAACCACTGGTGCGAAAAAAATTTAATTAATATACACTACTTGCGATTTCGTTTGACCGATAACTTTATAAATTGTAATCGATAGCATTTTTGTCATAAAAATGCAAAGAAACGTTTTGAAAATGAAACATTAATTTTGCGATTGCCGAAGCTCGAATAATTTGAAATCGTACCCATTTACTAAATCGCAAACCGCAAATCATAATTCGCAAAACAAAAAAAAAAAACGATTCCATGTTTAAATAGTTTCCATATTCAAATAAATATTCCAGCTAGAGTTAAGCGAAATTTGGTAGAACCCAGCAAAGAAATATACTCATGAATGTGATAATTCAAGAAAAATACTCAAGTCTGGCTCAAATCGCAAATTTCAGTATCAGCCTATTACGGCATTTTGTCACAAATGTTCAGCGATCTCCATGGGTCCATGGTGTGCTGCTCTCATATCAAGTTTGAGCTTTACATAAAAGTGATTATATTATAAATTTTGAACATGCGCTCAGAAACTTTCCATTAAAAATAAAAAAAAAAAAAACTTTTAAACTGATCTTTCGCTGTTTTAAAAAATATTCACGCATCGTAATTCATATACAATAAATTTTGTACAATTCAAAAAGCTTTTATTTCCCTTCGTTTGAGTGTTACAAACTTTATATAAAATTTAAGAGACTTTTTACTAACTTTAAAATGTATACCAAAAAAAAAAAAAATCGAAAAATTTTGAAATTAGCTATTTTTCATCGTTTTTGTGTGTTACAAATACTTTTATTAAGTCTGCAAGTCTCGAATGCGCAATGAGCTTTAAATAAATAATTTTCATAGGCGTTGCAATCAACAATAGCAACAATTGTCCGAAATCGCATAAATGTCAATTTTTTTTTTTTTGTGTACAATTGTCTGTGAATCTGGGCTGCCAGCGGCGATCTAACTCTGACAAAATCGTAATTATAATAGCTCTTGGCAAACAATTCAATTTATAGTTAAACCTTCAAACGAAATAAAAGATTGCCAAATGACAGACTTTTTTGTTTGCTTTACAAATTGTTTATTTGCAAAAAAATGAAAAAATGTGTCGCACCTCCGCAAATGACATTGCACGGCAAAGATTTTTATTTTTCCACAATTTGACACGATTTGACACGAGTTTGATTTTTAAACATTTTTTTTTTCAGTGTTTTTTGGATTTGATTGATTGGTTTGAATTGAATTTAATTCGATTTAATTAGACGCGGTCTGTCGTGTCTTTTGGTTTGTTAAGGATTTTTTTTCATATTTGATTTTCAATGTTTGCATGTCAGCGTGTGTGTGTCTGTCTGTCTGTCTGTCTGTCTGTCTAGTTTGCATATATTGCTCCTGGGCAAAAGACTTGTGACTCTCGATTTTTCGACTTTATTCGAAACGAAACGAATCGAATCAAATCGCTTTTGCATGACATGTGCATGTGCTGCGGTAGGTGAAAGTGTGCTTTTAATTTTTCTTTTTTTTTTTTTGAGCAGAAAACTAAAAAAAAAACGAGATGATATCCAAAAAGAGCGAAAGTAAAATATACGAGTACAATAAAAAAAAAAATAAATAAATAACCATAAAAAGCGCCTATCAAAATGCTTATTAATTTTATTACGATAAACTGAATTGTTTATTGGAACAAAAAGCATAAAAGTCAAAACTATACTAAACGCTTTTTTTTTTTTTTTAATTTTTTTTTTAATAATACAATGCGAGTCAATTAGAAGAAGACTTATAAAGAATCGTGGCTACTAGCGTCCATTTTCTGTCTGAAATTTTTTTTTTCGCTGTTTATAAGAGCTAAAGCTACAAAATTTGGATTCTAGGAAATTCCGCGTTTCTATGTCCGCTATGGATGTTGAAACCATACAACCGATGAGTCCCAAACCAGTTGCATTTGAAAGGCAACACTTCAATCAAAATTATAGAACACTAAAACAATGCATTTGACACATTTGGTTCATTCATGAAATTGTTTTTTAATTTTCCCATACCAAAAAAGCTTTTGCTTTATATATTGTTTTTATTATACTAGCACCAAAAGTACAAAAAAAGCCATCGAAAAGCGCTTCTGTAGAATCGAAGCTCAAATAGCCGCCACACATGGTGTAACCCTAAATAATAATCCACACCAATTATTAATCTTTCCTTGAAAAACGTCATAAAAATTGTTTTTAAATAAAATTCGGCAAACGATTGTTTGGGGCCCTATTAATAATTGGGGTCAGACAGACGGACTTGTTTATATATCTCGAATCAACTTGCAACTTTTTTCGTATCTTGTTTTCCCAAAAATTAAAATGCACTTTTACCCAACAGGTACAGCGCATAACAACAAAGCGAATAAAAAAAAAAGTAAGTCACAACACTCTGGACCAAACGTTATGAAGAGAAATAACAAAAAGTAATGAAAGTCCAACTAACACAAAGAACTATAATCTTTAAAATGGCTATTTTTTTTTTTTTTTTCATGACTTATTTTTTACATTTTATTCCAGCAAAGTTGTGCTTTTGGCCTTTTGCTTGACATTTGTACGCGCGAGTTTGCAGGCAGGCAGAAGATTCATAAAGAGAAGAGCAGGCGTGCAGATTGAAACATGTTTGCAGTCAGTCGATGCTAAAAAGTACCAAAACAAAAAAAAAAAAAAAATAATGAACGTGCAAAAAAAAAAAAAATATCAGGAGAGAGCGTGAGAGTCAAACGTCCTTCAGTTGAAAATTTATAATTTTAAAGGCCACAAAAGTTTGAATTGACTGATGTCTTCATTGTTGTTGTTGTTGTTGTTGTTGTTGAGTGATGAAGTCAAAAATGTGACAGACAGACAGCGCGATTTTACCATAATGCAACCTCAAAACAAGTAAAATACCAGCGACTGATCATTTCATTTATTTTTGAAGATGTTTGCTGTATTACCTACTTTTGGAATATGTTGCAGCAAATCTTTGCAGTTAATGCTTGCCACTTCACTGAAATCGCACACAAATTAATAAAAATAAAAATTTCAAGAAAAAAAACGTATGCATATTTTCTTTTTTTTTTAATTTGTCGATTTATTTTGATGAAATTGCTGCAGTTTTATGCAATTCCATGCATTACCATGCAACATAAAATTTAGCAATTCTCTTGCAATTTTAGTCCAAACAAACATCAAACTGAATGTGAGTGCCTCTTTTGTCTGTTGTTTGCAGCATTGCACCTGTACTGATGTGAACGAGGGTATTTTTGAAAATTTTATATTTAGCAACTCTTCATCATCGCATCTTCTTTAGCAGTCTTCACTTTTTCTAAGATTTGGTTCAAATGAATTAATTAACATATTAAAAAATCACTTTCGGTGATTTTTTCACAATTTTATTCACAGTGATTTATTCACAGTGATTTATTCACAGTGATTTATTCAGAGTGATTTATTCACAGTGATTTATTCAGAGTGATTTATTCACAGTGATTTATTCACAGTGATTTATTCACAGTGATTTATTCACAGTGATTTATTCACAGACAGTGATTTATTCTCAGTGATTTATTCACAGTGAATTATTCACAGTGATTTATTCACAGTGATTTATTCACAGTGATTTATTCACAGTGATTTATTCACAGTGATTTATTCACAGTGATTTTTTTACAGTGATTTATACACAGTGATTTTTCTCAGATTAATTTTTTCGCAGTGATTTTTTTACAGTGATTTATTCACAGTGATTTATTCACAGTGTTTTTTTTACAGTGATTTTTACACAGTGATTTTTTTACAGTGATTTTTTTACAGTGATTTTTTCACAGTTTTAAAATGTGCTTTATGGGTGGGTGTGTTGTGTTCAAAATCCCTCTGCCTATTTGTCTGTCTGTCTGTCTGTCTTATGCGTCCGTCGGCTCTGTCGTGAGTTGAATAAATACTTTTAACTTAACCCTCGTACATTGTGTCTACATATGCGTTAAATTTTCATTGATTTTGTGGCAACAGCAACAAAAAACTCAAAAACAATAAAGCTGCATTCACTGCAATTTCACTTTTCATTGTTCGCTTAAATGCAACAACAACAAAAAAAAAAGACAACTAAAAGCTATATTTGGCTGCATTATAAAATGGAAAATGCATTTTTAAAAGTTATTCAAATTAAATAATTTCCATTTATTATTTACTTTGTTCAATGGAAACGCAACGCAGTTACCTTTTCCATTTCATTTCATTTGCAATGCCAATTTGATGCATTGGCAAGTTCGTTGGCGTTTGTTTGTCTCAAAAAAAAAAATAACAACATAAAACTTTAACTATGAGACAAGACAAGACAATGCCAATCACCTACTATACACATTACACATTACAATTATTCAGTAATCATTATGTTATCATCATCATCGTTATTAATATTATTATCATTATCTGCTAACTTACATGTTGTCGCTTTTTTGATTGCCACACGCTTTTTGTTGATGTTTGTTGTTGCTGTAAGCAAAAAAAAAAAAAAAAGGAAAAATTTCATATTACAAAAAAAAAGAAAATTTAAACAATTCAAAAAAAAAAAAAAAATATGAAAAACATTTCAATTAAAAAATAATTTTGTACAGTTTTGAAATTATTTCATCGAAACAAGAAACAAATGCAATTTATTGCTAATAATTGCTAAATGCGATATTCGAAATGCCAACACGAAATTCTTTTACCAAAGTAAACGCAAAGTTATGTTTGTACGAGTATCTTATAGATACATTTCGCGAATACATACATACTTAATACATAGTTACAATATTTTATTGTAATATTGCAAATGCATGTCGAACGGGTCGTGTTCATGTCTATGACCCACATATATGTGTATATGCATACAAATACAAACAAAAAAAATAAAAAGATACATATGCATAGATACATTTTAAACAAATAAGATAGATATTTTATGTGTTTGTATGTATTTAGATAGATACTCGCGCACAGTTAGAAGACTTAAATTGAAGTTGGCAACGAATGACGCTGACGCTGACGTTGACGATAATAACGATGAGAAGAAGAAGAAGTAGATACAGATACAAATACGATGGATGCTGACGGACTGTTGTGACTTTATATTGTAGCAATAGCAACAGTTGCTCTTGCTGTTATTGTTGTTGTTGTTGTTGGTAATTGCGGCATTTTAAAATGTTTTCAGTTGATATTACCGTTGCTGTTGTTGTTGTTATTTTTGTTATTTTTGTTTTTGCCGCCGCTTTAGATTATGCAATTCACCAAAATAACAGCAGCAGCAGCCAATTTAACCAGAAGCAACAACAAAAAAAGCAGCACACACACACACAACAATAGAAAAACACTTCAAGAAACAGTTATCTTTAAAATTGCATCGACAAATGACACAGCAACCCCAAAAAGATACACATACCAACAAAATAATAAAAAAAAAAAAAATATATCTGCATGCATATTATTCCGACCAAAATTTGAAAATAACAATGACTTTTCCGCATGAAAGCAAAAAAAAAAAAAAAAAAAAAACTATATACAAACTCTTAAATACAGGAAAAGCTATTTGTTTTTTTTTTTTATACCATTTATTTTATGCATAGCTGGGTATATTAGATTTGTGCAAGTGCATGTAACAGCTACAAGTAGACAGAACAGGAATATTTATCATTTGATTCGATAAATTTTTTTTTTTTTTGATAATCGTTGAGTGCAGACTAGTGTCGGTGATTTTTTCACAGTGATTTCAAATTCAGTGATTTTCTTGTTTTTCATGTGAACATATTAAGTTATCGGTTATTTTGCAAATCACTTTTCGCGAACAGTGAATCACTGATTGTTTTCATTTTTTTTTTTGTCGCGAATTGCGCTTTTATCACTGTTTACAGTCACTGCGATTTTCAAGTCGCAGTCGCCAAAGACACTGCAGTTCTTATTGGAAAAAAAATTTTTAAAAGGAGCTATTGTCTTCAAATTTGGTACAAATACTTCTTATATTCAGCCAAGTCTTTATATTAAATTTCTTTGAGATCGGTCTGCCGTTTTTCCCATCTGCTCCAGAAATGTACTGACGGGAAGCAGGGAAGCAGCAGATCGTTTATGCACTAGAGGTAAACAGACACGTACAGCAGTCCGAAGATTGCCTCAAATGAATTTGGAAAAATTGAATTTGGTGGAACAGATCCAAAATAAGGTGTAAGAGCAAAAACTATCGCAGTATCTACAGCAGCTCCACAGGAGAGAGACTGCAGGCTGCTGATCGGCATACTAACAGATCATTGCCTAGCGGCAGCTCCTCATGCTAAAAAGGTAGGAATTACCCATTAGGACGGGAGCATAGAGTCCCAGGGAGCACTTTTTCTGCAACTGCACAGCTAACGCCAAAATAAAACTGAACAATCTTGGCTCATCTTGAATCGCATCACTGAAAGATGCGTCTGGAATGATGCCTAGTCACACCTCCGAATAGGCAACACTAAGTACCAAATTGGTCTGTAATCTGATTATTTGAATATTATTTCAGTCATTGTTTTGGTCAAGTAAAATACTCGTTTGGCTTTATACTTTTTCAGGAATAGAAGTACTTTTTAATATGCTGTAGCCGTAGTGCAGCCGTAGTGTGTCTGTGTGTGTGTGTTTGTGACGAATGAGACACAACAAATAACAAACTCACATGACAAATTGTAAAAAAAAAAAAAAAAAGTATGCAAGAGAACAATTTAAATCTACTTAATAAATGACACAAATAAGAAAAAAAAAAAAAGAAAAAGGTAAAAACAATTATTGAGAACAAAATAACTGCTGGCGCCTTGTGCAACAACAACAACAATGCTTGCAGCAGTAATAAGAACAACGAACAAAAAAAGACGCCACAAAAAAAAATGGGTGCAGCAACATAATAATAACAACAACAACAATCAACTATCGCCTACATTTTGAGTTTTTGTTCAAGTTTGCATACCATTTATTTTTTTTTTTTTTTACAAATTACGAATAGCACAAATATGTATCTAGATACTTTTGCATATTAACATTTTTTTAAGTAGTTCAACGAAACAACTCAGAATGTATGTGTATGTACAAGTATGTTACTATGTAGTAACTACAATAATTATTAGTTTATTGTTTAAATAATTAATTAACTAAATCCATCACATATATCAGTCAAATTTAAAAAGTATGTGAAGGTTACATACAAGAAATATAATGAGTATTAGAGTGTAGAGCACTGCAGTCGAGTAAACAGCAAATCACAAATATATATATTTCACAATATTGAGTCAAAAAAATTTGCCAATTCGAATCGTTACAATATTCAATCACAAACATAAATTTAGCAGAGCACACACGATAGAACAGAGATAGTTCGCCATGACGAAAATCTGGGATCCAAACGACAAGCGAATCGCAAGCAAATAAGAATGGAACAGGCAACACATTTCCCCAAATTAAACTAACCCCTACGACGACGGTGCTTTTATAATAGGTGTAGTATTTCGGCTTTCTGTACTAAAATAATTTTTACATATGTTAGTAGCTTACGGGAACGAGAGAGAGAGAGATAGATTCAAAGATAGTTTCTATACTCTTCTTATTAAAGCAAAATGGAGTTAGAGACATGTGGTATACGAAAACCGAAGAAGTAGCTTATTGGTAAGATGTTTGGAATGAGCGATGTCTGGAGAAGCAGGGGTGGGTTAGGACTTTCTATATAACGTAAGAAGTTCTGGGTTTTAGAGTCTCCCGTAATCGTTTTATACGATCTGAAGCTCGTAGTAGTAAATCATGCTGCGTGGTCCACCATCTCTATCGACTCCATCCCAATCCCAATGATTCCCGAGAACCTCTGAAACGTTTGGCATTGATCCTACATAGAGCAATAATTGCAATTCTTCCTTTTTAATTTTTTTTCTTTGGGTTGACCCGACCATTCCTTAACTTCGAGTTCAAAATCATCACTTTGACACGATTTTTCAAAATGGAGCATTCTCTACGTAAATTTCCACTAATTTTATTCGATGACCCTCTGCAGCACTTATCTTCATATTCAAATGTGTTTTTTATATGCGCCTGTGTCTTTCTGTGACATCTTTTTATCTACCCAAACTCATGGTACCAAATGAAATGAGCTCAAAATTTAAATTTTTTAAATATTTTTCAACACTGATTTTTATGTAGCTCAAAAATGAGAAAAGCAAGAATGCATTCTACATACAATATACTTATATTCTACTCTACTCTATAATAATGCTTGCGCCACATGCCCTACAAAGACTTTAGTTACGCTTTTAAACTGACAATTACATTACAAGCGCACAAGCCTAAACCTAAACAATAATAATAACAAGTATCATAAAAAAAAAAAAAACGAGAACGACAACAACAACAACAAAAATAAGAAGAAAAAAATCTGAAATTATTGCATTTAATAAACGGTTTTGTTCTGAAGCTCTCAAGTCATTCTATATAAAAATATAGATTATCTTTTGTCGTGCAACATTTTGCATGCTGAAGTCTTCGTCATGTAACAAATTCGTACACAAGTTCGTTTCTTAAGTCTTTTGTTTCATTTGTTTGAATTTAGTCTCTCGCTTTTTTTTTTTTTTTTTTGCTTATTTTTTTTATGCAAAATCATTTACACTGATTTCTAGCGGGCGTTAAAAAATACGCCCCTTCTTTTTTTCTGCTTTACAGTTATGTGTAATAAAATTCAAATTGCTATAATTCAATTCGCATAGATACACAACTTCAACTTTTGTTCCAATTAGTGTAAAAAAATAAAGACAAAAAAGGAAAGAAACTCGAATAATAATCAAAAATTATTACGAAATTAATTATGAAACACTTCTGCTGCTACGTTGAAGATGAAACTGAAAACAAACAATCAAAAAAAAAAATATTTATAAATTTTTGCACTAAGCCACGCACACCCAGATTTAATCGAAACGAAAATATATAAAATGACAATATACATTTTTGTTTTTTAAGAGTCACGCTTTCTTTGATTTTGCATGACTGAATTTTTTTGTTTATTAAAAAAAAAAAAAAAAATTGGCATTTAAATTTTATTAAATTTTTTTAATGCTTATAAATAATCGATTCAATCTGCTGGTAGCTCAAATAGTTTTAAATACTGTAAAAGTTTATTGAGAGAAAAAAGAATAGTTTTGAGTTTGAAAACAATGAAAAAAATTCAGCATTCAAAAATACTCAATCTTTCACTGCGCCCTTTTATTGAAGAATAAATAAAAGATATCAGCCAGACATATACAAATTGGGCGAAAAAGTAGATGAGGTTGCATATCTTCTCCACGGATTAGTGAATTATTTCGGTATTTTAATCATTCCAGCGGATACCACGTGTTAGTAGAATTTCTCAGAGTACAATGCCGCACTCGACTCAAAGACAAAAGCTGTAGTAGCACATAAGAGTCTGAAATAATAAAGCAACATTGCTGTCACTAACCGATCGGAAAGTTTAGATCTTCAAAGTTTGAATGAGTCATAAAGATCATGTCATGTACAATTTATCATTTCTGAAGTTATCACTTTCGGTGATTTTTTTACAGTGATTTAAACATAGCAATGTCGCATGCAACTGAAAGTAGTGATTTGCGATTTTTTTTTTTTTTTTTCTCAGTGAACATGTTCAGTTATTGGCAATTATCGGAAACACTTCGCGAAGCGTGAATCTGTTTAGTTGGTAATTCTATAATTTTTCGCGAACTGCGATTTAATCACTGTTTGCAATCGCCAACACTAATAGTTCACAGCAGCTTTTGCAATTTAATCTAAGACTAAAAAGCAAGCGAAAAACACTAACAGAAATAAATAACGACTGGACTACTTGATCCGAGAACATACGTAATCATGCAGAAATGTTCCTATTGGTTCTTGTATTGAGACTGATCGTGCTTATTTTAAGTTTAAAATATTTAAATTGCAAAATGAGTGTTTAAAGTGTCTCATAAATTTGCTTTCATCGTATTATTTCCTTTGTTGTTTTTTTTTTTTTTTTTTTTTTGTGCCTTCGTTTATGAGAAACAAATATTTCTTAATATAAGAACGAATGTTCTTAATATTAGAACACAAATGTACGCATACAAACGCTTATATATATTTTGAATAAATTGCAGAAAATTCAAACAGTTTGATTAGTGTAGTAGAGCTGTTCAAAAATATATACTATACACGTCAGATGTGCTTCAAAAAAACTTTACAATCTTAACTTGCAAAAATATACTTCGTCTCAAAGCCACAAAGCTACTCAGTTGTTGCTTTACGTGCTTATTGATTTTCTTGACAACTTAATTATTGCATAAAATTATTATCAAAAAGAAAACCTAATCAAGAAACGAAAAAAAAAAAAATAACGACAAAATTAATTAAAGAGATATTTCAGCATGTTTACGGAGAGCAGTTTTTGCAGTGATTACATCATAATCGATGAAGAAGCAGAAGCAGCAGAAGAAGACCTACAACATCATCATAAAGAAAAAAATAAAGTTAATATAATGAAGCAATGAAATACAATGAAGCTTAAATTGCAAAATAAAGAAAAAAAACTTTAAAACAAAAGACAATCAATTCAATCCAGTACAACGTTGATGATGATGGTCAGTGCACAATTGTTCATCTTTTACGAAACGAAAGATATGATACGATACGATACGATATAAAATATTATTTATTTACATACATACAAACTATATAAACTGACTGACATGCCACAACTCTGTGTGGCAATCAAACAAAAAGGGCGCTTGACTTGTGCTTACGCTTCACTGCAACTGCTGTTCGGTCGGTCGGACGTTTGGTCAGATTGTCTGTCTGTCTGTCTGTATCTATATATTCATAAGTCTGTCAAAGCATGGTCATATGATATCTTTAAGTTATTGCGTTTATATATAAAGTGACGTGCATATAAAGCTTTTCAATACATTCACTTTTCATACAAATATATCCAAAGTGTATTTAGATTTTTTTTCTTTGTCTTTCTTTTTAAACTCTTCTTCGAAAGTAATTTATTGCATTTGTTTGCTCAGTTATAATTCGCAAACAGTTTTTGCTACACTCGAGCCAACTCTAATTTTCGAGTTTTTGTCGCGAAAATTTTATATCAAAACTTCGGTTCACCTACGCTGCTATTATAGATATTTATTTATAACGAAGCAATTCGACTATTTAAAATTTACTCTTTCTTCGCTTTTATCTTTGTATCTTTTATGCATTGTCGTTTCAGATACATTTGTATCTTTTGTGCATTGTCGTTTCAGATACATTTGTATCTTTTGCTCATTGTCGTTTCCGATACATTTGTAGTTCATTTGTTATTAAAAAATACAATTAAAATGTGATATCAAGTGGACAATCAGACAAGTTTTTATTTATACTTTTTATTTTTTTTATCAAGTGGCATACCACTTCCTCCAATTACCTACAATTATACAAAAAAAAAAAAAAAACTTTTATTTAAAATATTTTTATCTTACACTGACCTTGGTGGAGTCTGTCTGTCTGTCTGCTATGTGCAATCAAGTAATAATAAAAATAAATAAACAAAACAAAAATAATAATAAATGAAAAGTAAAGAAAAAAAGGCATAATAAACGCGGCCTATAAAAATTAACAGAAAAAAGTACAATTTTATTTATTTTTTTTTTTTCTTCCGCACTTTTGAGATATTTTTGTATGATTTTCGTGATAGTGGCACGTGACCTTCAATATTTTTATTATTACGAATCAGTGCCTGGCACAGCTTCTTGGAACTTTTAAAAAAAAAAATTTGTATAAGCTCCTCAAAAAAAAAAAATTAAAGGGTGTACAACTAAATACTTCAATAATTGAGCTTGTTCGATTCAATGCAAGTGTGGGAATCAAAGTAAAAAAAAATATTTTCAATAAAAAAAAAATATGCATTTACCTAAAATGATTGGTTTTTTTTTTTTTTCATTTCAATACATTTGAGGAATACAGCAATAATTAATTTTAAAATTTACATACCTATTAAAAATATATATTTCTCATATTTTTATTTTTTCATCTAATGAGCGTTTAAAGCGCGCAAAAAAATATAGCTTATGGACCTGTTTAGTTAGTAAATCATTAGCTAAAGCAATGACAAACAGCAAACAGCAACATCATTAGCGGCCAAAACACAAAAAATGCCAAAGTTCATTAGAAACGGCGTCATTTGATTAGATCATCGTTAACATTAACGTCAGCAGCCAACTAAACAAGTTGCCTTAAACAACAAAAAAAAATTGACTTAATGATATTTTGACTTAATTGAATTGAATTTTTATCATCATCGTCATCGCCATCGACCGTCGTCAAGCATTCTTCTAGACTGCAGCGTTATTGCTTGTAACATATTTCATGACCATGAAGAGTGGCATGTAACTGTGGCATGTGGAAAACTTAATGGCCCCGAACACTATGCTCTTCTGGTATGCAAATAGTTTTAAGCTGCATTTTCTACTGTGATTACAACTGAGTACTATTGTGAGTACTGAGTACAACTGAGTACTACTGTAATTACATCTGAGTACTACTGTGATAACTGAGTATAAGTGAGTACTACTCTAATTACAACTGAGTACGAATGCAAATTTATTGTGAATACAACTGTATTACTGTTAATTAAACTAAGTAGCACTGTGAATTTATTGAGTGCTAATGAGTACTACTATAAATACTGTAAGTACAAATATGTATTATTGTGAATTCAGCTGAGTACTAATGAGTACAACTATGAAAACTGCTGTGAATACAACAGTAGTACTGTTAGCACAAATGAGTACTACTGTGAATACAACAGATTAACTGGGAATACAACCGAGTAAAACTGTGAATTCAACTGAGTACTAATTAGTACCGTGAGTACATCTGAGTAAAGGGTATCTTATAGTCGTGCAATTTATTTCGCATGTTTTGCAATAATTCTTCTATTTTTTTAAACTCGGCTCAAGACGGTTTTGTCAACGGCGTGCTTTGTAAAGATCATACAAAATGGCATTTGGTTTTTTTTTTCTTCTTCTTTTTTTAATAAACATAGAAATAAATGATGAAAGACAGACAGGCAGACAGTCAAGTTATGCAAACTTTGATATTTCAAATATGCATGATAATTTTGCTTTTTTAATCAACTCAAAATGCTTTGAAGTTTGAAACGAAGCGCTAGCTTCGATTGACTCACACAAACCCAAAATTATTCGAAAATTATTTATATTCAAATGTCATACTTTGTGAGAATTAACAGCCCTTGGCGCTGGTAAAAAAAAAATAGCAAAATTAAAAAAAAAATTTTTGAAAAAATTTAACAAAAATCATGAGAGTCACTAAAACGTATTTAATAATTATTATTTTTTTTTATTTTAATTGCGATGACCACAAAAAAAAAACACACACACAAAATAATTATAACCGTGACATTAGGAAAAATAATTTTTATTTTATTTATTTTCAACAAAAATTGCCAATTTTATCAAAACAGCAAACCACACAAATCAAAGAAAAAAAAAATAAAAATTAAAAAAAAAAATAAATAAATAAAAATAATGATAGCGTATAATATGAAATGCGGAAGCCGGAAACCATATATTGAAACTTAACTTAATTACATCAAAATAATTTTTTTAAATGAACATTTTTAGTTGAAAATAAATAGCCTAAAAATCGTTTATAAATTGTATCAAAATACAACAGCAATTGTTATTAAATGTTTTACTCAAAAAAAAAAAATCCATTCAAAATATAAGTCATAAAAAAACACACTACTGGGTCAATGCAATTTTTCAAAACGAGTGCAATTTGTATTTCAATTAAATGCTGCAATTGAATTTTAAAGAATGGCAAAAAAAAAAATATGACTGAAAACTGGAATAACAAGAGTAAAAACGAAAACGAAAAAAAAAAAAAAAAATAAACATATGAATAAGAAACCAGAAACCTTGAAATTGATTTTTAAATTTAGTGATACTCAATACATGACACCAATTGCTCACGTAAAGTTTCTAAAAAGAAAAAAAAATTGCAAAAATTCGATGAGGTAATTCTTTTGGAAATATTAATTCTAGGTTTTGCTCGAAACAAAATGATAAAATAAGGAAAAACGACTAACAGACGAACAGACAGACAGACAAATAGGCCGACAGACAGACAGACAGACAGACAGACAGACAGACAGACAGACGGACAGACAAATAGGCTGACAAACAGACGGACAGACGGACATATCTACAGACAGACGGAAAATATACATACAAAAACTAGTTACGAATTATAAATTTAAATCAAAATTTAAAACACACAAACTCGTAAATTCGGGCTGAGCACTGCTGTCCCATGTCACCTGAATAAACCCAATCTATGGGTTTATAGGTGACATGGAGTATTTGTCATCAAATTAAAATTTGACCATAAAAAGTATCTTAAAACCATCAGTTTTTTTTTTTTCGTTAACTCGTTTCACTTGTAATTGTATTTTTGGTTTATTGTTTAATAATGAAAAGAAAATGAAACTGAAACTACAAGTATAACACTTTTGCTTTTTATTTGAAGGTTTACTTTTGATGTTTTTTAATGAGTTGTGCGATTTTTTCGGTTTTGGTTTCAGTTTCGGGTTTCGGTTCATTATTATGTAGCATTATTCTGCTTGCAATTAATTGCCACAAACAAAAAAAAAAATTAATTAAAAAAGACAAAACTGTACACAAAAAAAAAACAATTTATATGTGTGAAACTTGTTTTATATTTCAAGTATGCCATACAAAGGCTTGAGACACAATATACAAAATGGTCAAAAACTTTTGTTGTCGCTTGGGTCTGATATTGACCATGTTGCTGAAAGACGACAGCCAGTCTATAGAAGCAATAGCAAAAAAAAAAAAAAATATCGCAGCTACTGTGAAGTACAAAAATAACTTAAAATAATAATAATAACCACCAAAAGATTAATGTCGCATGACAATAATGACGGAAACATGTTTGCCGTTTTTTGTTTGTGAAAAGTGAAAAGTGTCTTGGTACGCAAAAAACGAAAACAAAAACAAAAACAACAAATAAATTGCTCGACATCGAAAAGGCGCTTTCAATTATCGTCGTCGCCGTTTGTTAACAATGACAAACCCAACAACGACGACAACGACAACGACAACACAACCTGATGAGACCTGAGAAAGAATTTTTGTTGTTGTTTGTTTTTAATGAAATTGAAAGTTTGCAATGTTTCTTAAAAGTATTGTATTGTATCTGTTACATCTGCATCATATATTGTATCTGAAAATTTTTGATTATTTTTTTTTTTTTATGTTGTGAAAATATGCTCAGCAAAAATGCTTCTTAAAAAATATTTGCACATTGTATATGAATGCATGGAATTTAATCATCAAATACTTATAAGGCGAAGTGTACTAAATGTGGGCACCAGACCTAATTGTGGGCACTACTACATATCTTTGGACAGCAAGTAAATATATCAAACTGATCTGAGTACTGTAAAAAAACGGTTTTTAAATTAGCGATGTGTAAGAGATCATAATAGGGTGCCCACAACCGAATTTGCCTGTTCGGTTGTGGGCACCCTAATGTAACCGGTTATGCGAAAGAAAGCAAATACTAGCCAAACTATCAACTAAAGGCATCATTCATTTGCTCAGTTGTAAAGATATTAAGATAAAATTCAAAACTTAAGCTTTTAAAACTCAGTCCTAAGTAGTTAAAGTGTTAGATCCAAACTTCCACGCCCATTTTTGGGCATAGCTCCCATACAAATTTTTTAGTTTTTTTTATACCCGCCACACATAGTGTGAAGGATATTATCAGTTTGTCGGAAAGTTTGTAACGCATTGAAGGAGACGTCGTAGACCCCATTAAGTATATATATTCTTGATCAGCTCGACGAAACAAATTGATCTAGCCATGTCCGTCTGTCTGTCTGTTTATTTTCACGCATTTTTTTAGGTGAAAATATGAAGATATTCAGCTGAAAATTGGAACTTAAGGCTTTCTCGGCAACGACTACTTTGTATGTTAAAACCAAGGCGCAACGATCCCATTTTTTGGTATAGCCCCCATACAAACTTACAGTTTTTTTTTTTTAATTTTTAAATGAAAATACTTATTATTTATAAATAAATTCATTTCAAATTGGGTGAAAACATTTCTAAAGTCATCTAATTTCAAAATCAAGGTGCCACGCCCATATCCGGGTATAGCCCCCATACAAACTTACCATTTTTTTCGATTTTATTTTGTATAAAAGTAGTTATAATTTAGGAATGTATTTACTACAAATTGGTTAAAAACACTTCTTATGTCATCCACTATCAATACCAAGATGTCACGCCCATTTCTAGGTATAGTCCCCATACAAATACTCCTCCCATTTTGTGTTTTTTTTATATGTTAAATTTTTTTTAAAATTTTTTATAAGATATATAGAAAAAAAAAAATATATAAAATTTTTTTTTTTTTTTATTTTTTTTTTAATTTTTTTTTTTTTTTTTTTTTTGTTTTTTTGTTTTTTTGTTTGTTTTTTTGTTTTTTTTTTTTTTTGTTTTTTGGTGGGGGTTAAAAGAGAGGGAAAAATAAAAAGAAAAAAAAAAAAAAAAATTTAAAATTTAAAAATTAAAAAAACAAAAAATTAAAAAATTTTTTTTTTTTATTTTAAATTAAAAAAAAAAAAAAAAAAAAAAAAAAAAAATTAATTTTTTAAAAAAAAAAAAATTTTTTTTTTTTTTAAAAAAAATTAAATTTAAATAAAAAATAATTTTAATAAAAAAAAAAAAAAAAAAAAAATAAAAAAAAAAAATAAAATTTTTGAAAAAAAAAAAAAATAAAAATATTTTTTTTTTTTTTTTATTTTTTTTTTTTTTTTTTTTTTTTTTAAAAATTAAAAATTTTTTATTTTTTTTTTTTTAAAAATAAAAAAAAAAAAAAATGGAAAGAAAATAAATTTTAGAAAATTTAAAAATTAAAAATATAAAAATATTTTTTATTTTTAAATAAAAATTTTTTTTTTTTTTTTTAAAATAAAAATTTATATTATTTATTTTTTTTAATCCTAAAAAAAAAAAAAAAATTTTTTTCTATAAAAAATTTAAATTTTTTTTTTTTTTTTTTTAAAATTAAATAAAATAAATAAAAAATTTATTAAAAAAAAAGGGGGGGTTTTTGGAACGCTAGCGTTCTTTCTTGTTTGTATGAAAATAGTTCATATTTTTGAATATGTGCACTCCAATTTGGGAAAAATTCCTTCTATTGTCATTCTATGTAAATACTACCCATATGACAAGAATCGGGTCACTATAACATACAGAAAAGTATTGTTATATCTTTATTTTAACCCAAAAATTTTATATATATATATGCTTATAATTTGAGCTCCAACTTTAGTTTTTCCCCCACCCAACCCCTTTGCGTAATATAATCTACGTCACTGATGATCATAAATGAACTAATTAAAGCTATGTGTGGCGGGTATTTGAGCTTCGGTTCTACCGAAGTTAACGTTTTTTCATGTTTTTTTTATTAAAAATGGTTTATTTATGTAGCGATTTGCAAATAAAAAAAACACATTATACCAGCCCCACGTAGCCAATATAACCCCTTTACAAACCGAAAAGAACGAAAGACGCAAATTCGAGCAAAAAAAAATTTTATCTTATTATATTCTAGGCACTTTAACATATAACTCCAGTAAGCTAAACACACTAAAAAAAAAAAACAATCCACAATGACACTGGTCAACAACAACATCACAAACATAATAATAATATATAATAATTGACTTACCCCTTTTTTTTTTTTAATATTTATCAATTCAGCCAGTACCAAGAAGTGCCAAGAACAACAACAAAATTGAAAAATGCAAACGATTGTATTCGACCAAGGAATACACAGTATACAGTCTGTAATAAATAAAAGAAAGAAATCAATATTTTGACACTCTTAAAATGAACAAAGAAAATTTAAATAGTAAAAAGGAAAATATTGTTAATAAACCTCGTTGCTAAAAGTCAGTTTTATATCTCAAGATTTGACGTTCTGGATGACCTATTCAACTAAAAATTTTAATGTTAATTCTTTTATTTACAATATGTCACGCCCAATGGTCTAGAAAACAAGACAAAACATATACATGAAAAATACACGCACTCAAGTTACTTTACAAGCTACCCTCGTATACATAAAGAGTTTATTTGTTACTTTTCATTTATCTTTTTGTTGAACTCTTACTAAAGTCAGAAGTCATGACAGGCATTGTACATCGATTGATTGCAAACATATTTCAGTTGCTGCTGCTGCTGCCGTTGCCGATCAAAGAGAAAGGCGCTAAATTTGAGCATCAATGCCAAAACATCATCATCATCAACATCATCAACAACATCAACATCGTCGATCGATCGTCCGATCGTCAGACCGTCAGATCGACTGAGCCAACCATTAATGGTCAAAACACTTTACTTAACTTAACTTCGCTACACTTCACTTTCTAACTTGTTAGTTAATTTTATTCGAACGTCATCCACAAGAGCAATTCATAAAAAAATTTTAAAAAAAAAAAAAACACCACTTCACAAAATATGAAATTATTTTTTGTGGCATTTGTTCTCTCAGGCAAAATCAAAACTCGATTTATAAGCGTATTTTTTTTTTTTTTCAATTAAACCACACAAAACGCTTTAAGGCAATGTGACACGAGTGGAAAAAAAAAAACATTAAATTAAATCGAATTGACTCTAATTTAGATGTCAAATATTTACATTTGTACATGCAAATTTTGTTTTTTGAAAAATCTTATATATGGGCTAATACGAATACTCGTAATGTTTAATATTTAAACCATAAAATCTCGCTTTTTTTAGTTTCAATTATTTTTAATTTGCTCATGGATCGACTTTAAAGTTTATTTATTATTTATTTTCTTTTTGTGAAGCTCTCAATATGTCACGTCCGCAATTAAAAATTGGTTTTTAAGAAAACAAAACAGCATACATGAAAAATGCAGTCTGTACTTATGAATAAACAAGAAGATACCCTGTACCCAATCTTTATGAACCTTTGAATTGATTTTTCATATAAAAACTTTAAAAATCGGGTATATCTTTTTATGGGGCTATACCTAAAATTTTGTTGGTCCTACCCATATTGGGACATTTTATTGGGATTATCAAAGACATAATTTATACTAAATTTGAACTTCCTAGAATAAAAAACAATGACGTTTTTATGCAAAAACCCAAAATTTTGCGGTTCATTTGTATGGGAGCTATACCTAAAATTTTATTAGTCCCACCCATATTGGGATATTTTACTGGGACTATCATAGACATAATTTACACTAAATTTGAATTTCCTAGAATAAAAAACAATGACGTTTTTATGCAAAAACCCAAAATTTTGGGGTTCATTTGTATGGGAGCTATACCTAAAATTTTGTTGGTCCCTACCCATATTGAGGCATTTTATTGGGACTATCATAGACATAATTTATATTAAATTTGAACTTCCTAGAATAAAAAACAATGACGTTTTTATGCAAAAACCCAAAATATTGGGGTTCATTTGTATGGGAGCTATACCTAAAATTTTGTTGGTCCCACCCATATTGGGATATTTTACTGGGACTATCATAGACATAATTTACACTAAATTTGAACTTCCTAGAATAAAAAACAATGACGTTTTTATGCAAAAACCCAAAATATTGGGGTTCATTTGTATGAGGGGTACCCCTTAAAATAGGGTTATAGAAAAACCGCTTGTAAGTGCACACTTGACGGCCTAGGAGAGTCTAAGTTTCAATTTTGAAAGCTCTACCTCTTATAGTCTCCGAGATAACCGTTTTCATTCGGCAGACAGCATGGCGGACGGACAAAGACGACAGACAGACATAGCTAGTTCGACTCCCCTTCCAATGCTGATCAAGAATATATATACTTTATAGGGTCTATCTTGCCTCCTTCTGTCTGTTACATACATTCGCACAAACTTAATATACCCTTTTACCCTTTGGGTACAGGGTATAAAAAGAACGAACCTTCTGCTTTTTTTCATTTATGTGGCAATAACTCAGTAAAGTTCGAACCGATTTTTAATTTTATACCAGTTTTAGAAAGAAACAACTAAGAGCTTTCAAACTATATATATAAATTATATTAAATGCCATAACAAGTAAAAAAAATAGAAAGAATGTTTCGCAAATTTCAAGTGTATTACTACGCCAAATATAAGACTATAACATCTTCGCTATATTAATATGAAGCGCATATCAGCTTCGTTTCAAACAAAAAACTACATTTTTTTTTTCGATTTGTAAAATTTTTAAATTATTTTAAATAATTAAATGCATAGGCTAAACTTGTTTTCATTGCTATAGTTCGGACTAACTTGCTTGTTAGCTTGTTTGAAGCTACAATTTAAATGAATTATAGGTGAAAATTGTCAACATGATGTTTTTTTTTTTTTTTTTTTTTTTTTTTTTGCAGAAATTATTTGCTTGTTTTTGATATAAATTTGAAATATTTTTTATTTTTTTGTCAGACAAGTCTGCCTGCAAAGTATTTCATTGAAGTTCAAAAAACTTTTTTTTTTTAAATTTAAATTTCTAATTGGTTTTAACGGCATTTATGCTGATTTTTAATTGTTTAATTTATTTATTTATAAAATTAATTCATTATACAAAATTTAGCACATTTAGATACTTTTTTTTTTGTAGTCGCATATATAACAATTTGTTAACAATATTTAAATTAGTTAAAACAAAAACAAAAAAAAAAAAAAAAAAGAACAACACACGAAAAAAAAAATTTATGGCGGCTCATTAATCATAAAATTAGCAAGCATTTCCGTTCACCTTCAATAAATTAATTTAACAGCAGTAAAAACTAAAGACAAGACTAAGGTGCACACGAAGACGAGAAATCGTGCCAAATGGCGACCTAAAAAAAAAAAATAAAAAACAAAAAATAAAATAAAACTTAAATTCTAACATAAAATAAAGGAAAACAAACGCATAAAAACAAAAATTTGTTTAAAACAAAGCAAACATAATCAGATACATATACAGTTAAATTATTTAAAGCGAACTAAAAAGTATCTCAAACAAAATAAATATATTCAGATACAAATTTAGTGTCGGAAACATTAAAAAAAAAAAAAATTTGTCAAACCAAAATTTGTGCACAAATTAATTGATTAAGTTTTAACTATTTTCACTTGTAATTAATTGGTGATGTGCATAGAAGAAAAATTTATTTTAAAAAAACCCAAATTCACCATACTGGGACGTCTCTGCTTGGGACAGCTGGTGACCAGCACTGAGTTTTCTTTGCTATGCCTGTAGAGTTTAACCAGCACTGCCTCCTCTCTGCAACACCCTGTGTTAGTTGCTGATCGCAACTAAGTTTTCTCTACTTTTAATAAAACTTTTGTAATTCTCAAACAGTTTATACATAAAATATGATACGATAAAACAAATCTTAGATTTTAATCTCGTCAAAAAATGTAGCATATAAGCCCGTCGTCAGGTCAGTCCATGGTACAATTACAAAAGCTAACGGCAAGATCATTTGTTTTGTCTCAGTTTTGAATAACACCAAAGAGGAAAACAAAATATTTTCTATCTTCTTTACGCTTGCAAAACTACATACTAAACTGAGTAAATAGAGAAAATCTGCGATCTCTTTCATACTCATATATTTCATAACTTGATTACAAATGAACGCTTGCCACTACCTCCTAGTAGTATCACTATCATCCATAAATGTTTCACATGATTCAGTGGTCAGAAATTGTCTCTCAAGTGCCAGTCAATGAGTGACCCAATGCTGGTCTGGACAATGGCTGGTCACGGCTAATGCAAAGTCGACCCAGACCGACAAGACGAAGAAGAAAGAGGAGAAAGGTTGGCAGTAGAGGGGACGGAAGTAAATTCTGACCAGATGTTTTTATACCCTCTACCCAAAGAAGGTTTAACAGGCAGAAGGAGACATGGTAGACCCTATAAAGTATATATATATATATTCTTGATCAGCATTGAAAGGCGAGCCGATATAGCTTTGTCTGTCTGTGGGTCCCACTGTCCGTTCGTCTGTTCGTTCGTCTGTCCGTCCTGACGTCTGCCATATGAAACGATTATCTCGGAGATCATAAGAGATAGGGCCACCATATTCAAAACTTAGAATCTCCTAAGCCGTCAAGTGAACACTTACCCATTTTCTCCAGACCCATTTTAAAAGCTACACCAAAATTTTTAGTTTTTTTATGAAGTGTCAGAATATTCATGCTCCAAAAGTCGGTGAAGCAAACCAAGAAGGCGATTCCTTCCTTTTGTTTGCGCTAAATTGACAAACTTTTCATAAAGAAAAATTCCCATCGATCAAAATCAATACTCTCTACTTTTGCAAAATAAAAAAAAAAAAAAAGAGAGATACTACAAAGCGGTTCATTAGCGATTTTATGCATATACTTTGTTAACAAACTCTTATGATTTCCGTTTAATTCAACTCAATTTACAATAATTTATGTGATTAACTATTGAATTGGAATTGCTAATACAGAGTTTTAATGTTGTTGTTGTTGTGTTTGAGGTTGTTGAGAGCTTAAGCGCTAAGAAAATGAAAATAACCA
Source organism: Leucophenga varia (assembly GCA_018903435.1). Taxonomy (NCBI): domain Eukaryota; kingdom Metazoa; phylum Arthropoda; class Insecta; order Diptera; family Drosophilidae; genus Leucophenga; species Leucophenga varia. The sequence continues at coordinate 636,753 of JAEIFJ010000424.1, read as the reverse complement.
AAATATTTAAATATACTTTCTAATAAGCAAATTATTGCAGCTTAGTGTGCTCATATACATACCATATATTACCATACACTACGGACTGACTGCAATCGAGTTAATGTACAATACTATATAATATACCAACTCTAAGAGTATATACGAGTATATAGAAAGTTAATGAAAATATTCATAGAAAATAAGCATAAAATATAAAGAAGAAATATCTAAAAGATACAAATGTATCTAGATACATATGTGTTAATACATTCAAGATATGTAGATGCGTTACAAAGGGAGATCGTTTGCTAATTTGTTGCATACTACGCGTATGCTAAGTTGCAACAACAATTTCACAAAAACCTACTTGCAACATGCATACAAACTTAAAGAGTTAGATTGATTTATTTGCTATACAAACACACACACACAATACACACACACAGTTACAAAATGTACAAAGTACAAGCGTGAAATTTACAAGAGACATTATAATCTATGAAGACAAAAAAAAAAAAAAAACAAAAGCTAGAAAATGTATAAAAAAAAAAAAAAATTGAAAACAAAGTTAGATCGAGTGAGTGATTGTAAGTTAAAAGAATAGACCTATACGACCTACACTTGCATAAAAGATACAAATAAGCAAAAGATACAAAGTGTACAAACAAACAAGAACCTATTCAAAAGTTGTTAAGTTAGAGAATGGGAATGGAATAGGAACTCTTTATCTTTAAATTTTTCAAAATCACTATCAGAAGTGTTTTCAACCAAATTCAAAACAAAAATGAGATTTCAAGGTGTCACACAAAACTCTTTTGACTGCATGTTTTTGCACGAGATTTGGCAGAGGTTTAGTAAAATCATTGCAAATAAATTTTCTTAGACAAAAGGAATGCCAACTTGCGCCAAATGGACTTTTATATTTTTCCAAGATTAAATTTTTTTTATCAAATAAGTAATTGCATTTTGAATTATAATTAAAGTAAAAAATCTACAATTAATGTTATCATAAATTTAATGCGAAATAATTGCGCAAAAATATTAATGGTCTGAGTTGGCAGGCTAGCAGCAGCAACTATGTAACTATGTAAATTTGTTAGTGGTGTGAAACAATTAATAAACTTATTTATCGATAATCGATAATAAATTTTTGATGATATCGATAAACTATAATGAGTCAATATGGAAAAATTAATATTTTTGTTTTGTGCAATTGTCTACGAACACTTTTAATAGTTTTAAAAATATTATTTCTTTTTTTTTTATGTGTACATTGTGGCAAACATAGTAAATGATAATGAGTGCATATGTATATATGTATGTCGGTGTGTGTACACACAACAATGCACTTAGCAGAGTTGTCATGCAACCTGAGTTCCATTATTTCTTTCTTTTCAATCAAAAGTATACGATTCATTTTTATTTGGTTTATTAATAATTAAATTTTTGTATAATCAGTCATAAAAAAAAAAATTAAAAAATATATCTATGTCCGCTATGGACTTTAAAACCATTGTTCCGATGACTTTCAAACCGATTTTATTTTAAAGGCAACAATGCGAGTAGAATTATAGAAAACTAAAACAATGCACTAGACCCACTCGTTTTATTTATGAAGTACATTTTCGACTTTGTCCAAACAAAAAACGTACAAAAATGCCACCGAAAATAACAGGAAATGCGCAATAACAGATGCGAAATGGAAAAGAGCCGAAAGAGTTAAAACAATTAAAAAGGAATGAGAAGTTAACAGTTTATTTGAAGTATCTAAAAGATACAAATGTATCTAGATATATTGATGCATCCAAGATATGTAGATGCTTTACAAAGGGAGATCGGGAAATGGATTAAGTATCTGGAAATTTTTTTATATTTTGAAACTCTAAATGCAGATCTTGTTTAGTATTACATTGTATTGTATTGTGTATATGCATGATGCGCCCACAAAAGAAAGAAGCTCAGATGTGTTTTTCATTTCTTTTTTTTTTTTGTTTCTTTTTTTTTTTTTTGCTGTTGACGTTGCTGGTGCTGTTGCTGGTGCTGTTGCTGGTGTTGTTGATCATGCGCATTGTCAACGCGAGGCAATCAGTGAAAGTCAAATTGAACATGGTAAATATAACATATGTAACTGTATACACACATACACACATATATTTATTTATGTATGCTACAGCATCTCTCCACAGTTTTTTTTTTTGTTGCTTGACGTTCGGTTCACATATTTGTTGCTTCAGGTGTTGCCGCTTTTAATTCATGCTTTTTTTTTTTTTTTTGATGTTGTTGCTGTTGAAATTTCACACCATTCAAAAAAAAAAAAACGACAACGAAAAATAAAATTGAATCAAAATGAAATGAAAAAAAAAAACTATATAAAAAGTGAAAAGAATTCCATACACAAATTTAAAGACAGGTGTATACGAGTAGACAGACCATTCAAGGGAGAAAAAGAAATTCAAACACGCAACGCAACTCCTTGCATGAAAGTTAAAAAATTGCAATAAAAATAATAACAAGAGTAGTAATAATTCTAGACTAAAAGTTTAAGCTGATTTATAATATTGAAAAGATAAACCCTACTGACCAGCGAGGGTTCAGCAAGCGTCTTCCGACCGGTTCAGTTAGAGACTCCATTGGGCGCAGTAATTTTTGCCCCCCAACTCCAACTGTTTTCAAGATTGTTTCAAGAAAACCTTCCAAACCATTTTTAATATAGATATCTTCATAATTCAAAGAGAAATACTCATAAAGCATATCTTGATGTGACCAACCATGTTTCCTAAATTCCTAAATTCCTGGAGACACCAAATTTTTACCATTACATTTGAAAACCTATACGACAGAAGACATAAGTTATTTATGTCATTGAAAAACCCCAAAAATAACAACACCTACTCCACTTCTCATTTCACCATTCGTCATATAAGTATCTCATTCACTTTCCACAAAAAAAAAAAAAAAAACGCAACACACCAATTTCAGATTTACAATCGCATCACATTCGCATGTTTTTATTTTTTTTATTTTTTTTTTTTTTTTGAGAGAAGAAAGTTGCTTTGTGTAAATAAAAATCAAATCAAATAAAAATTAACAACTGTCAGCTGCCCACTTTAGATACAAACGCGTTTTGTGTGATAACAATTGAAATGAAATAAAATAAAAATTAAATATACAAATTATATCTTTCTACTTTTGAATGGATGACTGTGAAGTGGTTGACTCAATAAGGAGTATATATCTATCTCTCTCTCTCTCTCTCTGTCTCTGTCTGTCTCAGAAATCGAAATATTAATTATCAATTAAAGTAAAAGCGAAATCTGTTTTTTTTTCCCCATTTTGTATCTTATGCGCCCTCTTCAGGTGTTTTCATACTCACATGACAAGACAATCTTTTTGCTTTTGAATCATCAGAGTCAACACTTGGACTTAATTTATACATAATTGATTATTGGGCGAAAAAGAAAAAGAAGAAGAAAAAAAGACACAAAGAAATAACTTGGCTATTTCCAGTTTGACACATTTCTCTACATTTCACCTCAGCACTTTTGTGGCTTTTTTTAATGTTGGCGCTGAATTTTTGCTTCTTTTTAAAGTTTTTTTTTTTTTTTTTTTTTTTTTTGCTGTCAGTGCAACTTGCATTGGCAACATTTTCTGCTCAAATTTTTTTCTACATCTTAAGTTTTGGTCACCATAAAAAAAAAAAGATACGAAAAAAAACTATGACTTTTCATTTATTTTTCTAAGTTTTATGGCGCCATTTTATTATCGTTGCCTGATTACTTCCGCAATTTTCATTGCATTGCAGCGTTGCATTTGCGTTGAGTGCATTCAAGTAGGCGTGTCTCAGCTACGTAAATTTTTATGGCTAATTGCCATAAACAAGAGAGTAGAGTCAGGAAAGTAATTAGCTGAAATAAGAAAATGAAAAGAAAAAACCTATACAACAAAATTTATTTATTTTAGTTAATTTTCTTTTAGATAACTCCTCTAAACATATCTCTTGTCACAAATCGATTCTTATCTTAATCTTAGACTACATCGAATTTATCTACTTTCCCTTTTTTTTAACTCTTAAGGTTTTTGACCAATTTAGTAATGTCTAACTGTCTGAAAAATAGCATTCTGTCCGTCCGAATTCAAGCTTTGTTTATTATATTCTTGATCAGCTGAATCAATCTAACTTTGTCGGTCTGTTTACACAGACGGGTCCAAACTCGGGGGAAGGGTAGGAGGAGGTTTTTTTTCCCCAGACCTGGCGTTTAAAGAATCCTTCAGACTTCCCGATCACTGCAACGATTTTCAAGCTGAAATGATCGCCATACACGAAGCTATGCATTATCTGAGGCACCACACAGGTTGTAGGCAAAAAGTAAACATCTTTTCGGATAGTCAGGCTGCCCTAAAAGCACTTGACTCTTACAATAATACATTCAAAACTATCTCCCAGCGCCGCACGTCTCTCAACGAGAAGGCTGAGCAATGGAATATTTGCCTCACATGGGTTCCGGGTCACCAAGATATTTTTGGTAATTGCGAAACAGATAGTTTGGCCAGAGAATGTACAAATTCCGTTATTGTTCCTGGGAGAAGTTCGACTGGAATTCCCATGGCCTCTTTGAAGCTGCGAGTGAAAGAGGAAATAATCAGAATGGCAGAGACTAGATGGACCACAAATATCTCAAAACTTAAGTGGCCATAGTATAGCACTAAACGAACAGAACCGCGCCATAAAACAGACCCTTCCATGAAGGTGGGAGCACTCTCACGGGACACTGCCTGTTGGGAAGACATGCCGTCCGACAAGGGGTAGCATCAAATGACTTCTGTAGGAGCTATAGAAACGAGAAAGAGGAAGAGACAGTAGAACATTTTCTCTGCCACTGCCCAGCCCTTGGGAGAATAAGGTTTACCGTACTTGGTAGGCCGTTTCTTGATAGTCTGGCGGAGTCTGGTGCAGTAGCCGCCTTCATAAGGAAATCGAGCTGGTTCGAGTAGGAGGATATAAAAGACGGATCATATGATATCACAATGAGCCTTTTTGGCCTAGGTGACGTCGCTAGAATTCGCGGCGGCCATTCTTACCTAACCAAAGCTTGTCTGTTTGAACTCCCGTTCAGCTATTTATAGTATAAAACCGATTATCTCAGAGACTATTAAAGATAGAGTCAAATTGGAAACTTAGATTTTCCAGAGCTGCCAAGAGATCACATATAATCGTTTTTTTTTTTCTAGCCCCATGCAAAACCTACTCCAATTATACGAACACTTCACTGTTACTTAGGCCTATGATAATTCCAATAATATAGCACAATTTTCTTCAAATTTGTATAATTTTTTTCTAATTGAAGCTACTAACTTGCTTTCTTCACTGAAAGTTAGGCATTTGGACAAAAATTATGAACTAAAACCCGAAAAGGGTGCCCACAACAAACACACTGCCTGCCCCTATTAAAGTACAAGTCAAGCTATTAAAAATAAGACTTAATGAAACATTTTCTTAGGAGATGATGATGGCATTTTATTAAAGAAAATAATAGTTGTGTAAAATTTTTATTAAAGAATAGAGTATAAGAATTAGAGAGAGAGAGACGAGCTATTAAGAGAAAAACAAGATAAAAGAGTGCACAAACTAAGTTAGCGGTACAAAAACGTTAAGAAGGTCTTCAGCTTAGATGTTGTTGTTGTTGTTTTTGTTGTTGCTTTTATTATTATTATTGTTGTTGCTGTTGTTGTTGCCACAAGAAGGCCATGTTAGAGTAGAGCAAGTCAACAAGTGAACAATAAACAAAAACAAAAAAAGAAAGAAGTTAGGAGTAAGTGAGAGGCAATGATTTTTATGTTTGCAGTTTCTCAACGCTTTTACTCTAAGCCAAGCGCGTTCTACGCTATTCTTGCGCCTAGATGTGTGTGTCTGTGTGTGTATATTTGTGTTTTGCCGTTAAATTAAACTAAGCAGAAAATTTTTGTATTTGAAAGACGTGCAAGAAAGAATCTGGAACGTCAGAAACGCAATTAAATCCGATTTTAATGGCACCAAGTCATTCGATTCGATTCTTTGCTTTGCTTTGCTTTGGTTCGGTTTGGTTCAGCAGAGTTCACATAGAATCGCTTTAGATCGTTTCATTTTAATGCTGCTGGCTGTATCCAATTGGTTGCTTTATATACACACACATACCATTACATACACAAATAAATAATATTATTAATTTGCTGCTTACCTTTTTTTTATTTTTCCTTAGAAAACAAAAAAATTTGCTTCAAAATTATTGAAAATTTTTTTTGCAAATTTAAGTTTTGCATTTATGTTTTTTTTTTTTTTAGATATTTTACAACACTGAAATAACAATTTTCAACACTTGTTGCACGCAAAAAAAAAAAAAAAAAACAAATACAAAAAAAAACAAACAAAACAAAAACTTTGAACTATGAACACATTTGATCGAGGCGAAGTAAAGAAAGAAACCAAAAAAAAAAAAAATGTATCTATAACTTTTCCTTTAGAAAACTTTTCAAAAGGAAGTTTTTAGTTTCAATTCGTACACGCTTCGCGCAAAAAACACGCAAAAAAAAACAACAAAATAATCAAAATAAATATTTTCTTGTATTTTGGCTTCGGTAAACAAACAAAAACAAACAAACAACAACAACAAAAAAAAATAGATTCAGAGAAAAGTTGTCTTTTTAATCAAACAAAATGTTGCACATACACAATCTGTGAGATACAAAACAACCAACAACGGCAAGTAACGCGTATTAACTGAATTTAAAAAAACAAAACTCAAAACGTTAGCAACGAAGCGAGAAAACCAGTTTTCCACAGCGCAATTTTCAGCTGCACCGACAACGACGACGACGATAACAACTTTGCTACAAACTCAGCGCCACTAGCTAGTTTGTTGTTGTTGTTGTTTTGTTTGTTTGGTTAAGTTTGCTGGTTTGTTTCTTCGCTCGCTCGCTCACTCACTCGCTTAAGCTGAATCGTTACACTTGCCACTTTTTTGTTTTTTTTTTTTTTTTGAAAATACAAAAATATCATAGATATCGCATCATACCGGATTTTGTTGTTGTGGCTTCTTCGACTTCAAATTTAATTTCTGCAACTTGTATCTACTTCCAAGCTTCGATTTTGACTGCTTATATATATATTTTTTTTTTTGGAGGGGGTGGGAAACAAACAAATACGGTCACAAACAAAAATTGATTTTAAAAGATTACATGACCATTTCTAAGGATTCTGATCGATAGACTAAACCCTTAAATCGACACTTTACACGTTATCTTTAGCATATAAAACAGGGAAAAACTTTAACTTCTGTAGTACCCATAGACACCTAGGACAGTATTTTCTTTAAACGAACTACAATTTTGGTCGTGTATGCCGATGACACGCACAGTCGACAAGGCTTTCGAATTGAGATTGAAGAGAATTTCTGCTCAATGGAGGGAGAAAGAGAAGTATTTGAATATCTACTCGTAGATCAGGAACACGCCCTATATAATCTGTGAGTATGGGGAATTTCAACTTCGAGATTATAGAAAACTTCGTCTACTTGGAAACAAGAACAATGACACCAGCTTAGAAATTAGATGAAGAATTACTCTGGCTACTTACCGAAGCTACTTTGATCCTAGTAGAGTTTTATCCAGAATCAGATTATTCCAGTCCTGATGTATGGCGCAGAAACATGAGTCATATCAGAGGCATGAGTAGACAACGAGTAACGTATTATACGAGCTGTACCAGAGCTATATAACGACATCGATATAGTTGGACGCATTAAGTACTGGGCTGGTCATGGCTAAACAAGTGTTCGAAAAAAACGTGAACGAAATCAGAGGGGCACGACAGCGAGTACAAACGCCGCTGCGTTGGATGGATCTGTTCTTGAAAGACATACGCAAGATTGCAAACCGAAATTGGTATCTAGAAGCATTGAACCATACCAGCTGGGTTAATACCGTAAGTGAGGCCCAGGCTTATAACAATATTTATATATAAATAGTACCATAGAACCTAATTAAGACACTATGTTGGGGCTCATATAGGAAACATCAACTTTTAAACAAAAATGCAGAAATTAACAAACTAAAGAAAAAAGTTCTTAAAAAAACCAAGAATAATGTGGCCAATTTGTATGGGGACTATATGCTATTGCAATCCGGTCGTTATATAATGTGTATAGTATTCAAATGAATTGAAATTGGAAATGTTTTTATTCACAATTTAAAGTGAATACATTTATAAATAATATCATAGATAAACAGGCCTACCGTATGAGGACTATGTCAAAATATGGACATGGTATCATGTTCTTAATAAACAAAATATTCGTATAAAATTTCATATCAATTTCTTCTAAACTGAGCGAATGAGTTCAAACAGATAGACGGACACGGATCGATTCGAGTATCTATGGAAAAATACTTTTTAAAAGATCGATCTGTCCGAAAGAAACTCGATCGATAATTCTGCAAACTGGTTTAAAATTATGTGGCCTATGTGTTTGGATACTCGGTCACTCAAACCAACATAACCGAACCGAACCCAGAGGAATAACAAAATACTCAAAATAAGTGCAAGTATTGAAACTCGTATGATAAAACATATTTAAATTGAATTTAAAAATTTAACATTAAAATCTTCCATATCCTAACCCTATCTCTTTCATCATTCACATTTTTTTCCCCCTTCTTTAAAACATAATTATTATATAATTTCCAGTTTTACCACGACTGACGACAATAATCCAACTACAAGTTTCAATTTCATTTTCCTGCAATTTTGCTGCATGAGAACTTACGAGCGGTACATATGGTATGTACAGTATATATGTATGTAAGTTGTCATCCCATTTTTTTGTTTTAATACAATATAAATCTGTCATGCTTAAACAGTTGCCGACAATATCGACAATTCACAATGAAATCGAAACTGTTGCCCGGGAGCCCCAGAGAGAAATTAAACCGATCAACAACTGATCAACAGATCAAGACCAACAGCGGAAACACTTTGCAATCGGTCGGTCGGTCGGTTGCTGAAATGGCACATTTGTAGGCATATCATACATAATATCAATATCACTTCAGCATTTTGAGTGTATCAATGTCTGCGGTAATAAATATTAAACATCCGCGTGTATAAAACCGCATACATATGTAGTAAATGTACAAATGAACTACAAACAAGTCTATGGTATGTATGTATGTATGCACTACTATATCAATCCATTCATTGGATTAATAAATGAAAAAAAAAAAAAAACAAATCAAATCACAACGCGCACAGATCAAATCACGGCAAACAGCGGCATTTGTTACAGACACGAAATGATCTCAAAAAAAATTATTACGCAATTATGTTGTAGTTACACGCATACCATAAGTATATATTTTATATAAAATAATCAATCAAATTCGATCCTTAGTGCCAATTTGAAGATTACAATTGTGAACGATTAGCTTCATTAGAGTTCTATTGGTCTCAGGATTCATCTAAACAAAAAGATCATTCCATTGTTAAATTCAATTCTAATGTTCACCCCAATTGTACACTACCGATATTTGAGCTTCGGTCCCAACCGAAATAAACGTTTTTCTTGTTTATATTCGAAACGATGAAGTCAGCCTAAAATAGAAAATACTGGGAAGAAAGTGTGTTATCATTATTGTACATAATTAAAAAGTAACAAAAGTAAAAACAGCTGAGCCCCTTGAGGAAAACCAGATAAGATATTGATTAATTTTGATATAAAATTATTAAACAACACTTTTTGAAAGGTTTCAATAAAAATAGAATTGAATCCAGTTTCACCAGAAGTAAGTAGGTGGAAATCCAAAAGACTTAAGTTTAAGTTTCGGAGACCTTTTTAGAAACAGTATATCTTATTATATTACAAAATTTTGTAAACTCGTATTTTTTGGTCCAACTTTAAAGGAAAAATGGCGGTGGCCTTTTTAGAATCTTTACAGAAATTCATAGTATTTTTAGAAATACATATTTGAACTAGTTCCGTGAAGAATATGATTCCTTGAAAAAATGTGCGGTGGGCGTGGCCTCTTATAAAGGATATAAAAAAAACTTCGTCATATTTTTTCAAATATTTGATCTAGAGAAATGAAATACAATTGTGTTGCTAAGACCGTAAAGAACATGATCCTTTGGATAAATCGTCACAGTGCGTGGCACTAAAATTTACAAAAACTGGGCATTAAAAAGCTGGTTGGTTGCACAAATTTAGTTAAAAATAGAGTAAGAAGATGTTCTTTTTTTTTATTTTAATATACAACTTTAAATCTTATCGTGAAATGAAAATTTAATAGAAGAATTAGCTGGAGCTTTGCCTAAAGATGAAACTGATCTCTCTCTCTCTCTCTTATTTAATTAGCAAATACACAAACCATAGTACCGTACCAAACCATATACTGTATTTCGATAATTTTTATTCAATAACTAAACCAGTTTGCAATACGCAGCAATCGATAAACCAAAAAATTTATCGATAACTAAAAAAGAAGTTTTCCTTGCTAAAAGCTTTAGTAAAATCTCAAAAGGCTTAAAAATTAAAAAAAATATAAAGGAATAAATATGATCGGTGGACAACTTACGATATCTGTCCAATGTTGTTCCAAAATATTAAATTTAAACGTGCATGCTGGTGTTTATTATATTATAAAATATGTTGAGTATGAACGAAATTTAGACATTTTATTATGCAAATTACCACAAAAATTTAATAGTAACTTCGCTGATAAATAATAAAAAAAAAAATGTTCGGTCTGTTTGGAGTAATCTCTTGGGATTAAACCAATCCGAATCATACAGTGTTAACATACAAAATCTCTTTGGATTGCTTTCAAATCTTTCATAGTTTTGCACATTCATATAGCCTCCAAGATATGGTATAGGCGTATCCCAAATATGTAAAAACTGATTTGAACCCAAATTGTAACGGTTTCAAATTTTTAATTGGATTTAATTCAATTTGCAACAAGTTAGCAAGTCTATCAAGCCAAGCCAAATCGTTCCATCCCATCACCACATTTAAGAGCACGTTATTTTCATGCATTCGTCCGTCTGTTTGTCCGTCCGTCCATGCATGCATGCAGTCATCTGTACACAATGCAAAAAAGAACAACAAAAAAAAAAGATACCAGAACAAAACACACAAAAATAACAACGAAGCAAAGCCGCATTCGTTGATAAGGAATACAAACAAAAGAAAACAAAGGCGTTAAGATAATTCAGATCTTAATAGAATTTTTTTTTCTTTTTTTGATTTAGTCAAAATTCAGTCTGAGCACGACATACGTTTCATGATCAGCAACAAAATTAAATTCCGAAAATAAAAGATAAAAAATTACTGAAACAAATGACATTGCAACCTTTGCTTATTATACACGGTGGCGCTGGTGACATTACCGATGCACGTGTGCCTGGCAAACTGGAAGGCATGAAAAAGGCGCTACGCTCAGCATTGGTATATCTAACGCCAACAGCAACAGCAACGGAAACCAGTGCCATCGATGCCGTTGAGTGTGCAGTGCGCGCAATGGAATTGGATGAAAATTTCAATGCTGGCTATGGTGCGTGCCTCAATACCGAAGGTAATGTCGAGGTCGAAGCAAGTATCATGAGAGGCGATACGCTACACGCAGGCTGTGTGACGCTGCTGCACGATATAATGCATCCGATATCTGTGGCACGTTGCGTTATGGAAAAAACGCCGCATAATTTTCCTCGGCGGTCCAAGTGCACAGAAATTTGCTTTAGATAATAATTTCGAGCAATTGCCACCCGGTTCACTGGTTACGCCCAATGCAAAACTTGCGCTTACAGAATTTTTGAAAGATCGTGCCGCTGGTAAAGATACAACATTTGCTCGAACTGAACTTGATTGTAAAAATACTACGGATGCATCTGGTGAAACTGTCGGCGCTGTGGCAATCGATAGTAAAGGTAATATTGCTGTTGCCACATCGACTGGCGGTATTACAGGTAAAGGCACCGGGACGCATTGGTGATACACCGCTACTTGGTTGTGGCACCTATGCTGATAATGCAACAGGCGGCGTCTCAACGACAGGACATGGTGAAACGCTCATGCGTTACAATCTAGCACAGCGCATACTTGCGCACATGCGTTACAGCAGCAACAGCGACAGCAATACAGCACAGCAGGCCACTGAACATGAATGCAAAGCAATGACCAAGCGTCTGAATGGTACAGGTGGTGCCATAACCATCGATAGCAAAGGACAACCAGGCATCTATTGGACATCGAAACGCATGGCATGGGCTTATGCGAAAAATAATAAAATATACTATGGCATCGATCAGGGTGTAGTTCTTGAAGAGGATCTCTAGAGTTAAAAAAAAAAAAAATTAATTTTTTTATATTATTTTTATATTAAAAAATTCCTTTTTTTTATATATAAAAACTGAGTATTCAAATCGACGACATTAGACTATTCCGCGCTATTAACTAAAATACATTAAAAAAAAATGAAAAAAAAAAAATTATTAATTACAAAATTTTTTTTAATAAATACATATCACCGCATACGTTTACGCCTGTAGTCTAGTTTAGTCTGCCGTAAAATCTTTGATACCAAACGGTAGATCATATCGTTGCTTATTTAAAAAAAAAAAAAAAAAAAAGTCTTGGTAAATGCTAAGAAGGCAATTTTGTGGTTGCAGTCATTGTTGTTTTGTTTTTTTTGTTTCATTTGATATATTAGCTGGCTGCCTGGCAGGCTGGCTGGCTCGCTCGCTTTCTTCCTTAACGACGCTGCATGCCGGGCGCAACTTCCCGTTGCGATTCATGCGCCTCAGTCTTGCCGTAACAGTATTTTGCTGACGGATCTCGATATTTGTTCTCATGCTCAACCGAATGCGAATTAGTGCGACATTTAACCAAACATAATTCAAAATGATCCTCGACCGAGGCATATATATATTTCTGACCAGTCTTTGAACGTAAAACCTGCTCGAGCAGTGGTCGCTTCGATGGATGCAGGCAGCACGATACACAATATTCATAAATATTGCAACAATGTGATGTCACGTTGCAGGTGCGGCAAGTATAGTAGCTAGTATTGGGCACTTCGATGTCACAGCAGCCGCTGAACAGTATATGTTCGCGTTGGCAAACAAATCCACGTTCATCGACGAGCAATTCACGGCCCTGTGCTGAGTTGCGACAGCGTTGTTCTGGATCGTTGGTGCGATTTGTGCTATGCACAACCGGCAGCAATTGTTGCTGCCAAAGTAGCGGTCGTGTACGTTGTACTGTGTATTCATCATAGTGTAATCCATGAAAGTGTCCATTCTGAAAAAAAAAAAAAAAAACATAAATAAAAAAAAAAAACAAAAATCACAAAATCTACGCTAACCTTGTTCAATAAATTGCCAATTAGATAAACAATCGAGAGTATGGCTATTAATATGAGTAGTAAACGTCGTCTGAGTAGGCGTGTCAGTCCTGTTGTGGGCCACATATCTTTCTGGTGTGTGGCCCCACCCCGTTATTGCCACCGTTGCGTTGCTTTGCGTTGTTTTGCGTTGTTTTGCTTCAATGTCTGCTATAGCTGCTGCTGTTGTTTTTTTTGTTTTTTATGTTTTGGCTGTGTGCTTTGGAGCTGGCACTGTTGTTATTGTTTTTGCTGCTACGACTTCTGCGCTGGCAAGCAAAACAATTATGACAGACGTGCATTTGTTCTTTTTAGTTTATTATTTAGTTTTATTTATTTATTATTTCTTTTTTCTATTATTATTTTTCTTCTTTTTCGTTTTAATTATTTTATTTGATGTGCAGCATACTCGTACACACTCGCACTCGTACAACGCCTACTGTACAAACATATTCGTTTTTTCAAAAAAACAGCGTTGCCAGCAAATTTAGATAATCATGAATTTGTTTTGCTGTACATATTCGTAAACAAATGCAGCACTGAGCATTGCTCTGCTAAATTTTTCGGTGCTATTTTCTACAATTCTCAGTTGAAAAAACAATCCGCCTTGCAATTTAATCATCAGAATTTATTGTGTCGCCTTTGAAATCGCTTACATTTGAGCCGATAAAATGATATGGTATTTATTGAGTTTTTAGCTTTGTACTCCTGTAAAATCCAGGCTCGATATACAGAAGTCTTTCCACAATTCCATCCATTTTCAGCGGATGCTACCCGGCTCAAAACGAATACATAATAAATTCTTGATACGGTTATTATTGGACCATCAGAGAGGAACTCAGAGTGAACCACACTGGATCCTCGAAATAACAGAAGTGTAAGGGATATTCTTTGAAGTTTTAACGGACTTTTTAGTAAATAGCTAGGTGGCGCTAGTGCAAATGAAGTGGCGACATCTAGCGGCAAACGACCAGTACTAATGAAACTCGTCAGATGGCGCTTCAAGACAAACAGGGCGACTCGCACACTGTCCTCACAAATCTCCTTCTCCATAAATTTGAAGCTAGTGCCACCGCTAATTGGTTGATTTTATTTTAAAAAGAAATTCTACGCTAAGTTGAAATAGTTTAAAATATTTGTATAAGATAAACTTTTCTTTTATTTTTTCGTTTTTTTTTGTTCCTTAAATATTTATTCAAAATAATATTGAATGGGATGTTTAGATTGCAGCACATTTACAGTTTTTTTTTTTTAAATATTCTAATCATTTAGAAACCGTCCCTTAATCAAAAAAATAATAATAAAATTCATTAACGCATTTTCAAGAACAAACAACATAACAACACCTGTGTTTTGTGTTCTTGATGAAACCCCATTTCAGTTACATATCTCTTTCCGCTTTCCGCTATTAACGAGGCCAAATACTTTTATGATATCCGTAACGCTACCAACCAACTTGACCAATCAAATCAAAATTATCGGCAAATTGTGTGTATTTATCATCATGATTATTAATAAACGCTAAAGGTATTTATTCATGACTAGGTATATTACGTAAACCCCCATTTCAGACCATATCTAATCGTATCGTACCATGCTAATCTCTAGAAACGCCATTTAAGTTCGCGTCTGTTTGTACGATTCTCCGTCCACGTTTGATAAGAAATCAGTTCGCTACGCTGTTAGTTAAAGATGGCATATCTATTTGTATACCAATTGTAAATTATGAATAAATCCGGTTATCAAAATTAGTCCTAATTGGTCCGCACATTCTAGATATTTTGTCCCGAAAGTGTCCCAGGTAAAAGAGTATAGAGCTAAAGTAAGATATTACTTGAAGTACATAAAAATTGGGTATAGGCTATCTAGTAGTCGAGCAAACTCAACTGCAGTGTTCGTTCTTGGTTCTTACTTATATTTTTGTAGCAAGGCCATAATTATGCCACCGGTCGGTCCCCGTGTCTCGCGTTCATTTCTCGTATCGAAACTATTTTATCGATACAATTATTTTGAAGAAACTTTTGAACCAGAACTATGAATATTATTGTTAATGGGTTGACAATTAAAATGCCAAATAATTGATAACTTATACTGTATGTGGTTTCGTTGAATGTGAAGTATCTATGTAATTGCTCCCAGTGCGACAGAAGTAGCTGCAGTATAATTTTTCTAACAGAACCTTTACTGAAGCCTTAGAAGTATTAATAAAATAGCTCAATGAAGCCCGACAATAATTTTGAGTAAACAGTACAATCATACCAAACAAACAACCAGTGAAGGTCTTAAGGCCAAGGGTTTTTTTTTAAAAATTTCAATAAGTTGAAGCTAATTTTATCATTTTCAAAAAATTTTAATTTTACAGACGAACTTGATAATCGATAATTTTCCCGAAATATTACCATACATGCTTTGATAAAATAATAGCATAATACAACCAACGACGTAGCATCAAGTTGCACTAATGACAATGTCATGCAAAGAAAAACTTCCAGCTGTGTTTTATGTTTGTTACCCATTAACTCAATCTAATAAACATTGTCCAAGTTTCTCTTAGTAGGCCTTGCCAACTAGAATTTGACTCATTATACACACATCTATGGAATGTACAGAGCAGTAGGCTTTACACTCGTGTCAGATCAGATCGAAAGTAAAAAAAAAACGAAAGTTAAAAAACACAAATACATATTTTTTCATAAACGCGCTGTGAGCAACACGAAAACTTATAGTAGTACTCTTTATATTTTATAATTTATCATACGTGAACCCAAAAAAAAAAAGTAGAATTTTAAGAACCGCGAATACGTACGATATAATATTTTGTTTGTAAGATATAATTTTATAAAACAAAAAAATCGATTAATCAAACTAATCGATTCAGTGAGAAACTAGAAGAACTCGAAGAAATGCAACGCTTATTAAAGGGAAACGAAATAAGGGTCGTCCCGGGCGGAGCAAGCGGTAGTTGGGTGAGTGGCAAAATAAAACCAAATAAATGTCGTTCCTTCCACTTTCGCTATCTGGAATTGTGCCGCTCGAAAAATGTAAAGCCGATAGCTGATATTCGCACGAAGCCTAACGCCACCGCTACCGCTAAGCTGGAGTTTGACGGTGATAAGGTGAACGTTAACGAATGGCTTTTGATCATTGAGGCGCTCAAGTATGATCAGATTTTGCAGTTGATATCACTGCGCATGCGCAAGACACACGGAACGACGGTGCTCGAACAATTGGATACGGAGAAAAAGGCTAAACTATACCGAGAGAAACCGGCGATTTACACAAAATTTGTGTTCGTGCGTCTCGTCGATGCTTTAGCCAATTGCATTGAACGCAACAAAAACCTGAAGGTGCTGAAACTAGAAGGTATGCCATTGACGGATAAATATATTAAATCTATAGCTATGGCGCTAGCCACAAACGATACACTCTGTGAGATCAGTTTACATCGTTCGCCAATTGGTGACACCGGCTGTGAGTGTATTTGTCATACGGTCAAGTATTTGAGTCACGTTGAGAAAATTGATCTATCCGAATGCGAACTGACGATGACGGGTGCCGAATGTGTTGCCGATATGATTGAAGTACAGAAGATACGACGCTATTCGGAAGGTTGGGAACAATCGCTGCGTTATCGTGACATAGATGTGAGCAAAATTTCTGGTTTACATACGATAAACATCGCTGGTAATACACAAATTGGTGATGCGGGCGCTAGGCACATTGCTGGGATACTCAAAGAAGATGCTTGGATGAAAGAGAGTTGACATGGAAAACTGTGGACTCACCGATGTCAGCGCAAAGGAGATATTCCATTGTTTGTCACTCAATAAAACTATAACAAAGTTCAGTGTACGCAACAATGTGAAAATCAGTGAAGTTTTACATAAAAATATACGTGATAAGCTCGGCAATTTCGCCGCAGATGTAATGCATAATAATAATAATCAGATGACGATGACGATGACGACCGGTGACTTACGCATGGCCGAAGGGTCGGAGGAGGGACCCATTGTGAAAATGAAACCACTCGGCAAAAATAATAAATATACGCAAGAACAATTATTTGAACATATTTGCTGGTTACAAAATCAACTTTTCACCGAGCGTAAATTACGCAAACAATCGGAGACACTTAACGAAAAGTTAAATCAACAGATTATGTCATATGAGAGCACAATGGAGAAATCGGGCCTAAAAGAGTTACTTCACAATGTTTATATGCCAAAACCAGCGCTTTGCAATACGGCAGTTAAGTCGCCGTATAGTGAACCGGAAACGTTACGCCCGAAAGTGGTGATAAAGATGCTACAAGAAAAAGATGAAGATGAAGGAGAAGAAGATGAAAGGAAGAGGAAGTGCCGAAACCAGAGATGAAATTTACAAGCCACAAAATACACAAATTGCGTAACGTGAAGAGTGAGATGAGATACATTGAACCAATTGAAAAGCAGCAGCAGCAGCATGGTACGAAGTTCATTTCTAAATCGGATTACGAGTTTGTCGGCAATAATAAGCTACAACAGGAACAACAACAACAAATTGAGACAAATATCGGTGATAGCGTAAGTGTTAAGAACAACAACAACAACAACAACACCTCCTATCGCAACAAATCGAACGGCATTCAGACATACTATAAAGAATCTGATGCTCATTTTGAGCCACAACAAAATGACGTGGCTCACGAACAACAAAAACAGTCAGAAAAACGTTTCAAAAATATTCCAATCAAAAAAGTCATTGATCCGGATGAACTATCTTTGAACTCAACATGCGATAGCGATATGAGTGGCTACGATACATTGTGTAACTCCAATATTAGCCTAGATGCTTTGGCGCAACATTTGATTCATGCCGTTGAAATGGGTCAGGGCGATGGTCTTACTTCCGAGGATATGGTTCGTCGCGTCACTTACATATGACTTCAAATACCAATGCGCACCAGCCGAACAGAAATACCAGATAGGAAGCTTACTAAAAAGCACATTTATTTAAACAGAGAAAAAACTTCAAAGGAAATCTTGTTTTCAAATAAATTTTAGAATGTTCAATAAAACGAAAATTTGATTCTAAATTATATTTACTTAAAAAAATCTATAAAAGGGTTGGGTAGCTACGCCATACTTTCGGGAGCTTTCAGGAACTGGTGCTAATCACTTTGGTGCTTAGTCCGGACTTAATAGGTAGATCTCCGTGCTACTCGCTATCTTAAAATAACACAATTTATCTTCTCCTACTGCTTCTTCAAAAGGTGCAACTGTTATATTATCAACATTTTCGATAATAGGTCTTCCATAGCATAGGACATCTTAGGCATTGAAATTACTCCAACAGAATCGACAAAACCAAAATTACACATGGGTAAAAAGTATTCAAATTTTCAGATACCTTACAAATGTCGAAAAGTTGCAAATGTGTAAAGTTAAGTCAACAATTTATATTTAGACATCATTATAACATATAAAATTACCACTCCAACTGGTTCAGGGTTCATCAAGACGAATTAAGAGTTGGAAAAAAAAAAAAAAACAAAAAACAAATTAAAAAATTAGGGTGTATTTAACTAGAATATTTGAAAACCTCTTAATGCACCTCAAACTATATTTTCACATAGAAACAGAAAAAATAAAGAAAATATACCAAAGAGAAAAAAAAATTCGTAGAGTACTTTGACATTGCCGGCAAAGAAGGGATAATGAAAATAAAAAAATAAGAAGCAGAAATTAAAAAAAATACGAACGGAAAATTCATGCAAACGGAAAATTTGCAAAAAATGAAGAGAAAAAAGAAATGGCAAAACGCATGCGCTAATCTTCCCCTATTCGAATCAAATCGATAAGAAGGGCTTTAAGGGGTACACACAATTTCGCAGCGAATTGCAGCTGATTTCTTTTATTTTCGCTTTCATTTTATTTTTAATACGCTGCGCACGTGCAGAATGCAACATGCGGCGAAAATATTGTTGAGTATATGCCGCGTATGTATGCCGCAAGAGAGATGTCCAGATGATAGATATAGATAAGTGCATATGCTCTGCTTACATGCTGCCCCTGCCCGTTCGTTTTACTATTGTAATAAAAACGAAAAGGGTGCGGAATGATGTTGTCGTAGTTCTAATAATATTTGCCTGCACATTGAAACGCATTATACCCTGCACAAAAAAAAAAAAATATCATATATAAGTAAATTTAGGGTGGGTCAATTTGTTTCAAAAAAAAAACATTGGTGCGGGACACCGCGACCAACTGTTCTATATGAAGTCTATATGGAGTCCGCCACACCTCTTTCTGTATGTTTAATACTTAAACTTAATACAATATAACTTGTGGCCTTCATGTATGTACAGGGTTATAAAAATTTATACTTACTATTTTAGCGATTAAGCTCGGAAATCATGGGACAAACTGAGCTGGTTCAAGAAAAAAAGGTTCGAAATACAAGGAACTCTTTTAGAAAATGTAAAAAAAGGTCTTTGAAAAATTTACAAAAAAGAATAAACCATAAATAAATTACTATCTAATGTACGAAATTTTATGGGAACTGTAAAATGGGAGCTCTTGAAAACAAAACACTTCCATTCGTATACTACACAAAAGCGTTCACTTACTTTTTATACCTGTCACACATAGTGTGAAACAGGTATATTCAGTTTGTCAGCAAGTTTAGACCCCATAGATTATATGTATATATATCTTGATCAGTACGATGAGTCAAGTCGATCTACCCATCCGTCCGTCTGTCTGTCTGTCCGTCTGTCTGTTTTGCTGCGCGATTTATTCGCTCAGTTTTAAAGATATTGAGCTAAAATTTTAAAGCTTTTCATTGTGCTAAGCCCACTTTAAAATATAGCCCCCATACAAACGTAGAACATTTTTGTCATGTTGAGTTCGGACCTCGAATTTTTGATTATTTTTAAATTGTTTAGTATTTTAAGATAAAACTTAATACAAATGCTGCACACGAGGCTCCACCAAATGTGTAACAGGTATAAAAGCTTCGGTCTTGTTTTTTTTTTTTTTTTATACCCGCCACACATAGTGTGAAGGGTATATTCATTTTGCTGAAAGTTGTAACGCATCGAAGGAGACGTCGTAGACCCCATAAAGTATATATATTCTTGATCAGCTCGACGAGACGAATCGATCTAGCCATGTCCGTCTGTCCGTCTGTCCGTCTGTCCGTCTGTCTGTCTGTCTGTATATTTCTAAGCATCTTTTTCGTGAAGATATAAAGATATTAAGCTGAAATTGGAACTTAAGCTTTCTCGGCAACGACTATTATGAGTTCGAGAATTAGAGTGCCACGCCCATTTTAGGTATAGCCCCCATACAAACTTACCGTTTTTTCGATTTTTGTATAAAAATACTAATTATTTATGAATGTATTCGCTCCCAATTGGGTAAAAACATTTCTTTGTCATCCAGTGTTAAAACCAAGATGCCACGCCCTTTAGGCATAGCCCCCATACAAACTTCCGTTTTCCGATTTTCCGATTTTTTTATAAAAATACTAATTATTTATGCATATATTCACTCCAATTTGGCTAAAAACATTCTTATGTCATCCAATGTCTAATCAGATGTGCCACGCCTATTTTTGTTATAGTCCCCAAACAAACTTTCCGCCCACTTTCGAATTTTGTATGAAAATTTTATTATTTATTCATGTATTTACCCATATTGGGTAAAACTCATCCAATATCATGGTACCACGCCCATTTAAGATGTTCTTGCATACAAATTTACCGCCCATTTCAAGATATTTTTAGAAATATGTGATAAGTACATATCTGTATTTTTAGATCAAAATTTTAAATTAATATTGTGTGTAAACTTGGGTGACCACTGATGATTAACATACACATAAACTCTTTAAAGAATCGTGTGACGGGTATTTAAGCTTCGGTTCTACCGAAGTTAACGTTTTTTTTTTGTTTTTTTTCAATTGTAACAAATTTTTAAACTAAAAAATCACAACAATAAAAATTTTATCACAATTAAAAAAATTTTTTTTTTTTTGTGCGTTTCGATTTCTTAGTTACCTTTTAAAGCAAATCTGTTGTCAATGTCTGTCTGTCCTGTTTTTTTTTTTTTTTTTTTGTATATAATTTATTGCCAAATTCGGTGCAGGATATGATTTTATTTATTTATTTATTTATTTTTTTTGTTTGATTTTTTATGCCAAAAATTACGCGTCCAAAAACGCTTCATGGCGACCATAAATGAACAAAATTTTGTGTACATATATATATATATGTGTGTGTTTGTATGTATGTATGTGTAGGGGACATCAATATGTATATTTAACCATATTTGGCATTGCTGCGTTCGTTCATTCGTTCAACATTGAGCAATCGCCAAGAACATTAAAAACAAAAAAAAAAAATTAAAAAAAAAAACAATATAACACACACACACACACACATATACATACAAGAGTCAAGAGCGCCAGCAAGTGAGAGTATGTATGAAAAAAGCATTGTTATAATTATGCGAGAGCAGAGCCACATTTTTAGGCAGAGCCACACCCGAGCATTCCCTGCACCAGATACAATATTTACTGAAGTGCAGCAAAGCAAGCTCCACACTCGGCAAACTGAAGCCGAACTAAAGCGAATAAAGTCGAGACAGCGGCATACAATGATAACAACAACGACGATATTTGCAGTTGGTAGCACCATGTGCGCACAGCATGTTGCAGATACATAAATTTGTATGTATGTATGTATGTGCATGTACAATATACATATACATATAAGCATAAATGTACATAAACAACATACATACATACATACATACTATATGTGTAGATACATACTGCATAAGCAAAGCAATGCAAATAAAAGATACCGGGAAGTGCATATAAATAATAAATCTATATGCAGCATATATACATATACATAAATACAGCATATATGCATGTACATACATACATAAATATGAACTTGAACTTCCCGCACCCGCACCCGCATCCGCTTTTCAGAAACAGCGGCAGCATGCGAGTGCTCTGTTAAGTTTGTATGGTAAATATTTATTGTAAGTACGCGTATCTAGATACAAATGTATCTTTACATACGATATGTACATATATGAAGCTGCGCCCTTGTGTTAAAGCATAAAGCCGGCAAAATCAAGTAAATGCACCCATATATTTCTTTATACATAAGCATATTTGTATGTTTTTTTGCCGGCTGTGCTATATACTCGTAAATGAAATTTTGTAAAAGGAGTAGCCACAACTAAATTAGAAAAAAAAAAAAAGTGAAGAGAACATTCAACCTAAAATGCGCTGCAATCTATTTGAAGCATATAGACTGAATTTCAGAAATTGTGCAACAACATAGGTCTAAGCCATAACGAATTTAAAATAACAAGATTTGATAACAAAAAAAAGGAGAAAATTTAAGTTAAAAGTGTGTCTGTATCAGGATGGCTTCTAGTAAAAGAATCATAAAATTCATTTACCACTAAGTACTCCGTTTTGTGGTCCTCTATTTATTTATTTATTTATTTTTTTTTTTTTTTGAATAACTTGAATAAAACTTTTATGTATTTGATTGGCACTTGATTTGGATCTGTACAATTTACTGGCTCATTTACGAGCCACGTCTTTTTTCGGCATTTTTCATCACTTTTTGCAGCATATATCTGGGAATACGGGCAATTTCTCGGCAAATCGAGCTGGTCCAGGAACTCTGGCTTATCGGTATAGACTTTTCTCTTCATGTATGCCAACAGAAATAAGTCTTGTGGCGCAAAAATCATTAAAATTCTAATTTTCGACCACAATGGAATCCATTTAAATCCATAAAACTTGGTCCATTCGCAGAAATAATGCGTAAATTAAATGTTTCCTTTCTTATAGTACATATATCGATTGTTTGAGTCACTGTATGATAAGGAACGGCCATCCATACTATTTAATTGGGACACAAAATACTCACCGATCATGGCACTCCTGTACTGAAATTTAATTTCAATACAACAAAAATACCAAAGCATTGCCATCTTGTAAATAAATGTGGATTGTATTTTGATTTCGGATCATTGTCCAAAAATTGTCCATTTACTGGTAATTTTTTTCTTGATCCAAAATTTTCAAGAGAGCAAAAAAAAAAATTTAAAATTTATTTCAATTAGAATAATTTTAAATATTAATTCAAAAGTGTTTCTTAAATTATACAAAAAATATATATATTTTTTTCGATTAAATGAAGTCATTTGCTGCTGATGTACATTGCTTACGTGTACATTTATGTACATAAATACATATTAAAATATAAACATACATATGTATGCATATAGTACATACATATGTAGGTATGTATATATTTACATATGTAAATGAAATGGCTTATTGACATGAAGTACGCTTGTTGCGTGCTTGCATTTCAAAAAAAAAAAAAAAAATTAAAAATAAAAATATTTGCCTTTTTTATTTCCCAAACCTCATCAACAAATTTATCGCTCATCGCAACGGAAGCGGATAAAAATTAGGCATGCTGCACACACAGCACACATTTACTAAAGAAAATGAAAAGCGAATGTCAGGCGCTATGAATCTTTAACAGGCCGGCCCCAGCCCGGCCGGCATATTAAGCATGCATAAGGCGTGCTGTTGTTACTGCTAAATCTGAACGGATGAACGCAGAGAATACGGACGGACGAACGGATGGATAGATGTTTAAGAAACAGGTGAATGTGCTACCACTGAAATGTTGATGACGACGACGACAACAACGAAAAAGACGTTAAAAGAGACATCTTTTGGCAGTAGTGTTCAGACAATAACAACGATATTTAATGTACAATAGGAATCGTCGTAATCGCAATCGCTATAAAGCAGCGGACATAATTTAAATTCAATGAGAAATTATGACAATAAATGTCTAAAAATGGAGAAGGCATTTTAAACCAAAAAAAAAAAAAAAAAAGGAGATACAAAGATCTTTTTTTAATTTAATTGTATATATCAGGGATGGGCAACTGCCGAAGCGATAGTCATTTTATACACTTTATTATTTGTCGTTTTGTCATCATTCTATTTATTTTTCAAATATTAAAACCAGGTATTGTATGCCCCACAAAAATCAACACAATCCACATTTACTAATTACATATGGCAATGCTATGGACTAGGAAAGGCTTAGAGTCAAAAGTCCGGTACCACCGGAGGCAAACGCCACACGAAACTGTAATCATTTTGTTGAAAAAATTTTTTTAAAAAATGGAAGGTAGCGGTAGAAGTGATTTAACACAGATTGGAGTGAATATACCCATAAATAAAAACTATTTTCATACAAAATCTGAAAAATGGGCGCTAGGTTTCTATGGGGGCCATATAAAAAAATGGGCGTGGCAACTTTCTTTCGATATTGGATGCCATTAAAAGTGTTTTTACTCAATTTTCATACTATTTTCATACAAAAAATCAAAAAAAAGGTTGAGTTTGTATGGGGGCTATATCTACAAATGGGCGTGGCACTTCGGTTCTGACATACAAACTGCCTAGAAGCACAAAAAACTTAAGTTTCAGGTCAATATCTTTAAAACTTTCCAAAAAAAGGCAAAAACGCATTGACAGACAGACGGACATGGCTAAATCGATTCGTCTCGTCGTGCTGCGATGTCTCCTTTAATGCGTTACAAACTTTCTGGAAAAATAAAAATAGCATACCCACTGTTCGAAAGGTCTTAGTGTTTGCCTTCCAAAACTGTTTAGAAAATAAAATTCGGCTCGTAGTTACGAGTTATTGCCAAATAAGAAATTCTTTTAAGTTTATAAACCGGGGTATTCTGCAAGTTCAAAATATGCAGTTTGGATTTATTCGATCTACAAGAAAGTTATTAAAGAAATAAGACAAAACAGTTTTTACGATGATAAACTTAAAAGAAAAACAAACAACAAAACATTATTTTTTTCCTATAAAATATTTGATGTGTAATAATGAGTCACTCTTCTTAGTAAAGAAATATTTTAATCTCAAAAACAAAAAAAAAAAAAACCATACAATAAATTCTGTAAACTGAATAATCAGTTCTCAAGTATGTATAGCATTAATCGTCGTCGTCGTCACAACGCATAATTTCATAAACAAAAATACATAAGAATTTCCCGCACATAATACATAAGCGCTGCCGGCATTTTTTATATACTCGCATATACCACAATCCGAGTCGCATTTCTCAAAATTTAATTTTAATACTGGATGACGTTTGTGAAACGTTCTCATGGCCAGACGAGACGAGACCAGATTAGCCGAGACGCTTAAGTGCCACGCCCTTTTGAACTGTGTGCGTTCGTTAATGCAGAGGCGATAAATTCAAAATCGCTTTTCAAAAGAAATTTCTCATATCAAACTAAAGTGTTGAGCGTCATTTCCGCAGAAATACATAATTACCCTCACTTGCTCGCTCGCTTTTTATCAACAATTTGAATTCTTAAAATATAAATAACAGATTTCCAGCATTAATATTGAAATATTTTCTTTATCGGCTGCATTTGCGCATTAAATCAAGAACAAAAAAAAAAAACATATAAATACATTTTAATCATTTTCTATTTAAATAAAAAAAAAATACCGGAAAATATTCTTTGAACAAAACGAAGCGCTTATCTTCACATATATCCTGTCTCACTGTCTTGTATATTTATATTTACTAAATCAAAGCTTATCAAAATTGTTGTTGGATTATAATTTTCCAATCAATAAAAAAAAAACAATGCTCACACCCAGAAAAAAAAAAAAAAAAAAAAAAGAATATGTATAGACGACGCGACAAAGTGGACAAATGGACAAAGTACATAGACGCCCACATGAACACACAAAAGACAATCGCAGACATTCAACACAGCAGCAACAGCAAAAGCAAGCAGACATAGTTTGCATTATTCATCAACCTTTAAGGATATTTCTTATTTTTTTTTTTATTTTATTTTACCCTTCATGAAAAACTACCATAAAAAGTATTGCAAATTTATCAATGCGTTTGAATACGTACATACGTTCTTATATCAAGAACATTGCCAATACATTGAACAGTTAAAAAAAAGAGAAAACCATTGTGTTCTCAATAAGAGCGTTGACACAGTTTTCATTACTTTAGTAGCTTTTTGCTTAAAAACTCTTGAATTAAGCACGTTAGTTCTCAATACAAGCATATTGTGCTTGATATAATAAACGTTGTTAGCAATATTTGTGCTTGATTTCGCATGTGCTTAGATCAAGTACAGCCGTTCTTATTTTTCTAACAGCGTCTTTTTTTTTCAGCATTGACCACCTCCCATCCCATTGAAGTTTTATCCAAGCCACTGTTGAGCACACATAAACTATTTAAAAATACGTGAAACGTGTATTTAAGCTTCGGTTCCTCCGAAGTTTACGCTTTTACTTTTTTTTACTTTGTATTTCAAGAATATTCAACAGAACAAATAGGGCGCGGTCATTGCTGTTAAGCGAACGACCAGACCAGACCAACATTTCGATTATTTTTCTGAAGAAGGGTGTTGCACGCAGACACACACACACACACAGACAAAAACTCGTCACCTACCCTCATCGAGTCAATGAGCATACACACACATTACAGCAAAACACACCACAGCGCAGCACAGTACAGCACAGCACACAGCGCACCGCACCCACAGATATATTAACCCAGGACAACAAAACGAAATTCGATTTCAATCATTTTATTACACCAAAAAAAAATATTTTTTTTCTTTTTACAAAAATACAATAAAATACATAAACGTTACATAAAAGTGTTGGACATTTTTTCGAATATATATAACACGCGTGGCTATGCTTTAGAATGTATCCAGATGATTGCGCGTTTTGACTGTTTAAGACTTTACGTTTCCACTACGGTCGCGTTCGTGTTCAAAACTTGATTCGCATTTAATACAAAGAAGACAGGCCGACAATTCTTAGAACCCGAAATCGGACATAGGATTAAGAATTGCTGTTATTGAAATTGCGCTCAGAATTATTCCATCTTCCATGATTTTCAAAATATTATAGCCTAAAAACTAGAAAAAATGCTGTTTTTTTAGGTTTCTAGGAATAAAAAAAATCTCGAAAACCGTAAGAATCAGCGTGTCAAAATTTATTTGGTTCCTCATTCTAGGCTTTTGTTCGTATGTAAACGAACCGATAAGAGAAATAAAATTATCGGAAATTACTATGGGCCTAATGGAGCTTATGCTTTTGCATTTAGTCTAATTATAGCAATTCGATTTCTGTTATCGGTTCGATAATATGCGTAGGTAATAATCGGTTACTCGTAGATTTTGACTTTCTAAAGCTTCTGAATTTTTACTTATTTTAAAATTAAAAACACAGCGCAAATATGTAAATACTAAAAAATTAAGACAAAAAAAACATTGATTTTATTTTTTCAGTGTACAATAAATTTGCGAAATTCAAACCAAATAAAAACGAGAATTAGATGCGGCTTCCGGCTCAAGGTTACCCCATCAAAATCTGTATGACTCAGACGAATTTCAAGGGCGGGTAGCTTTGTTGCCCGTGACGTAGGCATCGTCATCATCGTCGTCGACAATGACTCAGGAACCAAATAGCTACGCCGGTTCTTTTTTTCGTATTTTTTTTTATTATTTTTGTTCGCCCTTATTTATGTGCACACATTCCCTGAATTTCATTCGGCACACTAAAATCTGAGGGTGCTATGTACTAGCGTTGGTGGTGCTAATCGTCGTACTTTTCAATTTTCAAATTTTCGTTTTAATTCCACTTTTTTTTGGGGGTGAAAATGCAATTAATATTGTAACGAAACGCAATTGCAAGAAATTGTTATTATCTATGCTGTCAGCTGTTAATGCACCACCACCACCACCGACACCACCACGACCCCACAAAATGCAGCACATAAGACCTGCACAAAAAAAGAAAAAACCGACCCTTGCAAATATTGCAAAAAATTTAATTTTTTTTTTTTTTTTTTTTTTTTTTTTTGTACCCTATAACCTTAAGAGCAGAGGGTATTTTAGACTTAATCCAATCTCAAAAAAACTTGGAACTTAGATAGTGTCTAGAATTTAAAAACACCCCTTTTTTTCAAAAACGTAAAGTGTATACGTCGTCATTTACACAATTGCAATACACACACACACATACAACACACACACACATTTTGAAAACATCGCACGTGTCATCCGTCGTTGCTCTGTCAAATAAACCAGACGGACTCAATTAAGACTAATTCGAGTAAACTCATCCGCACGTCCGATATTGTTGTCATATTTGTTACTAGAAATCTGACTCAGCAGAGCAACAAATTTTAAATGGAATTCAACGCCAAAAAAAAAAAAAAAAAAATGTTAAATACAAAAAGTTGTAAATGTGCATTTTCGGCATTTTTCTTGTTTTCAGTTTCATTTCATTTATTTAATTAAAACTTTTAGTTTGCGTTTCAAATATTTTTTTTTTTTTTTTTTTTTTTTTTTTTTTTATAAATTAAAAAATCTTTATTTAATGCTTTGTTGCATTTGTGAACAAACCATTTTTGAAATGGAAATGGAAAAGCGTCTTTCATGCTCTGCTTCTTCGTTAAAAGCGTGCGAAATGCACTTAATGCTGGCGTCCCGCAGCAAATAGTTTTTCATCATTTAGCTATGTCTGAAGTATCTGAAGAAAATTGTTATTAACTGCACTAAAAAAAAAAGGCTTTAGTGATTCAATTCAACAAGAAAGAACGTTGAAGTCGAGCATGCTTGACTGCAAGATACCCTATACCCAATCTTTATATGCCTTAAGTTAAGCCCAATCTTAGTACCATACTTATTTTGTATTGCATTTTTAAACAAAAAACTTAAAAATTGGTTATACAATATTTGTTTAAAATTTGTTTTGGTCCTACCCATATTTCATTGGGACTATCTTAGGCATAATTTATATTATTAGTAAAATCCCCTAAACACGCCTATTCAATCCAACGATATGACTTTTATTCCAAGGCTCCAATTAAGCCTCGGGTCAAAATTGTCTTAAAATCCCGTCTTAGTGCTCACCTATAATAAAAAAAAAAAAAATTGGTCAAAAAATCTATATTGGGTTCAACTATGGTTCCCATGTCCACATTTCGAAAATCCCTTAAACTAAAATACTTTTCCACCATCTTTCAAATGAGCCCTGTTTCAAGCTTATGGCTTTTTTAGTTTTAAGGCTCACGTTAGGTCCCACGTCAAAATTTTCCCAAAAAAAAAGCGTCTTAGTGCTAACCTGAATTCTAAAAAAAAAAAAAAAAAAATTGTTCAAAAAACGTATGGGTCCCAGGTCCGAATTTCGAAAATCCCTTGAACATGTCTTAAATATTTTGAACCATCTTTCGAATGCGCCCTGTTTTAAGATATGGCTTTTCCGGTTTCAAGACACCCGGTCAAAGTTTCAAAACTAATCAACCATTATCACTCCTCCCTGCACCTTCTCCCGCAATTTTATGGCAATCGGTCGAGTCGATCTCGAAAAGATATGGATTTGAAGTTTCTGAAGAAACGAAGAGGTTTTTTTTAGTAAAAATTCAAAATTTTGGGATAGTTTTGTATGGAGTTTATTCTTAATATAGGATTAAAAAAAGAGAGCAAGTTTAAATTGGTGGCTTTAGGTAATTTTTTATACAAAAAAAAAAAAAACAAACATCAATTCTCAATAAAGTTTAATTTAAAGATTTTTTTCCAAGC
The DNA here is from genome assembly GCA_018903435.1 of Leucophenga varia. Taxonomy (NCBI): domain Eukaryota; kingdom Metazoa; phylum Arthropoda; class Insecta; order Diptera; family Drosophilidae; genus Leucophenga; species Leucophenga varia. The sequence goes on along the minus strand of JAEIFJ010000424.1, from coordinate 606,663 downwards.
ATTTTATGCTGCATGCACAATTCTATAAAAATTAAAAATGCATTTTCATGGCTCGCGTCTTTTATTTTTCATTTTTTTTTTATTTATTTAAGTAGCTACATACATTGTCCGACAGACGGACAGACAGACATTCAGAGAGCTAAATAGAGTTATATCTGATCTTGTACAATTAAAGTAATTACAACAATCAAATATGTACATAGTAAATTTATCTAACGTAGACTCAAATTCATTAAAATTCTACTTGTTAATGCAATTTGTTGCATTAATTGGGTTGCGTTGCACAAAAATGTAGAAAAAAAAACTTTTTTTTCAATTTCTCAAATTGTATTTATGGAATCGTTAAAAAAATTTTAAGCCTCAATGGATAACTTCAAAAAAAAAAAAAATAAATAAATAAAAAAGTTGCAAATGGATTACTCTTTCTTTTTTTAACGATTTATCGGTTCGAATATTAGAGTTATCGATTAAATCGATACGCGAAAGAAGCTGTCATTGGAAACATAAAAAAAAAGGAAAGAAAACGCCTCATTTAGTTGGCTCTTACTCTGAATAGCTTTATCAAAGTTTAAGTCTAACACTGATATTCTGTTTCTGGCTGTAGCTTGACATTTTGTGAGTACATAGATGAAGGGATGACTCATCATTCCGACCACAACATCATTCAAACTCGGAAGAGCCTAAAAAAAACAGTCGTTATATGAGACGTGAATTTAGAGTTGTATTCATCTAAAAGTGTCTTGGCCTATCGCATGCCTTGATTTAAAGCCCAAAGTTCTCGTCTCATGGAATAATATGGTTCTAGACCGAACAACGAAGTGGTGATCCACAAACAAAAGACCAGAGTACCTGTACCAGCTCAACCAGAAATTGTTTGTCATCCCAGAGATATGCTCAAATAAAGTTTTGGAAAAACGACCGATAGCGGATTTTTTTCCGATAACATCTTTGGTAATGACCAAGAAAAGCACCCTGTAATTTGCGTATTAATTTTTACGGTTCTAAGATCATAAAACTTGTACAAAAAAAAAAATTAAATAACATAGACGTAGATATATCATGGATAATATATGGAAGCTATTATAATATGTGTACAATATGACATCATAATCAACAACATTTATAATAAATAATTGTTCAGAATATTATTGTTGTTTCTTGAAAAATATATTTAAAAAAAATAATAATAATAAAAGGTTTCAATAACAAAGAATATATTACTTGCCCTGTTTACTTTAAAGCTGACATAAGTTACTAAAATAAAATAAAAAAAAAAAACTTAAATGATTAAATAAAAAATTCATATGAAAAAAAAAAAAAACAATAATAAAATTGCTGATAGTGTTCCAAGCAAGTTTTATCAGCGACTAATAAAATAAAAAGCTTACTAATAGGTTTTAAAATAACTAAATAAATTTGAATGACTCAATCGAAAATAAAATTAAATAAAATTTATTGTAAAAATTAATTTTTTTTTTTTTTTTTTTTTGGGGAAAATTACTAGCTAAACGCCTCAAGTGAATATGCAAAATAAAATTCGAAGATCGACAATTAACAATAACATTGCTCTACTGAGTCATTCATTTAAGCAATTTACGAGGTGACTACTTGCCCCACTCGATTCAATTCAACTCAGCTCAGCTCAACTCGAGACACAATTTCATATTTTCAAAATGAATCACAACAACGAATGGCGTTAAAATTAAAATATTTTGAATTATTTATTTGCATAAAACGAATACGTTGCGTCGTCGTCGCATACTGATAAAATAATAAAAACAAGATTGTTGTTATTTATTTACTTAAAAAAAAAAAATATAAAATTAAAAAATAAAAAACAAAAACTGGAAACAGCTTTAGAGCTATGATATCAAAATCTAATATTAGTTTATATGTATAAAAACCAAAAAAAAAAAATTAATAAAAAGAAAAAAAAAACGATCACAGTTCAATGGAATTTTGAATTAACGCTCACTACAGTTAAATTCCTTTTATTAATTCCTCATCATTCTAACAAGCCTTTTCCAAGTACTTTCTGGACTAGTGTCTGGCATAAAAATCATATTCGGTGATTTTTTCACAGTGATTTACAAAAAAAAAAAAATCGCAATGTCGCACTGCGACTTTGACTAACATAAATCGGCAATTGCAAAGGAAACAATTAAGAATATAATTGCTTTTCGCAAATATTATTATTTGTGCTGATTGTTTTTCGCAAACAGCGATTTAATCACTGTTTGTAGTCACTGTGATTTTCAAGTCGCAGTCGCTAGTAACACTGCAAATGGCCAGCTCATCATTTAAAGGAACCTTTAAAATGCAACTAATAACTCTATACTAACTAAAATTATTTTCCAATTGGTGAATCCATTTATATACATACGCAGTGACTCAGTACATCATCTTGTATTTGTATTTATTGCTGTCGTTGTTCTTATTGTGAGTGTATCTATAGCTGTGCTTGCTTGTTGACAATAACGTTCGTGACGGTTATTTTTTCTTTCTAGTAGACAAACCGGTTTACAAAGCCATTGTTGTCTTAGACTTATTGGTGTTGCCGTTCTGAGAACATTGACGCTACAAAAAAAAAAAAAAAAATGAAAAAAAAAACTAGTAAAATAAAGAAACAGCCTAACATTGTTTTTTTTTTTTTTTTTGTAAGAACAGTTGTAGTAACATTCTTGTCTATCATTTCATGAATGAAATCTAAACTTTTGCCGGCTACATTCCAATTTGAAATAACAAAACAAGAAGCTACAAGCTGAGCTACAAATAAGCAATAAACTGTGTTGATGTAAAGTTTATCGAAAAAAAAAAATATGCAAATTTGTGTATTTGAAAGCATATACGATTAAGGTCAAATAGACAATATGTATCTTTTAAGTAAAATACTTAGCTGCAATAACAAATTACTGCATTAATAAAATTTTAACTAATTTAGAAACTGTTTTTTTTTTTTTTTTTTTTGAGTATTTCAAATGAGTGTTATTAGTTGTAGATACATTTTGTAGCTCAAAAGTTACATTTTAAATCTTAAAGATACATTTTAGATCTAAAAGATACATTTTATATCTCAAAAGATACATTTTATATTTAAAAAGATACATTTTATATTTGAAAAGATACGTTTTATAACTCAGAAGATACATTTTAAATCTAAAAGTTACATTTTATATCTAAAACATACATTTTATATTTGAAAAGATACATTTTATAACTAAAAGATACATTTTCTATCATTAAGATACATTTTTCGCTAATAAAATTAATAGCTTAAAATAGTAAAAATGAAAAAAAAAAAAGTACAAATGTAGCTGAAATTATGCGTGACATCAGTTCTAAATGTTAAAACGACGTAAAAATAACGGCTAAATGTGCTTTGACATATTTGAGATACAATTTTTGATGCTGCGTTTTTTTTTGTTTGTTTTTTTTTTTTTTTTTTCAATTAAACTTGATAATGCGAGCAAACGAGAGAAAAAAAAAAAAAAAAAAAAAAAAAAAAAAAAAAAAAATTAAAAAAAACTTTAGTAAAGTATTCAATGCTGATGTTGATGCTGTTGTTTTATTTTGTATTTATGTATCTTTTTCTCTCATTTAATCATGATTCCATGTTGGGATACATTCGACGACACACACACACACACACACGCATATGTATATATAAATACAGATACACATTTAGTTTTCAAAGCCATTGACATTGAGCTGTCTCAGACCAAAATAAGCTTCGCCTTTTTTTTTTTGTTGTTTTTTTTGTTTTTTAGTTTACGAATTTATGCTTCATTGCCCCTTTTGCACTTTCGCTCTCTTGCTCTTACACTATCTGTCGCATTTGTCGCATACAAGTAAACATAGACAAACACACACACATGCACACAAACACATACACGAAACGATCTTGCTGCAAAGACTTTCATAGTTTGCGCACTTTTGGCTATTGTCATTTGTTATACCCTTCCCGTTTGATATTCAACGACTTCTATTACCGAAAAAAAACAGAAATAAATTACAAGAACAACAAGAGAAAAACATTGTAAGAAAATTTAGGCACAACTGTACTTGATCTAAGCACACAGGTTATTGTGCTTATATTAAGAATAATCGTGCTTAATTCAAAAGCTTCAATTTCAAAATGACGGAGCAAAGTAATGAACAATCGTGATCTACGCTCTTACAAATTTGCTCTCGTAGCTTCTTTTTAATTTTGTTCGTTTATTAAGAACAAATGGTTCTTGATATAAGAACGAATGTGCTTGATATGAGCTCGTATGTTCTCAGAGAAACGTTGCATTTTGAACGACATCGAACGGAGTGCAGAGTATGTCACAAAGCATGCTTGCTGAACTCATATAAACGCCTTTGTAGCGTATTATAGCTTTTTGTTTCAACAAAGTTATTTGTTTTTTTGTCTTTGAATAAAACGTTACTTTATTTTTTACCCTAAAATGTACAACGATAGCAAACGAACGTATTCTTTTTTTTTTTTTCAGAATCAATCAAGCGTACATACACACTCACACTTATACATACATATGTAGAGAGGGGTTTGCAGATACATTTTTTTAATTGAAAAATGTAACGATTCTGAATTTTGAAGAATTAAAAAAAAAAAAAAATCAAACAACAAAAACAAAGACCGACAAACAAAATTAAAACCATTTTGGGACATTTTGTTTTTTTTTTTTTTTTAGTTTTTAGTAATGTAGGCGTTTTGGTTTCTATTTCATTTAAGCTTGTATCTTTTTTTTTTTTTGCTCTAAATGCGCTTAAAAATAATTTTAAAAGCTAAACAGCAGCAGCAGCAGAAGTCTTAATTTAGTATTTTAAATCTTAAATTTGCAATGTGTGTTAGCAACGAAAACGTTTTGCCTGCAGCAGCAAACAAAAAAAAAAAAAAACAAAAAGGTTTTTTTTTTTTGCAAATTAGCTAAATATCTCACATTATTAGTTTGCCCTAAAGAACTGCTGACCGCTTTTTTCAACATGAAAATATGTTAAGATACATTTGTATCTGAAGCTGCTGTTCTTCAACGGTTTTTCTATGCCACTTATGGTACAGTTAACATAAATACTTTTAGATATTTCGAATTAGAAAATATAATAATGCATTTTGACATAATTTAAATAAAAATTTTGTATCTCATTTAGAGCATTTTTAAACGGTATTTTTTTTTTCTCCTTGCGTCGAGAGTTGAAAACCGTTTTAAACATAAATATAAATGTATACGAGTATATATACAGATACAGATACAATTTGTAGCTTGCATTTGTTGCATGCAGTTCATTGAACAAAGAACAAAAAAAAAAGCTGCATAAAACTAAGCTAATACAATAAAGGAAAAAAAGAGAAAAATAAAAACAACAACAAAATACATTTACATGCAGCATGTTGTATGTAAATGAAACAAATGTGCCACAAGTCAATGAAATAGGTTAGAAAAATAGCAAAATCAAATCTGTTTTTCTTTTACTGTAACTATTGTTATCTCTATTTAATTCTCTCTTTCTTTCGTTTACTCTTTTTAAAACTCTATTCTTAATTTTCCTATATTTTCCAATATTAATATTCATCACCAAATATTCTTTGAACACATCAATGGATTTTTCTGGCGTATAAAATCGTTGATCATTTTTCGAATTAAACCGATCAGACGAGAAACCCCATAAAACCGAAAATAGATTTGTATGGGGTGGCTACATCTAAAAGTGAGCATAACAATTGATCTTAACAAAGCTTAATGCTTACGTTTCCGAAAAGGAACTTAAGCTCGAAGTCGTCTCATCGAACTGATCAAGAACATATAAATTTTATAGGGACTCCGATGCGAACCCGAATCAGTGGTTCAAAGCCATTGCGAACCGCTGAACCGAACCACTGTCAATTTTATAAAGGTTTGCTGCACTGCTCTAAATTGATTCAACATAGTTTGAGGGTTTTGAAAAGATTACCATAGGTGGTATTCAGCAGTAATGAAGAATCACGCTTGACTAGTCAATTCACCCAATTTCTAGTCTGTTACAATTTTATTTTCCATCCCATTTTAAATACTACAAAAATATGATACGTCCGACCGACTGATGCGAAGACAATCTAGTGCTGGCTTGTTAAATTTATGGGCGTTCTACTCGAAAACTGGATTTCGGGCGTCAACTGAGAAGTTTGAAGTTAAAAAACACGAAGAAGAACTCCAAAATTTGGAATGAGAGAGACTAGAGAGTACTTAAAAATGTACTAGAAAAAAAATTTACTATATAAAATATCAAATTTGTTGACTTAAAATTTTAGACAGACATAACAAGATTTTTAATGGGTTGCATAATACATAAGAACACAGGTCGACACCAAAAATGATTCAAGCATCGGACTAGGCCCATCTTATAGATTTTTTATTACTTAGCACGAATCTGGGCTTAAAATTTGCCATCACCTCGAGATTTTGAGAATTATTTCGAGGTGATAATCAAAGAAACACTGTTTTTAACTGTTTTTGGTAATGATATAGCAGATCGAAACTGTGGTAATATAAATCCCAAACTAGGCTTAAACTGAAACTTACAGATTGAACCTTCCGCTACAAGAGCAGTGTCGAGAAAACCCTGAAACCACGCTACAAGAGCAAGGTTCAAGCTCGATTTTTTTATTTATGTAATTAGCAAGTA